>CM076570.1:1419753094-1419951878 GCA_034641835.2 Pinus albicaulis | reverse complement strand
AGAGGGGGCCTTGGGGGTCCACATGAGTATGATGGGGAGGCATCAGGCTGACCCAAGGTTAACTGCGCAGGTCAAAGGAGAGTAAGGACGCAGTTAAGTTTTGGAGGGAGTTTGGCATTATAAAAGGAGGGGTTCTCACCTCATTTGGATTCTCATGATTTGATATTGATATTGAGAGCTAGACTTCTGTCTGCTTCAGCACGCCGGTTGTTTAGTCGGTCTGCAGCACTGTTTAGTGCAACCGAGTGTCTCCGGTCGGAGATCTCACCCTTAGCCTCGGGGGACTTCGAGTGCCTGCCCTGGTAAGGTTATTTCTGGTTTCACCCTTAGCTTCGGGGGACTTCGAGTGCCCGCCCTAGTAAGGTTATTTCCTGAGTAACACCCTTCAGTTTCAGTGGGAATTGACAGCATTTTCAGGTGGAGATTTGGAGAGGAAGAAGCCCTCTTGTGGCTGCGCAGATCTGAGAAGGAGGAACGCTGTTCCAGGAGGGAGAGGACGCTGATCAGCCTTGGAGAGTGAGGACGCTGTTCCAGGGAGGACGCAGTCCAGATCTGAGCAGTAAAAACGCTGTTCCAGGAGGAGGAAGGACGCAGATCAGTCTTGGAGTGAGGACGTTGTTCCATCAGGAAGAGGAGGACGCAGATCTGATGGCACATTGATAGATCCAGCCTTGGAGATTGTAGATCTGAGCAGATATTTGCAGATCTGGTTCTGTAGGTTGCAGATCTGGAGAGATAGCATTAGATCCAGCTTGGGAGATTGCAGATCTGAGGAGATATTGGCAGATCCAGCCTAGATCTGAAGAGATAACATCAGATCCAGCCTTGGAGGTTGCAGATCTGAAGAGATATTATCAGATCTAGCATAGATCTGAGGTGATAGCAGTAGATCTGATATAGGAGGACGCAGATCTGGATTGTAGGCTTCAGATCCAGCAGATCTGAGCATATGGGACACTGATCCATCTGGGAGGACGCTGATCTGATGAGCAGGGTCATGTGAGCAGGGTTTGACAGCGTTTTTGGCCTTGAGGAGCTGAGCTTTTCATCTGGAGGGTTTGGTGACCAGCACTACATCTGTTTCAGCGCTGTCATTAGCAGGGACAGCGTTTTCATTGGTGAGGGTTTGGAGTATTGATATCAGCTTTCTTTTGGTCTTCAGCTCATAGTTCCAGTGCAGTCCAGCTTCAGTCTACGCTGTCCTTGTTGCAGTCATTATTTGTCTGAGAGGGCCTCCACTTGCCTACGGCAAGGATAGGTGCATTTATTCTGATTTTCTTGTACTCCTCTCTATGTACTTTCAGATTAATAAAATGGCTCAGTTTTCTGGCATTCTATGTGTATTGGTCCCATGATATGGTTCAGCATTGTATCTTCTATATCTGTCTGGCATATTTCTGTTTATTACTGGTTATTTCCCTTTGGGGATATTACAGAGGTGACGTGGCAAGGAGGTGGGCCCGCCCAGATAGCAGATTGGGCGTCTTTGTTATGAGCAGGGAAGGGTAAATGGTATAACTTGTGAAGTGCGAAGTGCGATGGGCGGAAGGCGACGTGGCACGACGGAGGTGGGGCCCAACTTATATTGCAAATCGCAAGTCGGGGAGTTTAGTTATGAGAAGCGGAGGGTAAATGTTAAAACCTGCGAAGTGCGAAGTGCAATGGGTGGAGGTGATGTGGCAACGAGGTGGGCTCACCCGCAGATCACCAAATCGAGAGTTTTTTGTTATAAGCAGCGAAGGGTAAATGGTATAACTTGCAATTTGCGAAGTGCGGCAAGCGGAAAGGTTGGCGATGCGAAAAGGTAAGTGGTAAGTGCCCGTTCCTCCTTTGACTGCGGGGTGTCCACCCGACCCGTGCTTGAAGCGCTTGGCGTTCACTTTAGCTGTTCCTGCTCTTCACTTGCTTCGCTTTCCCATGTTGCCTTATTGTTCATAGAAACCACAAGCCAACAGATACTGCACTCTGTCATAACGATCAAAGATTAGTGATCAACACAAAAAGTGAAAAACACTTGGTGCCAAGATAAACCCTAGAACTTTGGATATGAAGATGCTACAAGTGTCAAACTCAAATCAAACCACAATCATAGAGAAACTCCAGAAAAAACAAGATCTTAATTTAGAGAAAAATTTTGAAAACTCATCAAGGTTATTTTCTTTGACGATTCACGCGACGATTGGTGTTAACATGCCCAAGGCTCGACCCTCTTACCACAACCGTGACAACAAATGATTACAACCTTCTTTACAGCCATGGGGGCAACATCTTACAGTCTCACAAAAACAATATTCCAAGAAACTCTGCTCTATAGCAGATCTCAATTAAAACCCTTCAGGTCGGTAGGAAAACCAGCCCTGATACCACTGTAATATATCTTTTGGAATATTTAGTGACCAATCTGGAAATTATTCTACTAAAAATAACCAGAAATATTTCAACATAAATTTGCCGGAAATATTGATAAAAATGCCATATGAATTTAAATTTCATGAAATGTTCTAGCACAATTTCGTACAAAAATACCATCACACATGAAATTGCATATATAAACCCATAAATGAAATGAAATGTTGCAACATGAGAAAATTCAGCCTTATATGTTAAAATATGGTTTTGAGAACCTATTACAAATATAAGCAAATATCTGAATGGCTGAAAGTCCGCTCCAAAATAAACAATATGACCTCCAATTTACTGCTACAATACTGATGCCGACCTCCCAAACACTGCAACTGGAAATGAGCCCAAATTGGAGATCTGAGTGATCCATACTTCAACCCACAGATCTTCTCCATATTTTCTTACCAACTGACGCCGATGAAGCCCAATGAGATTTCTGGATGAAATATCCACAACAGTGAGTTGGGATTTCGTCCAACACATCAAGAAACGCAAGGGTTTACATTCTAGGGCTCTCCGAACCTAAAAACCAAGTTCTCTAAAGAACTCTCCAAGAAAAATATCCAAATCTCAAATGATCCCAAATGACTTGCTTCCCCTCCTTTTAAAGATTTGATGGATCTCTCTCCAACCTTCTAGAAGCATTTTTATTTTATTCACAATCTAGAAGCTTCTCCCTTTTATTTAATTAAGTGGTTTTTTTTTATGTCACTTTTCCCTTTTTTTGGCTTTTTCCTCCAATTAAGCATTTTCCCACTCTTTTATTTAATAAAGTGACTTATTGAAGTCACTTTTAATCCCTGGAAACGCATGCTAACTGCATCATAAGGGAAAACAAAAAATGGGATATTACATTGGGGAAAACCTGCAATAGAATGAGAGGGAAAGAAATGGGAAAAGCTAGAAGAGAACATTTGAGATTGAAAATATCAAGAGATAATGGGCTTACTGCTTACCTCTTCATCTCTCTGACAATAGTTGAATGTCACTATGGTAACGTTCAGTCTCCCCTCCAAGTTCTCACAAATCTACTCCACTCAAAATGAACAAGATGCCCACTCAGAGCCCTAGCAAAGATGAGTGAAGTAAATGATTGAATGAGAGCAAATGGAGTCGAATAGAGTTATCTGTTTCTATATATTCGTAAACACTTCCGTTGTGCCTCACATCACATAAAAAAATTAATAAAAAAACGGTGTCTAAATGGTGTCAGCATAGAAGCCTTTAAAGTATTGATCGGAGCATTGCTTGGAGCATTTTGTTAGGATTGGAAGTGCTTGGGAAACACTTGAGGATGTAGAAATTTTAGACCCAACCCCAGTTATCAGTTTTTCCTTATCACTCCCATATAGTTAAATGCCCATTTCGATAATCATACATTCAAAATACTCGAAATGATAAATATTCCTGAAAACACAAATTCTGGAAATTTCATAGTGCTGGAAATTGCAAAAATAAAACACAGAAAATATTTCAGCCACACACACAGAAAATGACACATTGATTTTTGGTCAATATGACCCTGGAAAACCCCCTACAACTCTTAGGGAAAACTAGTTCGAGAGCTCTTCTTTATTTCTGATAATTTGCTTTTACAGTGAAACAAAAATACACAGAAAATTCCAGCAACCAAACAAATACAAATTATCTCGTTTTTCATGCTTAACCACTGCCTTGGAAATTGTGCCAACAGTAAAATGGGAACAACAATAAATGCTGTACGGAATCCTTGAATTTCGTGCCCAAAAACACAACAATAAATGGTGTTGTATGACCTTCTGGATTTGCGTGTAGAACAACAATAAATGCTGTTGCATGGCCTCTTCGATTTGCGTGCAGAGGAACAACAATAAATGTTGTATGGATTCTGCCTCGATTTTCATGCACAGGGACAACAACAAACTGTACAGTCTACCTCGAAAACTATGCCACAAAAACAACAAAAAATTCACCTCGAAATCTGTGGCAAAATGTTGTATGGTTGCTTAGGAATGCATGCCAAAGCTGCTGTACGGAAACTACCTTGAAAACCGTGGCCAAATATGCGTTGAACTGTGTGCCACCTTGCTGTACGGATTTGCTGAATGCTGCCTCGGTATGTGTGCCAAGGTTCTACTCTCCTTCAACTCACTGCTCAGAAAATATCCTTGCTCTCCTCTTCTCTCTCAATCTACTCATGAAAGACTGAATGACCTTTTCTCTTCTTTTCCTCCTTTAACCTAACCCTAAGTGAATTTTGGGGAATCCCTAAATCCAATGGCTGAGATAGATTTAGATCTAGGGCTGAGATTAATTGTGCATTTAATTCTCACTTTCTATTTTTTTAATTCACCCCACCTAAATAAAGACCCACTTAGCCTTTTATTTCCATAGTCACTTTTTCACTTTCTAATTTCACATTGACTTTAATAAAGTCACTTTAAAATTAGACTTAGTAACTTTATCACTTATAAAGTCACTTTTAAATTTGATTTGACTTTACCACTTATAAAGTCACTTTAGGAGAAAAAGATAAATACATTTGGACACTTTTCCCTAGGCCAAAGATAAAAGCCTTAGGGAACCACTTGTCCTCTGGTACCCAAATTTTAACACTCCCTCTTATTGAGGAAAGTGTTCCTCACCACCCCCATCTTGTCTCTGAAGTAGACATGCTTGCCCCGTGGTAAGGCTTTGGTGAATATGCCCACTACCTGCTCATCTGTGGGAATATACTCAAGCTTCACAGCTCCCTTCTGAACATAGTCTCTGATGAAATGATATTTGAACCCGATATGCTTTGACTTGTCATGAAATACTGGATTCTCCGTGAGTTTAATGCAACTCTGATTATCACAGTAAATCACTGAAGGTCTCAACGCTTGACCAAATAAGCCAAACATCTTGCGAAGCCATATGGCCTCACAACTAGCCAAACTGGCTGCCATGTACTCTGCTTCCACTGAACTCAATGCTACTTACTGTTGCTACCGGCGGAACCGCGACACAACTGTCGAATCCAACCCAAAACAACACCCTGAAGTGCTCTTCCTATTAGAAGCACAACCTGCCCAATCAGAACTAGTGTACCCTACCAATCTCACTCCATCTCCCTGTCTATATTCCAGACCATAATCCACTGTCCCCTGCAAGTAACGAAGTATGTGTTTTGCAACAACCCAGTACACTCTCCTGGGCTCACACATGCACTGGATCATCGTGTTGACCGCAAAACATATATCTGGTCTAGTGTTGACCAAATACATCAAATAACCAATCAACTGTTTATACAATGTGGGATCCACGAACTTGGAATCAGAAGCGTGAAGCTTCTTCATGTTAGTGATCATAGGTGTTGACATGGGTTTGCAATCCTCCATGTGAAATTTGCTAAGAATGTCCACAATATACTTCCCCTGTCCCAGGAAGAAATGCCCCTCCTCCTGCCACACCTCTAATCCCAAAAAGTAGTGCATCAAGCCAATGTCCTTCATCTCGAACTCCGAAACAAGATCTCTCTTACAACCCTCTATGATCTATGCACCTGTAATGACCAAGTCATCCACATACAACACCAGAATGAGAGGCTCTTCACCTACCACAATGAAGTATAGGTTCGAATCTGCATCACTCTTTGTGAAACCCATCTCCTGCAAGAGCGTATCAATCCTGGAGTACCAAGCTCTAGGAGCTTGCTTCAGGCCATAAAGTGCCTTCTTCAGTCTGCATACATGGGACTCCTTCCCATGTACCTCAAAGCCCTGCGACTGCTCAATGTACACCTCCTCCTTTATGAAGCCATTGAGAAATGCGGTCTTCACATCCATCTGGTGGATCTTCCAACCCATCTCTGCTGCTATTGATATAATGGAGCGAATGGAAGTATATCGAGCCACGGGAGCGAAGGTCTCCTCATAATCAACTTCCTCTACCTGGGAGAACCCTCTAGCCACAAATCTAGCCTTGAACTTCTCGATGCTGCCATCTGTAGAATGCTTTATCTTGTAAAGCCATCTGGAAGTAACCACGAATTTCCCTTCAGGCCTTGGCACCACCTCCCAAACATCATTCTTCATGATAGAAGAATACTCCTCCTGCATGGCCTCTCTCTAGATCTGCTGGCTAGCTGCCTCCTCATAGCTAGAAGGCTCAGAGTCAACGATGCTAGAAACCAATGCCATAGAGCTACAAAATCGCTCAGGTGGTTTGTTGTCTCTAACCTGTCTCTTCGGCCTAGCAACATATGTGGCCTCTCTCAAGGTGTCCTGAAGCCACTTGGGCTTCAATTCCCTGAGTACACTTCTTCCACCGGAGTGAAATAATCGTCATCCTCATCAGAAGCCTGAATTCTTGAAGGCCTGCCAACCGACCTCAAGCCTGAGCCTGTGCCTGTAGATGCTGAAGTACCGTGTGAACTGTCCATCAATGGGCTACCCTGTGAATTGCTCTGCATGCTGCCCGAAGCACCACCCATCTGAGTCTGCGAGCAACTGCTCATTGATGCACCTGACACCGTAATCGATGTACCTCCTGATCCCTATCCACTGGATCCCTGTGACTAACTCAACTGCTCCTGAGGGTCTGGTGAATCCAGATACTCTAACTCCCGTGACCGCCTGAAAGCCCTATGCTCCTCGAATTTCACATCCCGCCTGACAACAACTCTCTGTGCAGGAATATAAATCTGAAAGGCTTTCGAGGTCTCACTGTAACCCCACAAAGATGCCCTTTTCTACAGTGGGCTCTAGTTTGGCCCTCTTCTCCTTGGAAATATAGGAGTATGTAATGCACCCAAAGATACGAAAGTGACCAACATCAGGCTTCTTCCTAGAAAAAGCCTCCTCTGGAGTCAAATGCCCCAAGGCATGATGTGGACTCCTGTTCTGCAAATACACAACAGTGTTGCAAGCCTCTGCCCAAAAAAACAACGGTAACCCCTGATCATGTAGCATGGGTTTGGCAGCGCCAACAATGGATCTGTTCTTCCTCTCCGCAACCTCGTTCTGCTGGGGGTTGTAAGGAACTGTGAACTCCCTCCTGATGCCTGCCTCTGCACAATAATCAACAAACTCACCAAGGGTATACTCCCCTCCATTGTCTGACTTGAGGGACTTGATCTTTCGACCTGTCTTAGTCTCCACAAGAGCTCTGAACTTCTGAAACCACTTGAAGACCTCACTCTTGGTCTTAAAGAAATAAATCCAAGTCTTCCTGGAGTGATCATCAATGAATAAAACATAGTTCTCATATCCACTCAAGGAAACATGAGACATTCGAACGCTCACATCGGTATGAATCAAATCAAGAATCCCAATCGATCTGCTGTTACTGCTGGGAAAAAGGGATTTGGCAAACTTCCCCATAGCACATCCTCTGCATGTATCAATGTGATCAGAACTGAAATCTGGCACACTTGTGGTGTTCTCCCGCAATGCCCTCAAGGCCCCATGATACATATGCCCCATCTTGTGGTGCCAAATCTCGCATAGCTTTGAACTGCTAGCTCTGTTGCCGGTACTACAACTCAATGCCATAAGGGGCTGAAATGAAAACTTGTACACCTTGGCATGGCGTACACCAATCACTCTAGCTGAATCTACTGGAGCGCCCCTGGGATATAAAAGCACCTGTCCTTTCTTGAACAACACCTCATACCCTCTATCCTCCAATGCTGAGACTGATATAAGGTTCTTTTTCAACCTTGGCACATATAGAACATCCGACACTTTCAAGGGAGGTTTGGGTTTCCTATCAAATGTCAATGTCCCCACACCGACTGCTCTAACAATGTTGTCGTCTCCGAGTACTACCTCTATATCAGTGCCACTCTTTGAAAGCTCTAAGAAGTACTCACGGACTCTTGTGATATGACGAGAAGCCCCACTGTCAACATACCAAATACCTAAAGTTGCTCCGTTGGTGGAGGGAATTGCACACTCCCTCTCAACCTGTGTGGAAGGTGATCCTGCACTAGTGAACTCACAAGATATGAACCCAAACTCCTGGTCAAAGCTCTCCGAAAAATCCTCTATCTCTGCTGATGCTGCCATGGTCTTGTCCTTTCACTTCTTCTTCTTTTCCGGACACACAACTGCATAGTGTCCCAACTTCTAACAATTCCAACATTTGACTTTGGAATAGTCTTTCTCCTTGTTCACCTGTTTATCTTTACTTTTGCCTTTGCCCCCACCACCACTCGTGGAAGCTTGCTTCTTTCCCTTGCCCTTCTTGCCCCTTGCTAACAATGCTACATTGTCATCCTCCTCTACCTGTTTGGCTGCCCCAAGATGGTTCTTTTTGATTTCATTCTGAATGTAATCATTCCACAACCTCTCCCAAGTGGGAAGGTTTTCCCGTGCAACAATCCCATCCACAAAATTCTCCCATGTCTTGGGAAGACCATTCAATGTAATCCGCACCAACTCAGTGGGTGGAATGGTCTCTCCAACAACAACCAACTCATCTCTCACAGAAGTGATCTTTGTGAGGTATGCTGTAACACCATCAGCCTTAGCCATTTTAATGGCCTTCAACTTCTCCCTTAGGACCATTTTCCTTTTTTCATTTGTGCTCTGGTAAAGATTGGTCAAGGCTGTCCACATCTCATGTGCATATGTCTTTCCTCTCACATGAAGAATGACATGGTCTTTAACACAATCCAGAATCAGTCATTTTCCCTTGGCATTCTTCTTATTAAAATAAGCCAACTGAACAGGGTTAGCAGGCACTGCTACTGGGTGTTGTGTGGTGTGAACCATTATGCCCCAGGCTTCTGCCTCCTCAAAGATGCTCTGAATTCTCTCCCTCCATGCACTATAGTTGCTGTGCCCATCCAACCTATCCTTCACCCTCAAGCCCAAAGACATGCTTGCTGTCCTAATAAACTGAAGTTTTCAAATCTGTGGTAAAGGTTCAGTTTTCTGTGTGAAAATAGCTTGCTGTAATTTTTCACTTGCTGCCCCAAACTGCACTTTTCAGCCACCCAAGCTCTGATACCATGTAGAAATTTTAGACCCAACCCCGGTTATCAGTTTCTCCTTATCACTCACATATAGTTAAATGCCCATTTCCATAATCATACATTCAAAATGCTGGAAATGATAAATATTTCTGAAAACACAAATTTTGGAAATTTCACAGTGCTGGAAATTGCAGAAATAAAACACAAAAAATATTTTAGCCACACACAGAAAATGACACACTGATTTTTGGTCAATATGACCCTGGAAAAACCCCCTACAACTCTTGGGGAAAACTAGTTCGAGAACTCTTCTTTATTTTTGATAATTTGCTTTTACAGTGAAACAGAAATACACAGAAAATTCCAGCAACCAAACAAATACAACTTATCTCGTTTTCCATGCTTAACCACTGCCTCGAAAATTGTGCCAACAGTAAAATAGGAACAACAATAAATGTTGTACAGACTCCTTGAATTTCGTGTCCAAAAACACAACAATAAATGTTGTTGTACGACCTCCTCGATTTGCGTACAGAACAACAATAAATGCTGCTGTACGGCCTCCTTGATTTCCCTGCAGAGGGACAACAATAAATGCTGTACAGATTCTGCCTCGATTTTCATGCACAAGGACAACAGCGAACTGTACAGTTTGCCTTGAAAATTGTGCCACAAAACAACAAAAACTTCACCTCGAAATCTGTGCCAGAGTGTTGTACGACTACCTAAGAGTGCGTGCCAAAGCTGTTGTATGGAAACTACCTTGAAAACCATGCCCAAATCTACCTTGAACTGTGTGCCGGATTGCTGTACAGATTTTCCAAATGCTGCCTCGGTATGTGTGCCAAGGTTCTGCTCTCCTTCAACTCACTGCTCAAAAAATCTCCTTGCTCTCCTTCTCTTCGCTCTCAATCTACTCATGAAAGACTGAATGACCTTTTCTCTTCTTTTCCTCCTTTAACCTAATCCTAAGTGACTTTTGGGGAATCCCTAAATCCAATGGCTGAGATAGCTTTAGATCTAGGGCTGAGATTAAATGTGCATTTAATTCTCACTTTCTATTTTTTAATTCACCCCACTTTTTTTTTTTGGTAAATGAGGCTAATCTGTATTAATTCGAAAGGAGAAACAATACATATGCTGTAGACTGAGTTGGTAATCTGCGCTTAACCAATCCCAACCTTTGTTGCGTAGATAAAGGGTTGCCTCCGTGGAGGAAACCAGCCCGGAAAATACATGAAACAGAAAATTACAAAATGTGCTGTAGCACTAGTGAAAATAGAAATTCTGTGGTAATAGCAAGTGTGACAAAAAACAAGGAAGAGCTGAGCTGCTGCGCAGTTATTAGTCTTCGGCTTCATCATCGCTATCTGGATCTTCCTCCTCTATGGGACAGGCATACGCCTGTGTGGCAGCTTCCTCTTCAGCGGTGGGTAGATGCGGAGGCTTGGAGACCGGTTCACAAAGGATGGGAGCCACCGGGTACTCTGCTTCCAGGACGCGCGTCCAGGTACCTTCTAAATCCATTATCCAAACATTTGTGTCATCCCCCTCATCTTCCTGAGCCGGAAGAGGCTCGGTCTTGCGAGGCAAGGGGTGCTCCTGGTGCGTAATGGTGGACTTCCTTGGTCCACTTCTGCCTCTCTCCGAAACCTGTGAGGGGGCCTCCTGATCAAGTTTGGGGCTCTGGGGAGCCTCTCTGGCGTGATTGCTCGAGGAGGAGCCTTCAACAGATTCCAGGCGATTATTCGACCCTCGGTGGTATCGACCAGGGAGCACACCTCTCTGGCCTCCTCGGATAGTTCTTTGTCGCAGCCTAGGTGCCATGGTTAGTGGAAGCAAAGGAGGTGCGAAGCAAGGGGAATGCACGGCAAGGAGGGAGGTGCGAAGCAAGGTGTACGACAAGGGGCACGGGATAATGGGTGCCCCCAGGCTTATGAAACTAGCCGGACAAATGGAGCTGGGTTGAGGTGCGTAGTCAGGGGGGAGCGTAGCTCGGGGAATTCTGAGCAGTGCAACACTAGGGGGGAGGCTGCACGGCAGACTGGGCACGTAGAAGGGCAAGAACTGTAACAACATATAAACTTGAAGGAGCAGACTGTGTGTCTCTTTTTGCTGAAGGGCCTTCCCTTTAATAGGCCTGTGACACATGCGAAGAGCCTGAGCATAATTGTGCCTCGCACGCAGCTGCGTGCTATAACGGTTTTCATGAGAAGGCACGTGCGATGAGTTGTGGCCGATCGGCGTGTCAATCCAGGTGATCATTCAGAACGATTGCGACAGAGAGGTACCCTGAAGGGGGTGATGCTGTCCAAATGCGTCTTCATTATGCCTTATCTTTATCATCTCATGCAGATGATTTCTAGAGTGTGGTTCCACATCGAGTGAGGACCTGCGCTGCAGATCTTTGTCGTCTTAGGCGTGGGAGAGGCAGTTGTCATGCGTCCTTCTGCTATCACCTGCATCCGGGGAGAGAAGATCTTTTTGAATGAGAGTTTGGCATTCTCTCCTTAAAGAATCATCCTCAACCTGGGTGAGGTTGGAATGATACAACTCTCTGTGACTTTCCACCCCTTTGTTCGTGAGGAGGTCCGCAACTGAGTTTGCTTTCCTGCACACATGGTGAAAGTTATTGCTCTGTGATTGTGTATCAGCTGTTCCAGAAGTTTGAGCCTGTGGGCAAGCCTCCAGCTGGTGGATACCTTTGTGGAAGCAGCGCCATGGAAAATTCTTGTGGCCGCCAGTGTGATAATTTGCGAATCTCCCTCCATTTCCAGGGGAAAATAGTTGAACTCAATTGCTTTGTAGATGCCCTGGATGAGTCCTTCAAGCTCCGCGGAGTTGTTGCTATCCCATCCCGTATTGCCATAGTAGATCAAAAGTGGTTCGCCCTGGGAGTTCCTGAAGGTGCCTATGAATCCTGCATTCCCGGGGTTGCCTTTGGAAGCACCAATGAAGATACATTTGAAGAAGCCATTTGGGGGAGGCTTCCATTTTTCAGGAGCAGGGGTTCTTCCTGCGCTCCTTGGGATAATATCCCTGGGGGTATTTATGCTCATATGCAAGTTGCTCCATATGTTACGCTCTGTAGTGGAGGTGGGGAGATCCTCCTGGCTACAGAAAGTAATTGCCAGAGTTTCAGTGAGGTTGTCGTGTATCCTTGCCCAGATTTGCTCTTGGGTGGATACTTTGTCCAAGATTCGACTGTTCCTTTCTTTCCATATGTTCTAGATCAGGAGGCCCGAAATTATCTGCCAGAGTTTGTTCAAAAGGTTGTTGGAGTAAGGATTGTATGTCCACCTGCTAATGGTGTTGATGATGTTGCCCCTTTCTCTGTTGGTGTGTCTGCACAGGATTGCTATTCTGTCCCACAAGGCATTGGAGGTAGGGCATAGGTCCAACAAGTGGTCGATGGTTTCAAAGTTCTCCTAGCAAAGAGGGCATCTTGAGGGACCTACAAACCTTCTCTTCAAAAGATTCTCCCATGTGAGGATGCATCGTTTACTGAGCAACCATAAAAAGGTGGCTAATTTGGGCCAGAGCTTGGCCGACCATATCTTCTTCCAGATGAGATTGGTAGGATCTGGGTTTTGCTGATGTAAAAGGTTGTAGGCTTCCTTGGTAGAGTAGTTGCCACTTGGCATGTGACCCCATCTAAGGATATCAGGTCCTGGATGGGCTCTGATTTTTCTTTTAGTGCTTATCTCCTCCCAAATGTCTATGTGATTTTCGTTATTCTAGTCTTCTTGTCATCTGTTCGTATGTATCCAGTTCTTGTATCCATGAGTTGTGTCATCGGTCTAGAAATCCTATACACAGTTCCTCTGCCTTGCTTGTAACACTGTGCTCCACAGTGGTCTGGGGAAGATGGAAGAGAGTCTAGGCAGTTGCTGCCAGGAGTCCTCCCAAAATCTAGCTTGAGTGCCATTGCGCAGCTCCCAGAAGCTGTGGGTCTGTATCAGTTGTTTTTGGTTGCTTGCTGCTTTCCATATTTGAGATCCTCCTGGCTCTATGTTAAATCTGATAAGGTCCTCCTTGGGCCATGTGCTAGCATATTTGGCTGCCCATAGGTTAGCCCACGGAGTGTTGGGGTTGGAAACCCATTTCCACCAGATACTAGCTCCCATGATACTGTTGTTGTGCTCTGGATCACGCAGCACTAGCCCCCCTTGACCTTTTGGTGTGCATACATCTTTCTAGTTGACTAAAGCCCATTTATTTTTCTCTTTGGTACCACCCCACAGGAAAGTCCTTTGTAGTTTGCGTATGGCTTTGAGGACCCATTTGGGAATTGCGAGTACCGAGAAGAGGTAAATGGGGAGAGACTGCAAAACTACTTTGATGAGTACCAAACGACCTGCTATATTGAGAGTGTGATGAGTCCAGTTGGATAACCTAGTTTCCATTTTGTCCAACAATGCACAACATGAGGAATGATTAATGGCAGTGGCAGTGAGAGGGGCACCAAGGTATTTGGAGGGTAAGGAGGCTATGGAGAAGCCTTGAATGTGGGCAATATTGTGCTGAGTTATAGGGGGAGTGTGAAAGAAGAATATTTGCGATTTTTCAGGGTTGACCTCTGTCCCAGAAGCTTCAGAGAAGGAATCTAGCAGAGATTTGAGGGAACGGGCTTCCTGAACCGAGGGGTAACCCATAATCATATTGTCATCCACAAATTGTTGATGGGAAGAGCGAGGAAGATTGTGGAGGGGTATACCTTGCAGAGTACCTGAATGGACAGAGCTTTTGAGGAGTCGGCCTAGCTCTTCAGCCATAATGATGAAAATGAAGGGCGAAAGGGGATCCCCTTGTTTGATACCTCTTGAGGGGTTGAAGGTTGCTGAAGGTATAACATTGACCAAGATGGAAAGAAACGGGGAGATTATGAGGCTCATGATCCATCTTACCCAGGTGTGGCTAAAGCTAAAGGCAAGGTCATGTTTGATGTAGTCCCAACTGAGTTTGTCAAAAGCCTTGGATAGATCGATTTTGAGGAGCATGCCAGGTTTTTTGGACGTTTTGAGAGAATGAATGACCTAGTGGATTAAAATGATACCATCAAGGATTTGTCGTCCTTCTACATAGCTCGTTTGCTCTGGGGAGATAATCAGGGGGAGGAGCTGCTTCAGCTTGTTAGCAATAACTTTGGAAATTATCTTATAATTAACATTGCAAAGAGCTATGGGCCTGTCCTTACTTGGCGTGGTAGCATTGTATGCTTTCGGTACGAGGGTGATGAAGGTGGCGTTTAGAGCTGGAAGAAGCCAGTTAGTGGTGCGCGATTCCTCAACTACACCCCAGACTTTGTCTTTGATGGTTTCCCAAAAGAAGTGGAAGAAGTTGGTGGTGAATCCATCATGGCCCGAAGCTTTCCCTTCCTTCAGTTGGAAGATTGCTTGTTCCACCTCAGCAAGAGTAGTGGCTTTGAGCAACGTCCGGCTGTGTTCTTCCGTAACCAATTTGGGATGTGCTAGGTGATTTTCCCTATTGCCTCATGCCTCTAATGATTTGGTTCTTGAAGAATGTTTTTGAAGTGGTTGCGCAGCTCCTCTGTGATGTTCTCTTACTTTTCCAACTGCTCTCCATTTTGATTTTTGAGAACTGTGATTCTATTATGCATTCTGTGCTGAATGGTGGAGCGGTGGAAAAACTTTGTGTTTCGTTCTCCCTATTTGAGCCAGTAGATCCTAGATTTTTGTCTCCATAGGATTTCTTACTGGCTCCTTCTTTCTTCCATTTGAGTTGATAATATCTTCTCTTGATTCTCTGAATCGGCTGAGCGGCCTTCCATGATGATAGTTTGTTGAAGCTTCTTCATTTGCTCTTCCGGCTCTCTTTGATCTTTGAAGATATCAGTTTCCCTTTGAGCATTTTCAACTTTGTCTGGAACTGGTGCATTTTTGTTCCTTGCGGTGGTAAAAGGGAGGACCACCAATCAGAGACCATTTCCTTGAACCCTGGATGTCTGAGCCAGCGGTGTTCAAAGCGGAATGGTTTGGGCGAACGCGTACCTGGTCTTAACCATTGAAGTTGTATTAGCTAGTGGTCAGAGCCGGCGGCCGGGATAATGGTGGCTACTAGATCACCCCCCAGACGTATGAAGTCTTCCGTGATGAGAAACCGGTCCAGTCTGGAAGCAATTTGGTGGGTACCTCCTCTTCTATTGTTCCAGGTGAAGATGCCATTGGAAGTCTGCAGATCTATAAGTTTGTTATCTTGGATGAAGTTCTTGAACCCATTGCTGTCCAAGTCGAGATGCAGTCTTCCTCCCTTTTTTTCATGTAGATTTTTTATCATATTGAAATCTCCTCCCAGCAGCGAGAGTGGTAGAGATCTCTGTTTATTGAGCTCAACCATGTTGTCCAGAAGCTTCGTTTTCTGGTGAAGGTTTTGTGGAAAGTAGACATTCGTTAGCAAGCCATGGATATCCGTTCCAATCAGGTGAAAGTTGGCTTGAATGAAATGCCTATTGGCATGGGAGTTCTCTAAGGAGATGATTTGGGGGTTCCAGATGATTGCCAGTCCTCCAGAAGCTCCATTGGCATCTTCTGCTATTGTTCTGCATCCTTTCCATATATTTTTGAAGATTGTTTCCAGAGTGGAGCTAGAGCATTTGGTTTCTTGCATGTAGAAAATTGCAAGGTGTTCTTCAGTGATTCTTTTCTTGATTATCTTGTGCTTGGTGGGGCTGTTGATCCCTCTTATATTGCATGAGATTATCTTCATTGAGGGGGGTTGGTAGTGTAGGCGTAGAATCGGGTTAACTTGGGGAATCTCCTAGAGTCCACCATTTCTTTGCCCATTTCTATTGTTCTGTGCAGCGTTGTTTTCCGTCCTCCTTTGCGGGATTCCTTCGTGAAGTATTTTGTATTTATGAGCATACCGCCCCGAATTCCCAGAGAGGGGAGCTGTTGTGCTCGGGTTAGGATTTCTTCTAGCTTTTGGACCTGCTGTTCGGATATTAGGCGAAAGTCCTTCTTATTGCATGCATCCTCTAACCCTATGAGGTCCAGGCCCTTAAGATCAATGCTCTTTAGCTCTTTCTCCATAGCTTCTGGGATTGCATCCAACACCTGTTCTTTACCCTTCGATGCTGAGTTGCCCCCTGCGAGGCTAGGGGTTTGGGGTTTCAGAAAGGCCTCCGGTTGGATCTTGTTCTGTTGTTTCTTGGAGGTCTAGGTTGCTCTTGCGAGGTTTGCCCTGCTTCTTTGGTTGGTTCATTCTCATTCTCACTCAGCTGGTTTAGGGTTGCGAAGCTATTACTAGTCGCAGGGTCTTTTTTGTTCTGGTGGGAATTAGTTCTCTTGTTATGCCTTTTCTTGCTTGCTACCTTCATGAACGCTTCTGTTGCTTGGTCATTTGATTCATTTTCAGCCGCCGCTTTTTTGTTTAGAGGGCAGTCTCTAAACAGTTGCCCATGTTGGCGACATCTCCGGCATCTAAAAGGAACATGCTCATAATCTACAATTTGTATCCATTCAAAGTCTTCATGCAACAGACTTACCTCGCTTGGTAGCGACTCTGCTATGTTCATGTAGACGCAGATTTGAGCATATGTTGCGTAATGATTGATCTTTGTTTCCTCTGCCGTCTTGATGAATTCACCTAGGGCATTGCCTATATCCCTGAGGGTTAGATCATCCCAGTAATCCTGGGGGAGGGAGTAGAGCCTGCTCCAAATCAGTGCCCATGTAAGATCTTGTTTGTCTGGGTTGAAACGTTCAGTCCAATGGCAGAGGTATAAGCCTGCAGAGTTGAAGAAATAGGGTTCTCCATCCATGATCCTGTTTTTGTCTTCAATACAGGTAAAGATCACATTGAAGAAGCCTTTAACACACAGCTGAAGGTCAATATGACCCTTGGGTTTCCATTTGGAAGCTATCCATCCTCGTAGGGCTTTTTCAGTGGGCTAGAAACCCATGAACTTTCCTATCAATGCATGATCCTTCATAAATTGTATTCTTTTGTTGATGCGATGTGCAGGGAGCTCGATCATGGTTCTTTTGGGGTTCTTCGGAATCCATGTGGCTGACGAGATATTCGCCTCTTTTGTTGCTGAAGTAGTTGTTTGTTGCGCCATGGGAGTCACCCCTGAAGTGTCATGAGACGAGCCAGAGTTTTGCTGACTGTCGATGTTAGCCCCTGTCGCCGCCCCTGTGTGAGGCTGGCCTGTGATGGGGGGAGCAGCGATCCCCCCACTGGTTTCTGTCATAGGTGAGCCTCAAGGCTAATCCAGGAGAGCGATCGCGACCTAATGGTCTGGGAGGGAGGTTTGCCTGGGGCAGCTTGCGCTGAAACCTCCAAACCCTAGGTCATGGCGGTCGACCTGGTGCAGAGCGTCTAGTTATTTTCTACCTTCCATACTAACCGTCAACCAACTAGAGGAAAAACCTAATTCACCCCACTTAAATAAAGACCCACTTAGCCTTTTATTTCCATAGTCACTTTTTCACTTTCTAATTTTACGTTGACTTTAATAAAGTCACTTTAAAATTAGACTTAGTAACTTTATCACTTATAAAGTCACTTTTAAATTAGATTTGACTTTACCACTTATAAAGTTATTTTAGGATAAAAAGATAAATACATTTGGACACTTTTCCCTAGGCCAAAGATCAAAGCCTTAGGGAACCACTTGTCTTCTGGTACCCAAATTTTAACAGAAGGAATGCAATGGAATCAACTCAGGAGTGCGGTTTGGACAATGCTTCCGACTTTGGCAGAGAGTATTACTTTTTAAGAAGACTTGTGGTTCTATAAATGGACAGATTCAATGAGGGAGTGCACTTTCGATTTGCTCATCTGGAGTGGACTTCAAGAGTAGGTGTGCGAAACACTACTTAGAACCTTAGCTGCCCTCCCCATTTAAATGAAATATAATATTCACTTTCTTAATAAGAAAAATTTGCTGTCATCATTCACACAATGCCGACTTCCTTTGATATTTTTTTCAAGTATATCCCATTTCTTTTTTTGAATCGATGCCTTGCTCATTATGTTTTCTGTCTCATCATGTCTAGTAGTTCCTGAGATCTTATAGGAAAACTTTGCATCATGTTGCATATGTACTCAACTGTTCTTACTTCTATGATCTCCAATTAAATATGCTCTCTTCCAGGCATTTTTAACAAATGCAACTCTCTACAACCTCATGTACACAAAATTTCTGTTTCCCAGGGCAGCTTAAGCTTGGTATAGCACCATGTTTATGTTCTAGAAAAGATAGGATTTTAACAGGGATTTCACTATTGTGGACTTATTTTCTAGTTTCTTAAATTTAAGTTAAATGAAGGATAGAGACATAATTTTTTTTTTTCATTTCTTTGCAGGCAAGATGCATTTACATTGGATGTTTTAGAGGTTCCTCAAGGTTCTGGATCTGGATTTATTTGGGATGGTAAAGGGCATATTGTGACAAACTACCATGTCATTCGAGGTGCCTCCGATTTAAGGTGACAGGTTAATGCATTGATCATTACAGTTCTTGCATTTAAATTTGAAGATATTTTTCTTTGGTGCAGTGACTACTTGAAAAGAAGACTTTGTTGGAGCTATTTGTTTTTATTATAGAAACATAGTCTAGTGAGTTGGTAGAGCTGAGATAAAAAAGAAAAAACCTTATGCATTTCTGATTTTGTGTTATGGGTTTTATAGTATGAATTCTTCTAACAAAAGATAGGGAAGTTGCTATTCTGAATCTGTTTTATAAGTTGCTTTTATGATTCAATGGAGTTTTATAAATAGTCCCCTTTGAAATTTCCCAAAGATGCAAATTTCCTGGTTATTGTGCATTTCAGTCTGTTCTTATCTGCCACTATGTTATCATCTGGAAGGCTATAAAAGGATGCTGTGAATGGATATTTATTATTCATCTTGTATTTGGTCAATTTGTGAGCGTATAATAAATATTTTGAAAATCCTTATCTAAATTATAAATTTTGTAAACACATGTGGGATCCTTCTACACATTAAATCTGTGGGAACGTGATGTGTGTCATGCCTTATCATCATTTGGACAAGTGTAAAGAACATTTGTAATATTCCTAATTAGCAATTCTGCTAATTAGAAATATTAAGTTTTGATAAATTTTGTATTTCCTAATGTTAGCTAGAAATAATGTGGGCCGGGGACCCTCAAATTAGATTAAAGTGAATTAAGACATTTTCCTATAGTTGAGAGGCAAAGATTGCGGCCTTGGTGAGGGGGTAGGATGAGCCAATGAGGAGGCACTGCGCATTCCAGAAAGGCAACGCTGTGGTTGGGCAGGAAAAGACAGCGCATGAGTGGTCAGAGGAGGGGTAGCGCAGTTTTTGGTGGGGCCCCAAGGGAACGTTGGGACTTTGGAGACAAAAAGGAAGAGGCAGCTCATTTTTCTCATTCATTCAATCATCTAATTCGAATTGTCTTTTGACAGAGCACGCTTGAGCAGGAGCCAAGTCTGCATTGTTGTTTAGAAACTGAGTGTTCCTGAGCAGGAATCTCAACCTCTGCTTCGGGGGACTTCAATTGCCTGCCCTAGGGAGGAGAATCACACCAATTCGATTTAGGGAGAGGCTGTGGATCCATCACAGTGTATTCATTAGCAGAGAACAACACAACACAGTCCCAACAGTGCAATAGTGAGGGAGACATCGTCTGGGAGCTGATGAGTGCAGAAGTTTTGGAGGAGGAAATTGGTGGGGAGGTTGAAGGCTTCCTAACAGGGTTATTGCATATCTTTTGGGAGCATTCTGCAGTGTTATTTCCAGGTGCACAGTTTCAGCCAGTAGCACAGAGGGCCAAGCCCAAAAGGGCCAATTTCCGGGGTCAGCCATTTCACAATTCCTTGATGGGTTATTGTGGGTTTTGTCAGTAGAGTCCGGGGTTAAAAGCCCATAATTTTTTGAGCATTATTCCAGGCCCTAACAGCAGATTCAGTGGAGCAGCAACAACATTTCTAGACCAGGACTGTGCAAAGATAGAGCAGCACAACGTACTTTTGGGGGTTGATTCGAGCTTGTGATAGAGGCTACTTCAGCTTGCCTTGAGCAAGCCCAGGTGCCATTATTCCAGCACCCACATTGTACACTTACCTCAGAATTAATAAAATGGCTCAGACCTAAATTTTATGGCTCCAGTTTATGTTTTCATGGCGAGATTTTATTTGTTGTTGTTAATGTCGATTGATGCATTGATTTTACAGCGAATTTCCAATTAAGAATACTACAACATCTGAATCCATTGTTTCTGTAGAGATTTAACATTGATATTGGACATCATTAAAATGAATCCAATACATGAACAAGTTGGATGTAGAATTAGTTTACTAGGACCCCGATTTATTGGAGTTGAAGGTAATGTTGACCACTGTAGTGGCACCTGAGGGTTATAGAAAGACTCCATGCCCAAGGATGCACCAAACGCTGTTTGTACCATTAAAGATCATCATACTACCAGAGTTTTTCCACTCTACTTCTTCTTATCATTTTCTGTTGTACTCAAATTGCACAATCCCTGCGGGGACAATGTAAAAGTGATACTAGTATGAGGGGTCGAGTGATGTAACAAACCTGGGTAATGTGAGACCTTATCATCAAGTGAATATTACTCTACGAGATTTTTTTCATTGGGTTAATTATCATCTCCTTACGAAGACTTAATAATTAATTGAGTTTTTTCCTCGGAATATACCTCAAAGCTGGAGTACGGCTTGATGGTGAGGCCTTGGGTGAGTCCTAATGTCTAGGGTCAATATATATTACCATACTAGGTTACAAAAAGAAATTCGTGGAATTTGATTAGGTCTAGGGGGTCATTTTTTAATTTTTAAAATTTTCCGCAGGGCGAAAATTGGAATAAAAATTGTATATGAAATGTAATAAGTGATGTCTAGAGAATTTTAATAGGTTATGAGTAATAAAAACTGCACTTCTCACCCTCAAATTTCTACTAAGATACACTTTGAGGGGTTAAAAATCTGTTCTAGACCTTCAAAATCCAGTTTTCCTAAGTTTAGTGGAAAAAGTGGCAATAAATTAAGCCAACGATTAATAAATGGAGGAGTTAAAGTGAAGTCCCAAGGTGATGTGGACTCCTAAAATCAAGGAAATGACATATGCTCAAGGAAATCGAATTTCTGACAATAAATGAGGAAACTGCTTACTTGGAAAATTCGAGTTTTTGAAGTTAATGCACATTTGGAAGGATTTGGGAGAAAGTTTGGTGGATAATTTTGTGGGAAATTGTCCCTACATTAGTTCCCACCCATATACACTTGTCATTTCATCATGGAATTTGATTTTGCTTGAGGGATTCTTGATGCCCCTTGGGAAATTCGAATTTGAAGGTGCTTTGGGATTGTCACAATTTTCCTTGGGATTGGCTCCCAAGCTTCTATATAATAAGAGCTTTGTTCTCTCACTTATGTATCTTGTGTTCTTCTATGTACTTGTGTTCTTCATTTGAATAAAAAGACTTTGCAGTTCATTCATGATTGTTATTCCATTGAAGCATTGCTTGGTTCATTGATGGTATATCTCTACTTGTGCCTTTGATTTATATTTCATTTGCTCATATTCTTTATGGAATTGTAGATGTATAGCTATCTTACATTTGCAATTGGTTATTTGATATGCTCTAGGCTAGACAACTCTATCTATTTTCATATAAATTCTAGAGTTCTCTTGCCAATGTTTATTGATTTTATCCATGTGAGCTAATGTGTGTATTGGAAGTTTTGTAGAGGATCATTGTTGAATCAACTAGCAAGCATGAGGGGAGGTATTCAAGAGACCAACCCACTCTTGGCATTATTTTCAAGGAGCTCTCATTGTTATTTGAATTACATAGATCTAATCTTTTGAAAGTACTTGTTCTTGCAGGGTTCTCCTTTCACATAGTTTATGCATAAGTCAAAATATTAAGAAAATCTTTTATATCTTTTGATCTTGTGCTTTCATTTTCCATATCTAGCTAGTTAAGAGCTTCACATAAGCTAGACTAGTGATGGGGATCTCCCCCATCATTTGATTTAGTTTTTTGTATATTATTTTGTAGCATTATCACCCACTTACATGCTCTCTTTTCACACTAACTCTTGTTTTAGTTTTGCAGCCCTAACATTCTTCCTTGTAGGTTCTCTCAAGCTTCAAGTCTCATTCCAAGGAGACCGTGGGCATTAGGAGAGCTTGTGAAAGAGGCTTGGTCGTGTATCATCTTGGAGCTTCTATTCTCTAATTGTAGAACTTTTTCACCTCTTTTGAGGCTCCCATACTTGAAGGGATTTCCTTGTTGTTTCAAGATCTCACATTGTATTCTCTCACCAATTCCTTGGACAACCCTCTAAGAGGCTCTAACCATCATTGTAAACCAAAATAATAAAATTTCTCTTTTGTGGGAGAGAATTTGTGGGTGGATTGACTGTTAGCTTTGACATTTCCATTTGCTTTCAGATCACATATGCATGCTCTAATTGGGAAGTAACACAAATCGCATTTCATTTTCTTCAAGTTTGCTACATGCTTTAAACTTGCACTACTTATCATTGTTACTACAAGTTTCAAGTTTACATTTTCATTTGCAAAGCAATTTAGTCTTATTTTGTGCAAGCATTTCTATTTTCTTTAGCAAACTTCGATACATTTAGTTTGACACTTGTCTAAGTAATTCATGCTTTATTGTTATACCACATTTCCATTTTGAGAAAATTGAAGCATTGTATATTGGACAAGTTTATCTTTCAAAGAAACCATTTAAATTGCATGTCAAGCTAACCATCTTTTCTCAAGTTTAAAGTTCCTTTTGCAAAGCTTTTGTGAGTACAAATCTCAAGTTTATCTTTCAAAGCATTGCAGTTTACTTTAAATGCAATTTAGTTGCTCACAAAATTCAAGCTTCATTTGCTTTAGCTTGTTATTGGTTCATCATTTTTCTCTAGCAACTCATAATTTCAATTGTTCATGGAGCTTATGCATCTTGTGATTACTTGAGCAACTATACAAGTGAATTTTTGGAGCATATTTACTTAAAGCGATTCCATCTTTTACTTGCAAACTTCACTTGGATGTCATATTAAGCATTCTAATTTAGTTGCATTTTAATTAATTAACCTCAAAGCATAAGCTTGGTTGATAGAAATTAACCTCAAAGCATAAGCATATTAAGCATTCTAATTTAGTTGCATTTTTTCCAATTGGTACAAAGCAAGGTAAAGAGTGTGTGACCCTGCAGTTATGGAGGTGGCTTGCCCCCTCATAGGAATGAAGGCACATGCTGGCTCGTAAGACTGAGGGGAAGGGTATCGTTAACGACACCATCGTGTCCTCAACCCCTCTTTCTTACAGTCACCCCAATTTTTACCCTTTGGTAAGGGTTCAAGAAGAGGATCTCTCACCTAGATTAGGCATTTAGAATTTAAAAGTAACAAAGAAAATTGCTTCCAATCTAGTTTAGGTGCATTTCATATTAATATATCTTATTGTTTTACTTGCAAATAATCCATACACTTGTCATTTATGAATATGAGTTGAATTGAATGCTTTGTTTTGGCAAGTATCATCTCATCTATATTTTGCAAGTATAATTCTAATTAGTTTCCTTTTGCAAGATATTCTTTCCTTGAATGCTTTGAGTAATAAATGATCATATACTTTGAAATCATTTTTATCTTGATTTGATATTTTATTTTGCTAACATCTTTTGTTTCATTTTCAGGATTGCTTGTGCTTCCATTTGAAGCATTTCATTTATTTTGAGCAAATAACTTTATTTTTTGAGCAATATTTTGAAGGTACTGGTTTTGCATATGCTTATTATTTCATGTCTTGATGGTTATTGAAGTTGATTTTAGCTCATATTTCTCATATCATATTTGCTTGTAGTATCAAAAAAGTAATCCATTTCACTCCAACATCTCCTAGAAACCTCACATAGTTTAACTTAGTTTTGCATTTACGGACCACCCCCCATAGCTAGCCTAGGAGATAGCTTAAACGAAGAGAGTTGGGAAGAGGTGACAACCCCTTCCCTTAGTTGTGCCATCAACCACACCTTGTGGAGTTAAAGAATTTTCTCACTAACTAGTATGTGCGTGTGACATGCGGCAACAACATATTTGGTGTCGTTGTCGGGGACAAGCTTTCTTGTACCTGGGAAATCGACTAACTTTTGGTTTTAGCATATTGAACTTTAGATTGATTGACGACTCGACTTTGAAACCTTAGACTTCTGAACCCTAGCGACCAATGTTTTTCATGGCGGACATCCCACAATCGACAGACAACACTATCCTCCGCGTAAACTTTTTGTCTCCTTAGTGGTGGAATAGGTGGTGTGTTTTGTGCTACTACACATGGCGGGCTGCATGGGGACATATGCGGAAGGCTCAGTGGGCCAGACTCAGTTGGCAGGGGGGTGGGACACCACTTGGCTTTCAACGGGTTTGTGTTACCTGCTACCTGTTACGCTCAGGGTGTTTTAACCTTTCTTTGGGTCGTTTTACTGGGTTTCCCACTTTTCATGAGCTGGGGTTTCTGTTTTCATGGATGGTCTGTAAGATTTCTCTAGTGCCTATCTTCTTTGCGGCTACGGCGAGCCGTTAAAGCTTTTTTTTTTCCGCGGGTGTGCATTCACGTGCTTGGGGTTCATTTTTTATTGCTCTACCCTTTCATCTCTTGGTACACTGCGGGTAAGCTGCACTTATCCTCCCCTATGCACTATTTTTTCGAGTCCGACTGTCGTTGTCTATTTTTCTGTCATTATTCGTTGGAGGTTGGTTTAAGGTACTCTATTTCTGTTGCTCTCGGTCACCCTGTCGGTTACTGTTGGGGGGTGATTGTATTTTCCCGGTGTGGGTTTTCTTTGCTTTGGTTTGGGGGTCTCCATAAAGGCCGCCGTTTTCCTAGGGGTGGGTTGTAGGGCACGACCCAGTGGCCAGAGTGAGGTCTGCCCTCTGGTCACTATTGTTTTTTGGAGGTTTTGTCCTCTCGGTATTGGTTTTGTGCTCGCATGGGAAATGACAGGGAGTTTGTTGACGTGGAACCCACGGCGGAAGACATTCTTTCTGTCTGGGGCATGGAACCCACTAAGCAGAATCTAGCCCGAGTCTCCCTTCCGGCTCGGTCACATTCTAATAAGGGGGGCTTAGATAAGCTTAGGTGGAACCCGGTGGACCGTCTGGCTTCCCTGGGTGGTGATATCAAACAAACCCTTGTGCCAAGGGTGTCTGTTAGTTTGAAGGCGGTTGCACTCCTGGTCACAAAAGGGTTGTTTGGGGACCGTTGTGATCTTATCCCCTTGTCTGGTAAAGGTAAGAAGAACCGATTGCTTAGGACTCTATTCAGATCTAGAGGGTTAGAGGATGTTGTGTTGGGTGTGGGGGAGTATTGTCTGTGGGGTCAAGTCCAGCTTCGGAGGTCGGGGTCCATTTTTTCCCAAAGATAAAAGATGGTATTTCTCTTTGGCAGGAACACTCACCTCTATTTTTTCAATCAAACAGGAAGGACATAGCTCCTTTGGGGGGCCTCTCTGTAAATGAACTTGCGGGGAGGATGGTTTTGGATTGGGGCACAAAGGACTTCCTTGTTAACAACATGGCTGAGGGTTTTAGTGGAAGATTCCCCACTCAAGAGGAGGAGGGTCGGGGCCGAGAAGGGTTTTTCGAAGGACTCCACAGTCAAGGGCAGTGGCCGGATATTATTGGGGGGCAGACAAGGGGTTTCCTGGTTCCACTCTTTCAGCAGGAAGGGGAGACCCCTTCTCATGGGAGAAAGAAGAATTCAACGAGAGGTTCAAAGAAGGAGGCCTTGGTGGTACACACCAAATCTTCAAAATTCTTGGTGAGAATAGACGGTCAATCGAGACTCAAGAGAAAAAAGGGAAAGGTTATTAAGGAAAGCCAAGAGTGTCCAAACCTAGTGTTTGGGGTGGACTTACATTTTGATCGCGTGATGGTTGCATCAGAGTCGATTCTAGTTGGCAGAGCCAGAGGTAAGTTCTTCTCGGCTGAATACATTACTGAATGGATTAATTGCAGCTGGGTGGAGGCACCAGAGAGAGATGTGTAGGTAATTACGTTATCTAAGGGTTGGTTTATGTTCAGTTTTAAGAACGTTGCAAGGCTGGAATGGGTTCTTTCAAGACAGTGGGGATTTGGCATTGCTCCCATTATTTTTAAAAGTTGGACTCCACTTTTCAATGCAAACAAAGAGAGGGTGGAAGAAATTTCTGTATGGGTTCTACTTCCAGCTCTTCCCCCCTATTTTTGGACTATGGAGGTGTTTCGGGCTGTCGGGGATAGCTTGGGATCCATCCT
This sequence comes from Pinus albicaulis, assembly GCA_034641835.2. NCBI lineage: Eukaryota > Viridiplantae > Streptophyta > Pinopsida > Pinales > Pinaceae > Pinus > Pinus albicaulis. The sequence goes on along the minus strand of CM076570.1, from coordinate 1,419,925,244 downwards.
GGAGGCAGACATGTCCTTTCTGGAGACTTAGTCTAGGAATACGACTCGCATTTTAGTTAAACTGGCGCCGAGGGATGGGTTGGTTCCAACAATTATTCTTAATGTAGAAGGTCATGCAATGGAACAACTGATCGACTATGAGCATTTACCTTTCAGATGTCATCGATGCCACAAGTTAGGGCACTTGGCACGGGACTGTCCCCCGGGTTTCTCAAAAGCAGGAAACATAAAAATGGGGCCACTCATGGCCCTCAAATCAGATTCGAGGCCCCCTCAAATGTAGAGGAAATGGAGGTCCGGATGAAGATGGCACACAAGGACAATAACGCTCAGCAGCAGGAGGTAACACACAGGGTGGAAGAGAACATTCCTGTAGTCGATGGCATGCAGGACTCGGATCTGGCCCAGACACAAGTGCAGATAGAGACGACCCCTGTTGATCCAACCTCAGATTTGGCGGGTACTGCCCCTTGCCCCTCTTCTCTTGCATTAAACTCTTTTGATCTTTTTTTCAATTGTATGAGTAACCCTGGTCCCTCTAGGCACGATCCGACTGTATCCCTCTGTGTTAGCAATGTGTCTTTAGCCATGGACAACATTATTACTACTATTCCTAAGCTTTCTATTGACAGTGTCCCATATAATATTCGGTGTCGGGACACATTTTTTTTGGAGAAAGAAGTTTATGGTGGATTGGGAGGATGCCCTGTCACAGACAAAGTCAAAAGGTTAAGAGGGAGGAAGTTGGATATTGCTAAAGACAAACTTAAAGGCATCTTGGATATTGTGGATGGCAGACAAATTTCCCTCAAAGGGGTGCTTAGAGCAGCGAGATCCTAGCCCTTGGTTACAAAATGATTATTTTATCCTTCAATTGTAGGGGTTTGGCTAGTGCACCCAAAAAACTAGCTCTTAAAAATCTCTGCTCCATGTACAAACTTGATGTCATTTTTCTTCAAGAAACATTAGGTCAGGGGGACATTGTTTCCTCGATTTTTTCCTCCCTCTTGCCAGGGTGGACCTTTATTACCTCAGATGTAAAGGGTCATTCGAGAGGCCTTACCACGGGACTTAGAAATAGCACTGTGAAGGTTCTTAATTGTTGGACCTTGGATTTATTGATTGGAGTGGAGGTGTCGTCACTAGACTTGGCTACCAGTCTCACACTTGTTAACATTTATGGTCCTTGTAATGATAGGATAAGTTTTTGGAGCTCATTGTTGAATAAATCTTTCATGAAAATTCCCCATTTGATTGTCGGGGGAAACCTAAACTTCACCCTAGGGAGATTGGAGGCTTGGGGCCCAAATGCAGGGACTGATCCCTTAGTAGAGTTCTTCCTTAAGAAACTTAGGGATGGAAAGCTTTTCGACCCAAACTTGATCAAAATGGCTCCGACCTGGAGGAATAATAGAGTGGGTGAAGCCAAAATTGCTAAAAGATTGGACCTGTTCCTACTCAGTGATGACTTTTCCATAAGGAATGCAATCATTCGTCAGTGGATTGGTATGGGTGGTGAGTCGGATCACTCTCTGATTATCCTTGAAATGAGACGGCCGTCTAAAAAGCCAACATCCCCTTTTAAATTTAACTTAGTTTGGCTGAAGGAGGAGGGTTTCCAAAAACTGGCGTCCGAATCGTGGAGCCCTATGTCTGAGCGAGATGGTTCTTATGCACATGCCCTTGTTCATAATCTATGAAATATTAAAAAGGGCACCATCTTGTGGGCAAAAGAAAAAGAAAAAAAGGACACAAAAGAGATCCAGGACATCATTGAGGCCTTGGAGAATTTATATAATGACATAGACAAGGGTTTTGTTGATGAAGCCTCTTGGGAAAGTCTAAGAATGCTGGAAAAAAAAAGGGAGCTAAAGGATAAAGAGGCTAGTTGGACATTAGAGAGTCGGGCCATATGGTTACAGGCCGGTGACGGGAATGCAAAATTTTTCCACAACTATGCAAAGGGCATGAAGAATTCAAATACCATTACTTGACATTCCGGAGGGAGACAAGGCAAAGTCCTTTGAAAACCTCTCCTGCTTAGGGAAACATTACTTCAAAAATCTCTGTAAGGACCAGGGGGGGACCACGATAAGGGAAATAATTCAGGTGACCCAACTCTTTCCCAGGTATGTGGACGTGGAGGAAAATGATCTTCTTATGGTACCGGTGGAGAAGAAGGAAGTGGAGCATATCATAAAGTCCATGCAAAAAGACAAAAACCCCTGTCCTGATGGTTGGACGGTTGAATTCTTTCAACACTTTTTCGAGCTGATGGGGGAAACCATCACAAACGTGGTGGAAGAATCAAGAGCCAGTGGCTTTACTCATGATGCCCTGAAATCAACGTTCTTGGCTCTCATCCCTAAACAAGTCTCTCCTTCCTCTTTTAATGATTTAAGACCTGTTTCTCTATGTAATTGTATATACAAAGTTATTGCCAAAACGATTGCTAACATGTTGAAGCTCATTTTATCTAAATCTATCTCTAAAGAACAATTTGGTTTCCTGGATGGCAGGAAGATACATGAAGCTATTGGTGTGGCTCAGGGAACTCTTCATAGTGTGATACTCTTAAAGAAAAAATGTATGATTTTTAAGATTGACCTGTCAAAATCCTATGATCGGATCAATTGGTTGTACCTTAGACTCCTTCTTACTCATCTGGGGTTCCACATTGACCTTATCAATTGGATCATGGGATGTATGACAAATGTGTCCTTTGCAGTACTGATTAATGCAGTGGAATCCTCCTTTTTCCGCAACAATCGTGGATTAAGACAGGGATGTCCCCTATCCCCCTCCTTTTTCTTTTGGCTGCGGAAGGCCTCAACCAATTGATTCACCAGTATAAGAGGAATGGGGATTTCGAATGGGTCGAGGTGGCGACCAATATCTCTATTTCTCATCTTCTTTTTGTGGATGATATTATGATCTTCTGCAATGGGAACAAGCGGGAGATCCAAAACTTGAAGCATTCCTGGGACCTTTTTATGAAAGCCACGGGTATGAACATAAATTTCTAAAAATCCACCCTCACTCATGAGGGCATACAAGCGGCTGATCTGGCTTGGGCTTTGAATATTCTTCCTTTTATCCAGTCTCCATTTGGCCAAAGTATTAAATATCTTGGTTTCTCACTCAAACTGGACTCCTACCGGAAACATGATTCGTGGTGGTTGGTCTCAAAAATTGAAAACATAATAAACATTTGGAGCCACAAGTGGCTCTCTAGAGTGGGAATACTGGTCCTTATAAAATCGGTTCTCATGGCAATCCCGGTTTATTGGATTTCTCTTGCTTGGGTCCCGATCGCCATCCTAAATAAAATTATAAGTATTTGTAGCAACTTTCTCTGGTATGGAAAAAAATCCAAGATGACTATCCCCTGGGTGGCTTGGGATAAGATTGCTAAACTCAAAGAGTGGGGGGGGGTTGGGGCATAAAAAACCTCCGTATTTTTGCCACCTCTTTGGCTGCCAAATCGAGATGGCGACTCCTCATTGCTTCAAATCTCTAGACCTTGGTGGTGAAAAGGAAATATATTGATCCCTTCTCGATCGATGACTGGATTCGTTTACCAGAGAAATCACACTACAAAGTTTCAACAATTTGGAAGGCCACCCTTTCGGCTCTTGGCCTCGTGGAGAAGGGACTGGTTTGGAAGCTCGGGAATGGGGAAAGATGTCGTATTGGTCTAGACCCATGGGTTGGATGCAACAACAAATTCTCCCTATTTGAAGCTCTTCATGTGGATCTCAATGCCCGAGGTATAAAAACACAAAACTAGACCAATGATCCGGAACATACTTCGATGTGGACTCAGGCATGGATGGACGCAGATACGATGAGTATTGAGGACCGATGGAAACAAGAATGGCAGGACTATATTATGGAACTGGAGCAGTCAGGGGCTCGCATCAAAGAATCAGAGGACTCCCTCTACTGGGTCCTCTCAAAATCCGGCAAATACTCTCCAAAATTCAGCTATGCTCACCTGATGGATCAGGGTCAGATAGAGTGGTGGTATAAGCCACTATGGAAACTAAGTGGTCAGCCAAAATCAAAACTTTTCTCTTGGTGCATTCTCATTAAAAGGTTCCCACTTGGGATACCCTTTAAAAGAGGTTTCAATTTGGCTCGGGCAGGTGTGCTCTATGTAAGGAGTCTGAATCCATTGACCACTTGTTCCTCCTTTGTCCTTTCTCTAAGAGTGTCTGGGAGAAAACTGTTTCTCTTTGCACAACTACTCTCTCCTGGAGAGGGAACTCGTGTGCGGAAGCTTGGAACAGATGGTGGGAAGAATGCATGCATTCGATCTCAAGAATATCCCTCCGATTGTTTCTTGGGGCATTTGATCAATGTTGCACGGCCAGGGACGAAGCAGGGATGTTTTTAGGAAGCGGGGATGCGGAAGCGTCATTTCCAAAAAATCTAGGAAGCGAAGCATCTCGGAAGCGTCTACTATATATATATATATATTTATTTTTATTTTTATTTTTTTTGCATTTGTATTAAAAAAACATCAAAAATACCAAATTAATTGTAGAAGATATGGAAGCATGCATATTTGTACATAAATCAAGATAGATATGACATCCATTGTAGATTAATGATTAATTATTTGAGCATCAACCATTTAGATGCATCGACCATCTATAATCTAGATTCTTCTCCTCTTGTCTAGCCTTTGCCTCTACCTCGATTATCTAGGGACATTAGTCAAAATTGCCCAATTTTGATCAAACTACCTAATGCAAGCCTTAAAATATGGTAGAAAGAACCTAACATGCTTGATCGATGATTTTGAGTTGATTGAAATGTAATTTTTTGCTAACGACATGACAAAGGAGTTCAAAAATTAACACCCCCAACACTAGGGTACATATAGGGCTTGGTGCTCTTGATTAAATTCTAATCACATACCCTCATACATGACATAATCTAATGAAATGCCACCATACCATTGATCCTTAATTCTTGAAAACTGTTAAGTTTGTTGAATTTTGAATAGGATATGAAATTCTATTTTCTACATATGAAGTCCGATCAGGCTGGAACCACTCTCAAACGTCCTGAGTCATTTCACGGTAATGTCAAAAATTTAAGTAAAACGATGAAAATGAAAAATAAAGGAGAATGTCACTTTTACTTAAAGAATTTAACATTACCATGAGGGAGCATCTAAGAAACATCTAAGGAGATGAAAGAGAGCTTATATCTTTTTCATCCTATCTTAACTCAACATTAACCCACCCTCTAACCCAACTAAAGTTAAAAATTAAAAAAACAAATAAAAAAAGGTCATTTTTTTTTGCTGCGCTAGTCGGATCCGTGCGGCACTGTACGGAACAGCTGGGCCGAATCCTTATGGATCCGTATAGGAAGTGTGGCGCTTCCGTACAGGGATCCGCCATACGAAATGTGGATCCGGCCGTACGGAAACACGGATTTGGCCGTACTGTTCCAAAAAACCAGGAAGCGTAACTTTTTTCCCGAAATGTGTTTTGGAAATTCCGAAACGCGTTTCGGGGGGCAGATCCTGTACGGTTCCGTACGAACCGCGTTTCGGGGGTTGGAGCCGAGGGGGACGTTTCCTGCAACATTGATTTGGATTTCCAAAAATAAATGTATTTTTAAAGATATTGTCCCAATCATTGACTCTATTGTCACGTCGACTGTACACTATCTCTTTCCGGCCTTCCCTCCGCAGAACACACACTTCAATCAACAGAGTAGATGGGGTCCTGGAGCCGCTGATCACTCCCTTCCATGCGCTTATTTCGATGGTGTTACGGACCAAGGGGGGCTGGGATGTTCATAAATAAAAATAAACATATTAAACTATGTCCAACAGTTGGTCTCGGGGAAGGATCCAACCATTTTTCTGAGCTCTAAACATTAAAAGTCCTACTATGCTGGATTATCCACTTGGGCATCGAGTCAATTCAAATTTTTGGGGATTCTTTGAATGTCATAAATTGGGTTAACAACTCTCAGAGATGTCTCCACTTTTTATTAATTCCTATTCTTGAATAAATTCAGGCTCTTAAAACTCATTTCAATTTGATTTCTTTATGCCATATCTATAGGGAACGGAACCTGGAGGCTGACCTTATGTCTAAAGTTAGTTTACGTCTTTATTCGGGTGCGTGGGCCATAGAGGAGAAACAGGGCCTGGATGTTCATGTGTCGAACAACAGAGCCTATTAAATAATATAAATTTATGTTGTTTCTTTTACTTTTCTCCAATCATGTTATATCTCCTGGAGATTTTTGTACATACCTACAGCTCAAAACTCTTAAACAAGAACATATATTTGTAAACAAGATAACAAAGAAAAAACATAAGCAAGTTCACAAGTAATTATCAAGAAGAGAATTTGTATTAAAGTCCAGCCCACCAAATTCTCAACATGGTTTCAGAGCTAAGGAACTAAACGCAAGGGCTGCTTGTCAAAGAAGACACTCTCGGAAGCGAAGAAAAAAGTTTGGGTTGAAAAGTCAAAATCAGTTTCAGAAGGAAAGGATCATCTAGCTACTTCAAGTAAGATCTCCTATCTCATTCAAAAGATCAACTCATTCAAGAAAATAATCTTTGCCATCAAAGATTTGCACTCAAGACATTGTTTGAAGAGAACCTCAACTTCTTAAGATATTTTTATAATCACATCCAAGTACACCTACATTGAAGAAGCTCCTATCTTAAAGGAAACCCTTGACTTCATCTTCAAACATCATCAAGGAAGCTGCAAGCCACTCTACTCAAGTAAGTATCCAATACCCTATCTATCAAGATGCCTTATTGTAAAGAAAGCAACAAGCTGGTTGGGTCATCAAACTTTAGTGCATAGAAGAAGAGGACATATTTGAATTTAATTGAAGATGAAGTAATGGACTATATCGAAGGATCTATAGTTCAACCCCCAAAAGAAGATGCTCCAGCTCATGCCAAGTACATCAAGGGAGAAATTAGAGCCCAGAGGATTCTCATAGAATCCATTAAAGACTCTCTCATTCCCTATGTATCAAAACTAAAGACTGCAAAACAAATATATGAGAAATTGGTGGAGCTATTCTCTGTGAGTACTGCAGGAGAAGCAATCTCTCTGAGACAAGAAATATACAAAATGAAATTATCAAGGCAAGAAGGAATCACTACATACTTTATGCGGATTTCTGAAATAAGAGATCAACTGCAGGAACTAGGAGAAGTAATGTCTGACACTGAGATGACTACAGTGGTGTTGAATGCTCTACCAGAGGAATGGGGAAACTTCACTTCTAGTCTATACGGGAAGAAAGAAGCCACCCCATTCCATGATTTATGGTCTATATGTAAAATAGAGGAAACAAGACTAAAGGCCAAAGCTAACACAGGACCAAGTGAAGAGAATCATACCTTTGCAGCCTCATATAGGAATAAAGGAAGATTCGGAAAATTTGGCCCTCGGAATAAAAGAAGGAATATGGACAACGTATGATACTTTGGATGTAATGAACTTGGGCATTATAAAAGAGATTTTCCTAAATCTGTAAAGGACAAGAGGAAAAAGGAAGAAGCCCATGTCACTAATGAAAGAGAAGAATCTGATGCTAAGAGATCTAAGAAAGAGGAAGCGAGAGATCTCTATTATGATTGAGATCATCTTTCTCTTTAAGTGATTTCTGATTCATTGTAAAATAGTCTGATAGGAAGTAATGTACATTAATAAGCATCACGATAGAAGCATGGAAGGAGCTCTCAGTGAAACAACTTATGGAAAATCTCTCTGATAACATTACTAAAGTAAAGTAGTCATCAAGATCAAGGGTCATCATGGAGACAAAATTCTGGATGTGATGACATATTGATAGAGCAGGCAAAAGGAATAAAGTCCTTCATTCTAGAGAACTTGCTACAGGATGACTCAAGAGAAATAGGTATGAGATATATGTTGATACTGAATGATGTGAAGTCATGTCATATGGTTGCACGTAATAAACTTCCATATTTAGAAGCATGATCTATGTAGAAGGATCTCTCGATGCATTGACAGTTGAAATCAACATAATATGACCTCATGGAATATGAGGTGGTTGTACGGAGAAACTGAAAATTTGTAAGTTCCTGCAAATGGAGAATGTGCAGAAAGGAAGAGATCATAAAATGCAACCATGCCAAGAGTCAGTTATCATCCGGAAACCAAAAATATGTGACTAAGAGATCTCATGGGAAGATATGTAGACTCTGACGAGAGTCTGGTAAAGAAGAAGACCCTTGGCAAAACATATCATTAGGAGATGTGTCAATTTGAATAAAGGATGTTGATGCCTACAAGAAGATGTCATGGTAAAATATCATCACTGAGGACTGCTAATCATGAGAAAGGATGTATGATCCTTGGAGATGATTCGAAGGAAAGTAGCATGGCATAAAAGTGGACCAAATAAGAAACTCTGATGAATCATTTTCTGATAGCTGACATGACTCGTGGATGAAAGTGATGGATGATTTGTGACCTATGAAGCTAAAAGTTGAAGAATCCTCAACATCGAAATCCATGACATCGAGGGCAAGAATTATTAATGAGTAGCTGGGTGTCTCACCATCGCTGCTAAAGGTCCCTGGTTAAGAGGGAGCCTGGTGATAAGTTTCGTACTTGGAAGAAACTTGGTAATTCCTAAGAATGAGCTTAGGTACATTCCTTGTATAGGAATAAGTACATTCCCTTGTGGAATAGGTCCTCCTTGGTTGAAAGGGAGAGATAGACACATCATTCTGGTCTTCACTTGGGAAGACAGAATGGAGGATTGGGTAATCATCTGGCATTCGATACTCTTTGAGAATGTGTTAGGGCATTCAAGATAAGAGTAGTTGGGGACCGATATTCTTTGAGGGCTAGCTACCCAAGAGAAGAATAGTCCAAGAAGGTCATACTTTGGGAACACCCGGGTGGAGTATGTACCTTGGAGAGACAATGACGATGGTGTCTATAAGTCATGTGTCTCGCCAGCATTGTAGCCCATTGTCTCGTTGAGAGATGGGGCTATTAGTCAAGGCCTTGCACTAGGACAATGCTGGTTGATATGATGCTATACAGATGCGATTACCAATCCGATTCTTCTTATGAGATTCTTCAATTTGAAAGTAACCATGTACCTGTATGAATACCTCCCTAGTTAAGAGGGAGTGTTGAAAAGTGTAACTAGGTCGGTCTTCATGTTGACTATGTAATTATGTATTTATGTAAAAAAGATGTCAAAGATAATAAAATGTATTTTTGGTGTACTTGCTTCATGGGTTTCATGAGCAAGATTTTATTATGTAGATAGACTTCTTCTTGATGACTATTAGGTTTTTGTCTTCTAGGAATAAATAGAATTAAGTGTCTAATGCATGAAGGATCTAGTCTAGGAATATATGCTCCAAGACCTTGTGAAAGAAGCTCACAACAACCTTCAAACAATGATGAAAGACAAGCTTTAAATGCAGTGAAGAAATACCTCTCCAACACTGGAATAAACTTACTCTAGTCTGCCTAATTCACCATGAACTAGTCGGCCTAACTTACAGCTGTATGGTCGGCTTATTTGAAGGGTTTTGCCCTATATATATATACATATGATATGCGGTCATTATGGAAGCAAGAAATGCGGATCTAAAACAGAGGTGCAAGAAGAAGATTGGAGGAAGGAGATTGCGGAGAAGAATAAGGTATAGACTATGGATAGGTCTGAATTGAATTGCAGATAGGTCTAAAGTGAATTGCGGATAAGTCTAAATTGGATTGCGGATAGTTCTGAGTTAGATTGCGGATAAAAGAGGAGAAGGAAGTGCGAAGTTTCAGTGCATACTTCAAACAGGAGCAAGCTCGGAGATCAAAGAAAATTAAGTGTGTTTGCAGATTGTCTTAAGATGCTTCAGTGCGGATGTATGAGAAGGCTGTTCAACGTAGAGTTTGACTGTAATGTTGTGGAAGTCATTTTATAGAGCAAGTACAAATATCTAAGATATATCAACTTCGGATTCCAGAGCTATCTCAGTCAAGGAAGAGTTTGCTGAAGTTCAGACAGAGATAATAAGAAGAAAGGCAACCTTTAAAGCAGGAGAAAGTGAGGAAGGTAAATATGAGATTTAGTTTCCTAAACAGTGCAGATTGGTGACGAAGAAAAGATTCAAGTTTGAAGAAGCTGTATCAAGGCCTTAGAAGCATATCTAGGTCAAGGGTCTGAGTCTTGGTCATGGTACTTATCATTTGAAGATCTATAAGAAGAATTCTTTGCGGGTTTTCCTCTCCAAGAGGGAGAGGTTTTGCCCTGGCTCTTGGAGCCTAAGTGTCTTATTTATTTTGATAATTGACTTGATGAAAGACTTAACAAGATAACGAAGAAAACACATAAGCAAGCCCACAAGTAACTATCAAGAAGAGAATTTTATTAAAATCCAACCCAACAAATTCTCAACAAGATGCAGTGCCAGAGTACCAGGGTGTGAGCCCAGAAGGGCCAAAGATCAGCATCCAGCCAACAGAAGATCCAGAAGAAGGAGGTGACGCAGTCCCCAACCATAGTGAGACAGATATGCATAGAGGCAGTGTAGAGGCAACGTGGGGCTATCCAGTTCAGCGTTGGATCAAATCCAAATCTCCAGTGTCAGTGTGAGGTAATCCTCACTAGTTCTCTATCAGTCAGATTCTCTGTGGATAGCCCAGTTTGGGCATCCAGTTATATTCAGAAACTTTTGCTTAATAATATCAAACCCTCATCTGCTGCACCGGCTTTCCCGCATTGGGTTTTTCCGGGGACTTAGTCCAAAAATAACAATGTCATGTGTGTTTAGTTTTCTTCTTGCTCAGATCTTGTTTCCGTGTTTATTTTTCCGCAATTTATTTATGTAGTGAAGGTTGTAGTGTATTTGCTTCAGTATTTTCTTGTAGAACACAATAAATAACTTGCATGATTAATCAAGCAGAAGAAGTAATATCAATTCGCTGCAATAGGGATTTCGGGTTTTAGGAATTTTCACATTCTCATCATTATACTCAAAGATGTTGGACCTCCTTCAATTAGTACCATGGCTATGGCCATCTTTCTTAAAGTCTTTCCCATTCCATGACCAGATTTATCACATGCATCTATGGATTGATGGGTCTACCTATGAAGTATCCTTCCCTTTAGGGAATTGAAGCACTTAATAGGTCTAATTCTATAATTATCCCTAACAGAGTGTAATAACTTTCTTACAAATCCTAAGCCAGAAATACGTTTGAAGGCAAGGTTTGTGTGAACTATTTGTAATGTTCCTAATGGAAAATAACAGTAAATTATAGAGAGATGCACTAAGCTACACAATAAGAAATTCACACATGCATGCATAATCAATAAATCATAGAATATGAGCAGTAAATATGAGCCGTTTTATTAATAACGCTGGAAATTGGGTACAAAATAGAATGGAACAATATATCCTAGGATTGCCACTGCATGCATGCAAAATCCAGGTGAAATGAAGTAGACCCAAGGATGGAAATTGCTCAAACTGGTAACTCACACTACTTAGAAATTCTGCAGCTGCTGTTGGAGGTGAACTAGTGTTTCTGCCCTCAAATCTGCTCCAAAAATTATGCAAAATTAACTAGAGGCTTCTCTCACCCAAATCTACCAAACCTAGAAAAATATTGGGCTAATTCTAGCTGACCCAGAAAGCCCCAAAAAGTGCGAATTACCCAGAAAACACTGTTGTTGTTGTTGGAGAAGCACTGGAATTGATGCCCTCAAAACTGCTCCAAAAATTCCAAAATTTAACAACGAACACCTCTCACAAAACCCAAAAACACCCAGAAAAATCTTGCGTAGATTCCAGCTGATCAGGAAAATCCCCAAATAGTGCAAAAATCCCAAACTGCCCAAGTCTACATCTAACAAGAAATTACCTCAACAAATGATCCAAATCCACCTCCGGAAATAACTGAAAATCACCTGCAGAAATCTCCTCTGGAAATAGATCCATTTCCCAACCAACTCTAGCTAAATTCTGCCTAATAACCCCAGCGCAGGCTTAGAAAAGAAGAATTCAGCCTAACAATATACCTGTGTCTTAGCCCTGCAAATTGGTGCCAGTCTCCTCCTCGTGCTAAGAGAAAAACTCTTGCAAATGCCTGGAACCTACAAGCAAAGAGAGCCGCTCGAAATGATCACTGTAGTTCTCCTTCTACACCAAGTAGTGTGAATGACTGAGGGAAATCTCTGCAATTATCTCCAATGGAAGTCCTGAAGTAGACCCCCCCAAGCCTCACTAGGGAGACACTTGAAAATCTCCGAAATGAGGGTGGAATTTCTGCTTGGAATTCCTGTGCTAAACAACACTTTTCTTCTTGTGCTAAACAATCCCAAGAGAAGATGAAAGGTGAAATGTAATTGACAAAATATTATTAACAAATGAGTCCATCTTCCTTTTATGATTTCTCCTCATGCTTCTAGACTCTCTTTTTAATTATTATTTTATTGGTGGGGGACCATTTTCTACTAGGTGACATTTTCCTCCATTTTATTAAAATAATAATTTGCCACCAATCTCCATTAAAATAATATTCTGCCTCCCTTTCTTCAATAAAATATTATTTTGCCACCATTTCCTTAAAATAATTATTTTTTCCTTTTCTCACAAAATAATATTTTTCCCTATTTTAATATTATAAAAAATGAGCAAAACTCAGTGATTTTGGCATACGCAAAATTGGGGACATGACTATTTTTGTCCCTCTAACATTGAATATGGTCCACTATGATACTTTAATGGTTTTTGTCCCTAATGATGTTGATCTCACTTGGTCTTGAGGGTATGTTTTAGGTGGTTCATCACACATGCAGGGGAGATTCCTTGAGGGATAGTTTGACCCCTTTCTAACATCATATTGAGGATGTCTAGCCCAACTTTAAGATCACATATTCATTGCAGCCCCAACGTTGCCTCTCTTGAGATGAACCTTGGCCTATGAGGAGCCTCCACATGGTTATATGCCCCTTGCTACATGATGCAGGAGCATTCGGCTCAGTAATTTCATTGTAATTTAATAGATATAGGGGGTCTTGTATTTCTAAGAAATTGGATTCTTATGTAACAAATTAATATATTTATTAAGATTTTGAGTTACTTTAATAAGAGATATTTTAGAATAGGATTTAATTGATGACACAATTGTAAATGTTCTCGAATGTTGGAGAAATGAGAGAATTAGGAATTGGAAGATTTGGGAATTAATTGTAAATTTTAAATTAGAATTGGTTTCATGAATCTGGGGATTTGAAAGAATCCTTAGGGATAAAAGAGAGATTTTAGGACTTAGAGGATTCTTAGGAATTTGTTGAGAAGATAAAGGATCTAAAACCAGAATTGGTTTCAGAACCATTTGTGTAAATTGTAAGCCTCGAAGGCATAAAAAAAGGAGGGGAGAGGCATAGAGAAATAGAAAAAAGTAAAGGCTTTGATTGTAGCCTGCGGGCATTAGGAAGAAAGAGGCCACTGATTCGAATATCAGGCCAGAAGAGAATTCCTATGTAAATATTGAGTATTAATACAGAGAACTAAATTTCTAAGTTTGTGTTTCATTCTTGAGTTTATATTGTGTGCAGGTGAAATTGACAGAATCAAAGGAAATTCCGTCATTTTATATTCGAGCTACAGTTTTATGAGACTGTGTGTTTTAAAGAGATCGAATACTCATCTTATTGTTTGGGTTTTGTGTGGATTTGCATATATCGAAGACTGGTCATCGATCACTGAATGGATCGATGCCCATGAAATTGTTAAACGTGACCCTGTAATTCGATGTCCAATTTGCATTGCGTAGAGGCAATAAGAGCAGAATGGGATCAAAAAATATATAACATAAAATGTCAGGAAGTTTGGTTCTGTCGTAGATTTGAGTTTATTTTATAGTAAAACTTGAAGCTGGGTACATGCCAAGAAGAAGCCGCAGTTGAAATTCCTCAAACCACAGAATCAACAACGTAATCTACATCGAAATTGAGAACACAAATTGAATCAAGGTATTTACTCATACACTGAATTGCCAATAGAAATTTACAGAAGCAATAGTGTTACAAATTCCTCATCTTTGCCTCAGGTTTTAGTTTCTGAAATGAAAGACATCTTGTCTTATGAAAAATGTGGCTGAGTTATTCATATAGGTTGAGTTTATATATGCCAGATTTCCATGGAATCCGTGAGTTGAATTTGATCTACAATGCTCACAAAAAAAGAGAAGGCTGTAAATCAAATGAAGGCAGAAACCATGGTGCAGAGAAACGGAGAAGTGGTTTTTCGAAAACCAGCAAATGGTTTTTGCGTGGCTTTAAAGTGGTAAATGGTAAATATTGAAGTCGTGCGATACAGTTAGGAGGGTGACACATAGCCCCACAAAACCACCTATTTCGCATGAGATGAAAACATTAAATATCAGATAGGTTGAAATGCGAAATCCGTTGGATTACGCACATTTCGTTTGTGAATTGTGATTGCCGTTGGATGGATGAGCAAAGGTGAGTTGGCAATAGTGGTGGACCAACATAAAAATATTGGCACTTTGATTTTTAACCAAAGTTGAAAACATTGACACAAATTTCATAAAGTAAGTGTTTTATTATGGTTGGTAACCATAATTGAAATTAAAGCGAAATAGCTTCCGCATTTGAGATTTTCACAAATTGGGGTTATCTTGGTTTCATATTTATGAAACTATGCATTTTTATATGCATACTAGGGGTTTATAACTATAGGTTGTTAAAGGAGATTGAGTTCTGTTTAATGGATTTTTAATAAGGAGTGTGTGCTATCCTAGTACTGAAGTGAGACATGCATTATTAATTCGTAGATGTGGGTAAACGCAGCTTAGGTTGTGTCAAGTGGTATTAGAGCTGGCAAAAGCTCTTTTGAAGGTTAAAGTTTTTAAAATTGTACAGAATGCATGTGTGATGGAGGAAGTAAGAGGAAATCAGATATTAAATTTGATAAGCAGCAAATACACAGAGTTGATGTATAACAGACAGTTGCAGAAATAAATGAACAATCGACTCAAAATACAAGTGAATGAGGAGAACAAGGTCATGTAAAAATCTTGAAGGTGAGATAGTGTGTTTTATTTTAATTTGGTTTCAAAATTCTAGTTGCAAACAAGATAAAATATCTCAACAAAGAAAGATCCAAGCCTTAAGAAGCAGTGATGGAGGAACTGGTAGAGATTTTTGAAAGAAGCAAGGTGACTGAGTGCAGCAGCCAAAGGAACAACAGGTTCAAGAGAGTGAACCGAAAGAATACCTAGGAAGAGGTCAAGCTCAGAAAGGAAGCTTGATAGGGTATTGAGTAGCAAAAGGAGATTGATACAAGAGAAGGCTATGTTGCAGATCACCAATCAAGCATGGATGAGCTGATGAGGAAGATGGTCATGGAGGATCAGAGAAGAGGTTCCAAGGAATACCATGAAGATAAGATAAGTGATGAGGATTGAGAAAGAGATATTGCGGTGATGGAAGTACAACTGGAAATACTACAGGGATGGCTACAAGAGTCAGGGAATGAATGCCAAAGACATGGATGGAGAATGAGGAAATGGGTTAGATGGAACCTATTGCAAAAGAAATGGAATGCTAAGCTGATGAACAAGTTCAGAGAACTTGAATAGATACATATTTCTTTGTTGGAAAAAGAAAGACCCAAAGGAATTGAGTCACAACAAATAGGATCCGCTGGAAACCAGAAAGTACATTGTGAAAGATGGGTGCTTGAAGAAGCAAACGAGACTGAAAGGTCTTGTGTTTTTAAAACTAATGATTTGTGTATGATTGCAGGTACATCGCAGGATGATGAACAAGTTTTAGAGTTTGTTAAAGAGAAGGCGCTGAATCTGAAATCTGTTTAGATTAATGCTGAGATAGCAAGATCTCAGAAAGAAAAGGAGACTGAGGGGTCTTATGGGAATATACAGCAGAACGGTAAAGATGATTTAGCAGAGGAAGAAGGACCATCTGATGATTGGTCAACAACAAGTGAAGGTGTGAAAAACTGTGTAAAGTTTCCAAATTCTACTCCAATTGAAATTATTGAGTTATATAGAAAGTTAGATCTTCAAAGAAGAAAGTTGGAAAAGCAGAGGATCTATACTCAGGATGAATTGCTGAAAGAGAAAGACAAAGAAATTGTCATGAAGGACAGTCAGGAAACAGAGGATAAGGATGTAAGAATGATTCAACAAATCAAAGAAGTTCATTATTGTGAACCAGAGCAGAGAGACATTCTTGAAACAGATGATATGAAGGAGAAATTAGCTGACAGTCTCATGGAGAATTTAAATCAGCATGCTGATGTGCTGACAAAGGAGTTAAATGAAAACTCAAAGCAGCATACTGAAATGTTGCCAGAGGAGGAAGAGGCATTGGGACCTTGTATTTTTAATACTGATAATTCATGTGTTAATATAGTTTATGTAGGTAAAGGAGGACAACAAATGGAAAATGTTAAAGAATCTAATGAAAAGGAAATTGTGTTAGCTGAAAACATAGTGAAGGATCATCATTCTATCATGATGATTGGTACAATGGAGATAACTTTGGAAGCTGAAAAGAAAGACAGTAAAATTTTTTTGAGTGCTGAAAGAGACTTAGAACCGCAAGAGGAAGATTTGGTGACTGGATCAGAAAATAAGACCATTGGGTCTTGTGATTTTGAAATTGATAATTTGACTGTGTTTACAGGTGTTGCAGAAGGCAATCCATCTCTTGGAGTTGTCTTGAATGAAGATGAATTGTTATAGCAGAAGGAAACCATAGATTCCTTACTTAATAAGGAGAGCATCTACAAGGAAGGTGAGACAGTCATGTCTCATATGAAGGAACTTGTTATTTTTGATGACAAGGAGGAGTTGGCTTGTCTGATTGGCTAAGAGAAGACTGTAGGACAGACCCTTAGAACTGTTATAGTGGTGGAGAATCAGAATTCTATTCTGATAAAGGATGAAGAGACAATGTTTGAAGAATTTGAATTGATTGCCAGTATCAATCAAGGAGGTGAAGGACAATCACTGAAGGTTGTCAAGGAAGAAGAAGAAGGTTATGCTGAAACTGAATTACAGCATATTGATGATATGTTTGAGATGAAACAAGCACAAAGGGAATGGCTGAAATGTTTGCTGGAAACATTTGAACAAAAGAAAGGAATTGTAGAAACTAAAGTGGAAATGTCTGAAGTTGTGGAAGAGGCAGGAGCAGATACTAGTTTGCCAAAATTGATTATGCTTACTAGTATACAAAAAAGGAAGAATAAGTATATTGCTACAATTAAAGAATCAGAAAATAGTTTATTTTTAAAAATAAATTTGTGGGTAGTGAGCAGAAGAAGGATGTTGCAGAGGGAGATATCTTAAGAGATATTTAGGAAGTCTGGGAGGTAGAAATGTCCAGAGCAATATCTAAAAGAGTATTTGGAACAATATCTACAACAATATTTGCAGCAAAAATTGGAGGCAGCAACAAATGGCAGAGTGGTTACCAGTCAGAAGATAACCTGGACATAGAAATAAAAAACATAAGAAGGTTGATGATGAAGGTGTCTCAAAAGAAGACAGCAACAAGAAAGCAAAGAAACAACAAGAAGGAAAAGACAAGAACATAATGTGAAAGCATAGCTAGTGGGAAGATGTAGAATAAAGTATGGAAGCCTGGAAAAGTGCCGCTGAAGAATGATGCAGCGTATAGACAACAACAAAACAGAGTATGGGATCTAGGAGGCCAAAGGTTGGAAGCATATGATCAGGAGATCTTGATAAATTTCTACTTTGGGAGTCTGATGCAGGAGCATCCGGCTCAGCAATTTCATTGTAATTTAATAGATATAGGGGGTCTTGTATTTTCTAAGAAATTGGATTCTTATGTAACAAATTAATATAATTATTAAGATTTTGAGTTATTTTAATAAGAGATATTTTAGAATAGGATTTAATTGATGAGGCAATTGTAAATGTTCTCGAATGTTGGAGAACATGAGATAATTAGGAATTGGAAGATTTAGGAATTAATTGTAAATTCTAAATTAGAATTAGTTTCATGAATCTGGGGATTTGAAAGAATCCTTAGGGATAAAAGAGAGATTTTAGGACTTGGAGGATTCTTAGGAATTTGTTGAGAAGATAAAGGATTTGAAACCAAAATTGGTTTCAGAACCATTTGTATAAATTGTAAGCCTCGAAGGCATAAAAAAAGGAGGGGAGAGGCATAGAGAAATAGAAAAAAGTTAAGGCTTTGATTGTAGCCTATGGGCATTAGGAAGAAAGAAGCCACTGATTCGAATATCAGACCAGAAGAGAATTCCTATGTAAATATTGAGTATTAATACAGAGAACTAAATTTCTGAGTTTGTGTTTCATTATTGAGTTTATATTGTGCGCAGGTGAAATTGACAAAATCAAAGGAAATTCCGTCATTTTATATTCGAGCTACAATTTTATGAGACTGTGTATTTTAAAGAGATCGAATACTCATCTTATTGTTTGGGTTATGTGTGGATTTGCATATATCGAAGACTGGTCATCGATCATTGAATGGATCGATGCCCATGAAATTGTTAAACGTGACCCTGCAATTTGATGTCCAATTTGCATTGCATAGAGGCAATAAGAGCAGAATGGGATCAAAAAATATATAACATAAAATGTTGGGAAGTTTGTTTCTGTCGTAGATTTGAGTGTATTTTATATTTAAACTTGAAGTTGGGTACATGCCAAGAAGAAGCCACAGTTGAAATTCCTCAAACCACAGAATCAACAACATAATCTACATCGAAATTGAGAACACAAATTGAATCAAGGTATTTACTCATACACTGAATTGCCAATAGAACTCTACAGAAGCAATAGTGTTACAAATTCCTCATCTTTTCCTCAGGTTTTAGTTTCTGAAATGAAAGACATCTCGTCTTATGAAAAATGTGGCTGAGTTATTCATATAGGCCGAGTTTATATATGCCAGATTTCCATGGAATCAGTGAGTTGAATTTGATCTACAATGCTCACAAAAAAAGAGAAGGCTGTAAATCAAATGAAGGCAGAAACCATGGTGCAGAGAAACGGAGAGGTGGTTTTTTGAAAACCCGCAAATGGTTTTTGCATGGCTTTAAAGTGGTAAATGGTAAATATTGAAGTCGTGCGATACAGTTAGGAGGGTGACACGTAGCACCACAAAACCACCTATTTCACATGAGATGAAAACTTTAAATATCAGGCAGGTTGAAATGCGAAATCCGTTGGATTACGCACAGTTCGTTTGTGAATTGTGATTGCCGTTGGATGGATGAGAAAAGGTGAGTTGGCAATAGTGGTGGACCAACATAAAAATATTGGCACTTTGATTTTTAACCAAAGTTGAAAACATTGACACGAATTTCATAAAGTGTGTGTTTTATTATGGTTGGTAACCATAATTGAAATTAAAGCGAAATAGCTTCTACATGTGAGATTTTCACAAATTGAGGTTATCTTGGTTTCATATTTATGAAACTATGCATTTTTATATGCATACTAGGGGTTTATAACTATAGGTTGTTAAAGGAGATTGAGTTCCGTTTAAGGTATTTTTAATAAGGAGTGTGTGCTATCCTAGTACTAAAGTGAGACATGCATTATTAATTTGTAGATGTGGGTAAACGCAGCTTAGGCTGCATCACTACACCTCCAAAAATTGAAATGTTGAGCCAAGATGCCATCGCATTGGCTTGATTGATGATGTGCCCAAATGGACCTAGGATACCCCCAGGCTAGCCTTATATTTGTTTGATGGATGTTGCCCTGTTCCAAAGCCCAAATGACGATGGAGATCGCTTGGGATAGTTTGGGAGGGCTAGTACACCATGTTTTGATGCCAACTCCTGATCCTAGGGCTGCCACATCACCCATGCATGCCCTAGGAAGGTGATGTGAGCCTACTTGATGATGACAACATGGTGGAGATGTTACTTAGATATGTATCCATGCACTTTAATGATGTCCCTTGGAGTGAGAAGCACTCTTGGAGAAGTCCATTTTTTGAGGATGACCTCATGTTGGAGAGCCTTTCCTCTCACACGTGTGGAGGATTTATGACATATATCTTATGTTTTATCATTTGTAAATCTATCTTAAGGTTGGGTTGTGATCTTTAGGCCTAGTTGAATGCTTCAACCAAACTTTTAAGGAATTTTGTTGTAAATTAGTGAAAAATGATTTGGTTGCAATCATATAAATGAAGGGAAGTCATTTTTACTTATTCATCATCACACACACTCCTCTCTTCTCTCTTGAGTGAGAGCAAACTAGCCTTATTTTCTTTTTCTCTTGGTTGCTATGGATGAATGTTGGAGAAAATTGTTTGGGGTGGGATATTTTTGCGTGGAGAGACTATCTTTCGATTGATGAGTGATTCTTGATTGAATGGTGTAAGTTTATTGCCGTTTTTCTTCTATTTTGCACGAATTAGGGTTTCTATTGTGCCATATTAAAAAGTGCAAAATATTTCATGAAATATTGTTTATATATGTTATGTAAATCTTTTCATTCGAGAATCCATCAAAGGAACTTGTTGCATGCATCCTTTGATCTTAAATATCCTACTAAAAGAAGTTGCTAGTCTTTCTAAGACAAACTATTTAGTCTTCCATCCTCTTCATCCAAGTCCCTCTATCATTGACCTTGCCCTCTTTGACTATGTTGCCCAATTGAATGAAGGCACTAGTCTGGATGTGGGATCACCTCCTTTTTCTTATAAGTTTCTACTAAAAATTGAAACTCCAATACATCAAGAGGAGTTGGGCTGCCTGAGATTGCCACATTGGAAACTAAACCAATGGTAGTGCCTTGAATTTTTTCTCACAACTAGCAAGTTTATTAAAATTATATAGACGATAGAGATAGTATCAATTCCTATGGGGAGTCTGGCCCACTAATCATGCCTAACAACAATGCTAGCAGATACATATAAACATAAATAAAAAACATTGACAAGCCTAGAAAAATTGGATCTAGGAGGAATTTGAGGGAACCACTTCAACTAGGTCATTAACACGAGGAGGGGCATGACCTGCATTTGGTAGGATTCCCAAATTCTCTTCAATTCTTTTCACCTTGCTGTCCATAGTCTTCATTTGGTCTTGAATTGCATCCAACTACAGGAGTATTTCCTCCTTGGCCTCATTCGTCTCCAAAATCACTCTAACCAATTATGTTTTGATGTGCTCGTAGAGGTCTACAATATGCATATACTAATTATATCATCCCCTGGTCTGCTCGACATTTAGGATCTAGTCTAATATTTCTTGTAGGACATCATTATCAGAGAAGCATTCTTTATCACTGGAGATAGATATCTCAACCTCCTCAATTTCTTGTTGTAGCTCTTGCTACCCACCACCATTGGGTGACCCCATAGGAGAATTCTTCTCCTAGATTTGTCTTCAACCGACAACCAACAATCCGACAACCACCAGTGTAGCCAATATTGTGCCAATTGATCTCCGCTCCCTGAGCCAGTCATATGTCCCCTCGCTCATCTGTAATGTCCCTTCTCAATAGATTTTTGCTAGAGGAGATCTACCATTTTTTACATTTTGGAGCTAACACATTTTTTGATACCAACTTAGGGAAAGTGGGTCAAATATTAAAGTTGTTGGAATGTGGGGGCCACCCCTCAAGGAATAGGAACTTCTTGGGAAAAAAATCGATTTTGTGAAGGGAGGTCGAAATATTTGGAGGAGGGACCCACAAGGAAAGGTAAGGCAACAATTATAAATAGAAGGTTGAGGGCAAAAATTGGGACATTTTTGCTAATTTGACAATTACACCATTGTTGCTCAAGCTATTTAGCTGGGTCACAAGTGCTGTTCAACACCAGATATCTCCGAGGGGAAATCTCACCCATTTTTCGGTGGACCTTGAGTGCCACCCTAGGAAGGTATTGCCATAATTTTCGTGGAGGCTTTGGGAGCAGTTTCTAGGTGGTATGAGTTGCCCTTACTTCAGACTACACACTGGAAAGGGAGCCACGTAGTCTTGTGGGAGAGTTTTATGGAGGTGAGAGCACTGTGACTTTGCAGGTCTATTCCTTGGTCAATTTGTAGTAGATTTCCGATAAAGTTGCAGGCTTGGAGAGTGCGCCTTGCCTAGGTCGAATTTATCTTGCAGAGGCCTACGTAGTAGCTGTCTTGGGCTGTGCAGTTCATGGTGGAGATATTTGTGGGGAAAGCTTGAATGAAGGATTTGGGGCTAAATTGAGTTGGGGGTGCTAGAGGGTTGATTATGGGAGATTTTTTAGCCTTTTTGGAGGGGTTGCAGAGGTATATTTCCTGCAGGTCGTATATTCCAGACAGTGGAGCCCATAGAATTTGGGACTGATTTTGGAGCGTCAAAACTAGACCAAACCCTTTTTGGGTTTTTCTGGGTTTGTGGTGGAGAGCCAAAGATTAATTTGGTAGAATTTTCTAGGCACTTTTGGAGGTTCAAACAGGGGTTCCTTCCAGCCAACAGTTGTTGGTAATTTGCACCATTTTGTGGGTTTTCCGAGAGGTTGGTCTAGGGAAGATTCCTCTCTGGGTTTGGATAAGTGCTTTTGGGAGAAGCTACAACTGCATTTTCAGGTGATTCCGGGCATGAAAAAGGGTCATTCTCAGCATTTCTAGTGCAACAACAGTTGCCAATTTCTGGGTTTTGCGTAGAAGGATATTAGGCTGATGTTTCCTAGCTCTTGGGGTCATCTCTTCCACTCAGTGTTCTCGGAACCGAACCGGTTTTGGAAAATCGGCCGTTCCGACTGGTTTGGAGGCAAAACTGGTCCGAATCGGAAATGACCGGTTCAGTACCGAACCAGTCAGTCCCACCGGTTTGGAGGCAAAAACCTTTTGAACCAGTCCGGACAGGTTCAAAGACCGGTTCCACCGGTTCACAAGCCTGAGCATTAAAAAAATAATTTAAATCTGTTTTTGTTTATTTTTTTTTAAATTATTATTTATCCTAGTTACTAATGCTACCCTAGCTCCCCCCTAAAGCTACTTAAACACCCCCACCCTCTCTATTTCACTCACACTATTCATTCAAGTATCTTGCAATTCTTGAGCTGAGTTCGGTGAGGAGAATTCAGAGAGTTTTTTGCAGGGTTGTTTTGAGGGAGATTTTTTGTAGATTTGAAGAGCTGATTGGAGTCTTGAAGAGTTGCTGGGTTGGTAGATTTTCGAGCTACTTCGAAGATTTTTTTTTCCCAAATATCTTTGGGTTTTCTTCAGTGGTTTTTGCAACTGGTTGAAGATTTTTTTTTTTAAATATTGTTGGGGTTGCTACATAATTGATTTCAGAGGATTTTAGAGCTGATTTTCTCCCAAATTTTAGAGGGTAAATCAAGGGCCATGGGAATCAATCCATAATCCCATTGCAGATTTGAATGCTACTCATTCTTCAAATGAGGATAAGGAGGATGATCAGGATGATGATTCTGATGATGATTGATGATTAATGATTAATGATTTGATCATTGATTTGTTGTAGCTGTAGCTTGTAGTATTGTAGGTTGTAGTATAATACTATGATCTGTGATGTTATTTTGGACTATAAAGGTCTTTTAGAGCTTGCTTCTTGATGTTTGTAACATTTTTGGTTCAACGATGTTTTGCACTAAGTGCTATTTTAGTTATATGCACTATTACTTGATATATAAATGAGAACTTTTACATATTTGTGTATAAATGGTTTGGATTCATATGGATGCATATGAATATATCTCATTTTTCTTTAAAATATGAATATTTTATGTGTTTTTGGTAAACTGGTTTTTTTCCAATTTGATGACCGGTTTGGTTCTGATAATATTGCTTCCACTTGGGTTTGCTCCAGCGTGCTTATGCAAGCCCAAGTGCACTTGTTCCTTGCTATATGTACTCCTTACATTTCGTAATTTAATAAAATGGCTGGGTTTATTTGCCCAACTTTTTGGTGTTTTTGATGGTGCATGCGTATTTATGATTTCATTTGCTATAGCCTAGTTCATGTGTCTATTATTAGCTGTAAATTTTAATTTGGAATATTACAGTGGTATCAGAGCATGATATTGGCCAGCTGTGGGAGCTAACAGGATCATGAGGGCGTTGGGCATGGATACACTGTGATGGGTGAACCATAGACAAACCCATGGCTCAAGGGAGAGTGAGTAGCATTGAGGGAAAAATGACCCTCACCCACTTTGATGGTTCAGCTAGGAGTTAAGTCAAAAAATGGGTACAAGAATTGGACACATATTTTCGGCTAAACCCCACGAGGGAGGCAGATGCTATTAGACATGCCACTTTGCACTTGGATGGAAATGTTATGGAGCTGATCCCTTAAGTCATGCACGTATCACATCCTACACAGAGTTCACACAGAGGCTTGTGGAGAGATTTGACCGAAGGGACACAAGATCCCCTCAAAGGGAGTGGACAGGACAAGGACAATTAGAGGGTGAGACCAGGGGGCATTTCTGCTGGTGGAGACCGCCATTTAGATGTCAAGAGTGTGAGGAGGAGGTTGAGCAGGAGGACATGCAGGATGGTGAGAGGCACAACAATATACCTAGTGTGGCACAAGAGTTATGCTTGTTGGGGATCCATTTGCTAGCTTCGGTTGACACCTTAATTGAGGAAGTAGGGCATACACCCAGAGGGCTACCTGTTGGTGAGGTACTGACCGCTGATGAGGTGCCATCCATCGATGAGGCACCCGTTGATGAGATGTCCAGGACCGTGACCGAGTTTGCAAATGATAGTTGTCCTCAGCCGGTCCGACAGCTTAGTGCCAACCTTCTGGCGTTGGGAAAGAAGGCCAAGATAGTCTGGGAAGCCATTCTGCAGTGGAATGAGGAGCTGGAGGGCATGAGAGTGGTTTGTGTTGAGTTAGTGGCCAAACTTATTCACGTTGGGAACAATTGGTTTCCCTAATGGTGTAGCCAGAGTACACATTGTAGCATAGGAGCAACCCTCTTCAGACATACGTAGATGAGGCTGGTAGCACTAGTAGGTTGCCTCTGCACGTTGGAGAGAGAGAGGCAGAGTTATCTATACAGGTCTTATGTGTTGACCAAGACAGTGAGACGTGGCAACACGAGTTGCATTGGGCGCAACACTCACAGGGTGGAGTTGTTACGTGTTGATTTTTGTAGCATCAGAAAGTGTTCCAAGTCTCAAACTTTGTAAGGAGGTTTGGACATTAGTATTCCAAAGAACCCAGAAACTGTTTGTGGAAATCCCACTCGGTTCATGACTATTTTAATGGAGACCCTAAGTCTAAACTTAGGGAAATGAAATAATTAAAGGGTATTAGTAAGTCAGAGTGTGAATCTTTTAGAAAAAAAGATCAAGTCAAGTTTTAATCTTAGCCATTGATTAGAATTCTAATCTGGGTCGTTGATTCACCAACGAGAATATTATAAAAGAGGGCTTGAGGGTCATTTGGAAAACACGCCGGGCATACACTATGTACCCGAGGGAGATCAATTTTGAAGTAAGAGAATTCGATCTCAGTAGGAGAGTTGCAAGGCGGTGATTTGCAGAAGCAGAAGGAGGAGGGAGTCAACAGTGACTGAGGTCAGGGACAAAGGGACACAGTGGGTCACAAGAGGCAGCTTTGGGCTGCAGTGCAGTGAATCCACATAGAGCCTATGCAAACTTACGCAGTCCAGCGCAAGGACTGCGCAGAGAAACACACTGACAGACACAGGAGATAGCAAAGGCTGATCAAGGTGTTAGGGATTTGTCGGGAAGAGCCGAGAATTTTTTCTCAGGTGTTTTAGATTTCATCTGCCAGAATATTCCTTGTAAAGAAATCATTTACTGAGGAATTTAATAAAACCCTCATCTGCTGCACCGGTTTTCCCGCATTCGGTTTTTCCGGGGACAATTGCCCAAAAATAACTGTGTACATGTGCTTGATTCTTGTGCTTATGTCCTTTACTGTTTACTTCTCTACATATATGATTGTGAACGTTGTAGTAGTATTTATTTCGATATTTAACGGTAGATTTCTGTAAATAACTTATTAAAATAATAAGTAGGAGAAATAAATCTATCACTGCAACTGTATAGTTTTCAGATTGAAAATTTCACATGGTATCAGAGCCAGAGATGAGTAACAGGAACGAAGAATCGACTAGTGCACGGAAGTCTACCGCTGCAGTAGCAACGCAGAAGGGTTCACGCAATTCTCCAGGGAGGGAAAGGAGCATGATAGCACATATGGATCACGATGTATCTGTTCTGGCATCAAGACTTAAAGAAGAATTTTCTTGCATGTCAATCACTGCTTCTTCTGATGTTTGATATATTGACAGTGGAGCTTCTGCTCACATGACAAGAGTACGGGAATGTTTTTCTAACTACCAAGAGGAGCAGATGAATTTTAAAATAACCATTGGGTAATAAACCAAAATGTACCTTTATTGGGAGAGGTACCGTAGTATTTCAAATCGAGGCTGGAAATAAGATCCAGGCCACTAACGTACTGCATGTGCCCGGGTTGGGGATGAACTTGCTCTTAGTGTCTCAACTTCAAAACCGAGGTTATGACGTTTACTTTATCGACAATAGGGTCTACGTCAAACATCCCAGTTGGAAGAAGAAGGCACAGTTCGGAGTAAGAAGCAACAAACTTTACAAGTTGCAACTTTAATCCCCATTGGCACTGGTTGGCAACATTGATGAAACGAACCTGAATGAGCTATGGCACAAAAGAATGGGACATTTGCATCATGGGGCATTAAAAATTATCCAAAAGACTGTCACCGGAGTTCCAGAGCTGAGCACAAAACCGGATGATGTTTGTAAAGGGTGCGTATTGGGAAAATATGCTAAGGCAGCGTATCAAAGAGGTAACAATAGGGCCAAGGGTGTATTGGACTTGATACACTCGGACATCTGTGGACCAATGTCCACTAGAGCTCTTAGTGGTGCCGAGTACTTCGTCACCTTTATTGATGACCATTCCAGGAAAACCTGGATCTACTTTTTGAAGACCAAGGATAAAGTCTTCAGTCGGTTTAAAGAGTTTAAGGCTCTGGTGGAAAATCTGACAGGGAAGCGGATCAAGGTGTTGCGTTCAGACAATGGCGGTGAATACATAGATAAGGAATTCACTGGGTTCTGCGCAAGGGAAGGTATCAGAAGAGAGTGGACAACTCCATAGAATTCGGAGCAGAATGGTGTGGCAGAAAGGAAGACCAGGACTATCGTCGAAGCGACAAGGGAAATGCTGTATGATCAAGACATGCCCAAATTTCTGTGGGCTGAAGCTTGTAATACAACTGTCTATGTTCAGAACAGGGCTCCTCACGCTGCATTGGGAAAGATCACACCGGAAAGTGTCTTCACTGGTGGTAAGCCTGAAGTGAGTCACATTAGGATCTTCGGTAGTACAACATACTGCCATGTGCCCAGTGAGAAGAGGAAGAAGTTGGAAATTACTGCGGAAAAGGGGTATCTGGTAGGATACAGTGAGAATGCAAAGGCATATTGCATCTACATTCCTAAGAGCAGGAAAGTCGTAGTGCAGAGGGATGTGAAATTCATGGAGGAGAAGGCCTTTAGAAGATCCTGTGAGTTGCCTTTTGCTATGCAGTCCGAGGAGGATCCGCTGGTTTAGCCTCAACAACCAGCGGAAGAGAATTCAATTACCTCTCCAAGGCATGGGGATCCAAGGGACGTGTCTCCCGAGGATTTGCAAGAGGGAGAGCTGGTAAATCTGCCCACCACCAGTGGAAGAACAAGCAGGGAGCTACAAAAAATTCTGAAGGATGCAAAAGACTTTGTCAGTGTCCCCTGAAATGAGAAGAGACAACGTAAGCAGCCTGAGAGGTATCAAGCCTTGGTTGCTCAAGTTGGAGAACCTTCCAGTTTTAGGGAAGCAGCTCAGCACCAGGTGTGGGTAAATGCAATGGTGGAAGAATATAGTTCCATCATGACGAATGATGTCTGGGAAGTGGTCCCCAGACCTCAGGAGAGATCAGTTGTAGGATCCAGGTGGATCTACAAGGTCAAGTATGCTGCAGATGGTAGTATCGAGAAATTTAAAGCCAGGTTCGTGGCTAAGGGGTATGCTTAGAAGGAAGGGATCAATTATGAAGAAACCTTCACCCCAGTAGCCAGATACACCTCTATCAGATCCGTGATATCCCTTGCTGCGTAGATGGGATGGGAGATTCACCAGATGGATGTCAAGACGACATTCTTGAATGGGGTGATGGAGGAAGAGGTGTATATAGAACAACTAGAAGGCTTCGACACGCATGATTAGAAGACTCATGTGTGTAAACTAAAGAAAGCATTGTATGGACTGAAGCAAGCTCCTAGAGCTTGGGATGGTCGAATTGACAGCTACTTGCAGAAAATGGGATTCGTCAAGAGTGATGCAGGTCCCAATCTCTACTATCTGAGGGTAGGGAGTGAGTCTCTTATACTGGTTTTATATGTAGATGATCTATTCTTGACAGGATCATTGAGGCTCATCACAGATTGCAAGAAGAATTTGGCTGAGGAATTTGACATGAAGGATCTAGGGCAGATGCACTATTTTCTAGGGTTGGAAGTTTGGCAGCAGAAGGGGGAGATCTTTCTTGGTCAAAGAAGATATACTACAGAGATTCTGAAGAGATTTCAGATGGAGGATTGTAGACCCATGACGACTCCAATGATTACCAATTGGAAGAAAATCAACACATCAGACGATGATGAGGTTGATCCTACGTTGTACTCATAGGATCGTTGATGTATTTGGTAAACACAAGGCCAGACATCTGTTATGCTGTAAATACCCTCAGTTAGTTCATGGTAGAACCTAAGAGGGCTCATTAGGTAGCAGCTAAACATGTTCTCAGGTACCTTCAAGGAATAGTCGAGCTTGGATTGAAGTACACTCGTAGCAGTGATGTCAGGTTGAGTGGGTTCACTGATGCAGATTGGGATGGGAGTTCAAAAGATCAGAAGAGTACCAGTGGGTATTGTTTCAGTCTAGGATCAGGAATGACTTCCTCGTGCAGCAGGAAACAGAAGTCCATGGCACTGAGCTCAGCAGAGGCAAAATATATGGCAGCTAGCACAATTTCATGTGAGGCCATATGGCTTCGAAAACTACTTGTGAATCTACTAAAGGAGAAAATGGAAGCGACCAATATCTTATGCGATAATCAGAGTTGCATCAAGCTCTCTGAGAATCCTGTGTTTCATGATCGGTCGAAGCATATTGCCATATGGTGTCACTTCATTAGGGACTGTGTACAACGTGGAGTTGTTCAGTTACAGTACACTCCAACAGGAGAATAGGTGGCAGACATTCTCACAAAATCTCTAGGGAAGAATTAGTTTGTCTACTTCAGAGAGAAGATGGGGATGATTAAGAATCCATTCCAGTAGCAGGAGTGGATAGGATCATGATTTAGAGGGAGCTGTAGTACAGATGCAGCAGTGACAGTGGCAGTGTCAAGGGCAGCAGTATTGAAGGTAGCAACGCAGCAGATGAGGGGCAGCGTCCAGAGATCAGCAGCACAGAGGGTGCTTCAAAAGCAGAGCAACATGTTGCAGGAACACCTTTATCGCTAAGAGGGAGTGTTGATTTTTGTAGCATCAGAAAGTGTTCCAAGTATCAAACTTTGTAAGGAGGCTTGGACATCAGTATTCCAAAGAACCCAGAAACCGTTTGTGGAAATTCCACTCGGTTCACGACTTATTAAAATAATTAAATATTTTAATGGAGACCCCAAGTCTAAACTTAGGGAAATGAAATAGTTAAAGGGTATTAGTAAGTCAGAGTGTGAATCTTCTAGAAAACAAAGATCAAGTCAAGTTTTAATCCTAGCCATTGATTAGACTTCTAATCTGGGCTGTTGATTCACCAATGAGAAGATTATAAAAGAGGGCTTGAGGGTCATTTGGAAAACAAGCTGGGCATACACTAAGTACCCGAAGGAGATCAATTCTGAAGTAAGAGAATTCGATCTCAGTGGGAGAGTTGCAGGGCGATGATTTGCAGAAGCAGAAGGAGGGAGTCAACGGTGACTGAGGTCAGGGACAGAGGGACACACTAGGTCACAGGAGACAACTTTGGGCTGCAGCGCAGTGAACCCACGCAGAGCCTATGCAGACTTACGCAGTCCAGTGCAGGGACTGCGCAGAGAAACACGCAGACAGGCACAGGAGATAGTAGAGGTTGATCAGGGTGTCAGGGATTTGTCAGGAGGAGCCGAGAATTCTATCTCAGGTGTTTTAGATTTTATCTGCCATTATATTCCTTGTAAATAAATCATTTGCTGAAGAATTTAATAAAACCCTCATTTGCTGCACTGGTTTTCCCGCATTGGGTTTTCCGGGGACAATTGTCCAAAAATAACTGTGTACATGTGATTGATTCTTGGGCTTATGTCCTTTACTGTTTACTTCTCTGCATATATGATTGTGAACGTTGCAGTAGTATTTATTTTGATATTTACCGGTAGATTTCTGTAAATAACTTATCGAAATAATAAGTAGGAGAAATAAATCTATCATTGCAACTGTATATTTTTCAGATTGAAAGTTTCACATTACGTATACTAGTGTTCTTGTACTTGACCCCTCGCACCGGGTTGGATGGCGAGAGGTATTGAGGTGGTACCCGGTGGAGTAGGTTAGGTGTCAGGATGTATCCATGGCCATAGTTCATTCCTTGTAAATAAATCATTTGCTGAAGAATTTAATAAAACCCTCATCTGCTGCACTGGTTTTCCGCATTGGGTTTTCCGGGGAAAATTGTCCAAAAATAATTGTGTACATGTGATTGATTCTTGGGCTTATGTCCTTTACTGTTTACTTCTCTGCATATATGATTGTGAACGTTGCAGTAGTATTTATTTTGATATTTACCGGTAGATTTCTTTAAATAACTTATTGAAATAATAAGTAGGAGAAATAAATCTATCATTGCAACTATATAGTTTTCAGATTGAAAATTTCACATTACGTATACTAGTGTTCTTGTAGTTGATCCCTCGCACTGGGTTGGATGGCGAGAGGTATTGAGGTGGTACCCGGTGGAGTAGGTTAGGTGTCAGGATGTATCCATGGCCATAGTTCGGCAGGGGCCATGGGTTACCAGAGGGGCTCGAGGGCCAGACTATTTTTGGGATCCAAGTGGGATTCCCCATCATGTCATGGAGTCAGTCGACGATGGTGGTAGATGTGTGCTGGATCCAGGGATTGAGTGCACACGCACCCCTAGATTTCCATCAGAGTTCTGAGCAGCACTAGTGGCTGGTTGGATCGACAAGGGAGTAGGTAGACTCTATGAGTTGTCCCAACATGTGGATCAAGCATGGAGGCGCAGGATGATCAACATAATCTTGTAGGGGTTGGTTGGAGGAGGTGCTATCGGAAGGCCACTAGACAGAGCATTGTATAAGGATGAGGATTTTCCGCATATATGTGGGTGTAAAGGACACCAAGCAGCAGCGCCATAGTGACACCGCCACTAGCACGTAGGGAGGTTTTCCTGTCAAATCTTTCTGAGAGGATCAGGAGGGGAGGTCCTCTCATCCGAGGACATGGAAGTGTGGTAGTAGAGATGGTGATTCTGACAGGATGCGAGTTGCTGCAAATTGACTCAGTCCCCGACCGTGGCATTCTGTGGTGTGTAGAGATATGCAGCGATGAGTGCCTCTTGAGTATATCCATAGGGACTTGCACACAGTCACAGAGGCATTGGTTGTTGCCCCTTGATGCCTTCATCACATGCAGTAGGGCACAAGAGACTCACTTGAGGCAGTGGGATGTGACCCAGAGTATCATGAATAGGAGAGGAGCTTTCCCGTCAGGGCAAATAGACTATGCGCGTGTGGGCACGTGGAGGTGCAGGGACGACATGGTCTGTTGCAAAGGTATCACATACTTTGCCCTCGAGCCCCCACTTGAGGGTATGATTAGGGGGATTTGTATGATACACCTTCGACCGAGCACCTCGAAGCATTGCAGGGGCATGCAAAGCAGTGGATAATAAACCTTTTCTACACGAGGGAATGTAGGCTTTTTTGAGATTTTGTGTATTTGGGGTAGCATTAGTTGTGCTCTAGCTCCCAAATTTTGTGGAGGGACTAGAGTATACTTGATCTACAATACCTAGAAAGGGATTTGAGAAATTTCATCTGCTTTGGGAGATATTTAATTAATTAATTATTTTAATGTATTTCCTAAGTCTAAACTTAGGTAAATGAAATAATTAAATTTAATTAAATTAAACATGTGATGAAATTGTCTTAAGTCACACGGATCAAGCTTTCTTTTAATCTTAGCCATTGATTCAAGATCTGATTATGGCCGTTGGTTTCCCAACAAGAAAAGTATAAAGGAAAGGCTTGGGGTCATTTGTAAAGACACACAGAGGCAGAGCACTGAAGCTATAAGCTGAGATTTTAGGACGGGTTTGCTAAGAATTCTCAGAAGTGTTTCAGCTGCAGAGAGGGGAGTTTAGACAAAGGGGATGATCTGATCCTAGTGTCTAGAATCAGCAAGAGATAGAGATCAGCTCAGAGAGGCAGTGCAGAGAAGCAGGAGAAGCAGCAACAAAGAGGGCAACAGTTGCGTAGCGCAGAGGCAGCTTCGGCTACGCAGATGCTGCGCAGTCCCTCCCAGGACAGCGTAAGTTAACTGGAAACCCTCAGGGGTTACGCCGAGACCCTTAGGGGCAGCATAGGGACTGCGTCACCCAGTCTGGGATAACGTAGCCCTTTCCAAGCTAGAATTGAGAGACGCAGGGGCTGCAGAGGCTGATGCAGGGGCTTCAGGGGCAGTGCTGGGGTTTCTAGGGCCTAATTTTGGCTAAGTCCTGTAAATCCTGTTTGAGGGCATTGATCAATCATTATTTTGGCTTCAGAACAACCGGTGAGTTGCAGATCTATTTTATCTCTGTCGGGTTTTCCAGATCTGGAACCCAGATTTGCTGTATTCAGAAAAATCTTAATACTAAAACCCTCCAGCAGCCAGAGACCGGTTTTCCCGCATTGCGTTTTTCCGGGGACTATTTGTCCAAAAATTCACTGCCACTTTGTTTATGTGTGTATGTACTTTTTTCTAGATCTGAATTGGTGAAAGTCTGTTATGTGTTTTGCTTCGATATTAATCTGAAATTTTTAGTTAATAACTTAATTAAGTAGGAGGAGCATAACCAGATCTAACAGTAGATTTCTGCATAATTGTAACATTCAGAAATTTTCACATGGTATCAGAGCAATTGCAGATCTAGGAGGGTCACCAGCAGAAGACTAAAGGTTCTTGCTGCAGAAAGCAGCAGGAAGAGCAGCAGAAGGGCAGATCTGAAGGGGCAACGCAGTTTTCAGAGAAGTAGAGTTATGCAGAGGGCAGGGTGACACAGTCTAACGCTGTCTCCCGCAGGCCCACGCATTTATTGCATAGAGGCAACGTAGAGGCAATGCTGGGATTGTCTGAAGCCAACTAGTGTGACGCAGATCTGAATCTGTCAGATCCAGAAGAGCCTGAAGCAGAGCTGCAGAAATTCAGAAGGTGTTGGTGGGGTTAAATTTATGAAGTTTTCATATTTTTAACCTAAGCACAAGTGACAAAGAGCGAGAGGAGATCAACTTCTCAGAAAGTTTCTAGCAAAAGAAACTTGCAGATTGATTGAGGATCAAAGAGAGCTGAATCATTGTTGATTTGGCAGATTTCCAAGAAGGGAAATCAGTTGTCAGAGGGAGTAGAAGGTGCCTATTTCAGCAAGGGCCTTAGATCCAGTCTCTAGGAAAGAGAAAGGAAGCTTCAACACATTTCTGAGCAAATGGCTCCTCATGGACTGCGTGATCAGGACATATTGGATGGCCTATCCAACTTTTCTGTTTTGAAGGCTAGGAGCCTGATAGTCCTAGAGGCATATCATCTAAGGGACCATGCAGAACAAACTTTGGCCACACCGACTGATGCAGATCTCCTAAGGAAGCATAATGAAGCTGTTGGGCATGCCAAGCAGCTGATCATGGATGGAATTAAGGACCATATTATCCCACATATAGTTGAAAAGAAGACAGCTAATGAGATGTGGAAGGCCTTAACTTCCCTATATGAGGGAAAGTCTGTCCAAAGGAAGATAATGTTGGAGACTCAGATGCAGTCATTCATGATGACCAAGGGTGAAGACATGGAACATTTCCTCTTCAGATTGCAGTCGATCAGAGATCAGTTGACTGCAATGGATGCTAAGGTGGAAGATGAGCTGGTGGTCAGGACTGCTCTCAATGCAGTCACAGATGAGTGGGAAACCTTTGTCCAAAGCATCTTGGGCAGAGCGGACCTCTTAGATTGGGACAACTTGTGGGCAATTCTGCGTCAAGAAGAACTCCGCAGAATCACCAAGAAGCAATACTGTGAAATTTTCAAGAGGAAAATATTTCTGCAATACTTGGTTTATTTCTCCTACTTATGAGATAAGTTATTTACAGATGCTTCAGTAAATTCTGAAATAAACACATTTGCTGATCTTCACTATCGTTAAGAGCATAAGAACAGAAAGATAATTTACACCAATAGCACAATAGAAATAACCACATGAACACAGATGTTTTTGGACAATTGTCCCCGAAAAAACCCAATGTGGGAAAACTGGTGCAGCAGATGAGTGTTTTATATATATCTTCATAAATGGAAAGTACATTTACAGTGGTCTGATGAGCAGAGAAAAATTTGCAAACACCTGGCTGAATTTTCTAGACCTACCAGACAATTTTCGGACCCTCAGGGTGACCTCCTTCACCCTCTGTGTCATCCAGCGTGAATACTCTGCACAGTCCCTCTCTGGACTGCGTCATTCTTCATTGAGGGGTTCTTGCTGCTGATCAGCTCACCCTTCCCATCACCCTCCCTCCTTATGCTTCCCGATAATTGACTCCTCCCTCCTTCTGCGTCTGCAACCCAGCCTCTACAAACTCACTCACTGAAATCGATTTCCTGTTGAGTAACCAGCTCCAAAAATAGAAGAAATGAGATATCAACGCCTTAGAAATAAGCCACTTCGAGGGGGCAACCTCCAATACATTACATAAATGAACAATTCTTGGATGATACAATTCATAAAACCTCCTTTCTATATATAGGAGTCCATGGGGCCATAATGTAATCCTAGTGGGCCACAATGTAATCCTAGCCGACCTAACAATAATAATTTAAGGGCACAATAATAATAAAATGGGGGTTACAAGGGTACAATAATAACAATAGGGGGTTACACTAACAACAATAAGGGACTATACTAGTAATATAGGGACCTAACATGCCCCTCTCCTTCAAAAAAGTGTTGTCCTCAACACTTGAGTAGCTCTGGGTGCTTCTGTATAAAATTCTTATCCTCCCATGTAGAATCTTCAGTGGGTAAGTTCTTCCACTTGATGAGATACTCTGAAATTGATCGATTCCGTAGCTGTCGAGTTCTTGTTTTCGTGACCGCTTCAGGTTCCAATATGATTTTTCCTTCCTCATCAAGTTCTGGCAATATTGTTTGAACTGGAAGATTTTTACCTATAACCTTCTTTAAGCACGAAACATGGAAAACTGGATGTACTCGCGAAGAAGCAGGAAGCTCCAATTTGTATGCCATAGTACCAATCTTTTGCAACACCTTGTAAGGACCATAGTACTTTGGCGATAATTTATTATCCTTCTTAGCTTGCTTGAGGGGCATTTGTTTATATGGTTGTAGCCGTAAAAATACCCAATCTCCTACATCAAAACTTCTCTCGCTGCGATGTTGATCTGCCTGTTGTTTCATTTGATTTTGTGCCAAATTCGGGTTATCCTTTAAGAGTTGGAGAACTTCTTGCTGATGCTCGATGTGATCTTCCACTGCTTGAACCTTCGAATTTTCCCTTAAATATGATGTGATCGATGGTGGATGATATCCATAAAGTGCCATAAATGGGCTCATTTTTGCTGCAGTATGGAAGGAAGTGTTATACCACCATTCAGCGAGAGGTAACCACTTGACCCATTGTGTTTGTTTATCAGATACAAAACAACGAAGATATCATTCCAAACATTTATTTACTATCTCAGTTTGACCATCAGATTGAGGATGATAAGATGAGCTATGAGCTAATTGAGTACCCAAACAAGAAAATAACTCCGTCCAAAAATTCCAGTAAAAATGGGATCTCTGTCGCTCACAATAACCCTTGGGCTTCCATGTAGCTTTTGAATTTTGTCCATAAATGTAGTAGCAACTGTACTTTCTTTAAATGGATGAGATAATGCACAAAAGTGTGCATACTTGGTAAGTCTATCCACTACCACCATGATGACACTCTTTCCTTCGGACTTAGGTAAACCTGTGATAAAATCCATTGAAATCTCCTCCCAACGTTGACTTGGAATGGATAAAGGTTGTAGAAGTCCCAGGGTCTTAATTGTTTCCACTTTATTCTGCTGGCAAACCAAACATTCCGCCACAAACTTTTGAATATCAGATTTAAGGCCATCCCAAAAAAAATCTTTCTTCACCCTGTGGTAAATTTTTAAAAATCCTGAGTGTCCTCCTAAAGGAGAAGTGTGCAATTCCAGAAGAATATTTTGTTTTAGTTGGGAATTCTTACAAAGATATAAGCGATATTTGTACCATAAGGAATCATTTTCCAACTAAATGTATCAGATGTACTAGGATCTTGCTGCAACTTTTGAATGAGTGTCCATACATCTTTGTCCTTCTTCCATTCATCTCTTGCTTCAGTTATCCAATCTGGTTGGATAATAGAAATGGCACAAAGCAGTGCTTCCACCTCTTCATTCTTTCTTGAGAGTGCATCTGCAACAACATTAAGCTTTACTTTTTTGTAGATTATTTCAAAGTCATAACCAACATCTTTTTGACCCATTTTTTGCTGCTCTTTTGAAGATAGTCTTTGTTCCAACAAGTGCTTAAGACTATCATGATTAGTTTTTACCTTGAAGTGTCTTCCCATTAGGTAAGTTCGCCATTTCTTTAGTGCATGCAATATTGCTAACATTTCCTTCTCATAAATAGGTTTCCGTAAATACTTTCCTTTGATTGGACGACTTTCAAAAGCAATGGGTCTTCCTTCCTGCATTAAAACTGCACCAATTCCATTTCCTGAGGCATCCCATTCCACAATAAAGGTTTTTGTGAAGTCTGGCGTAGCTAAGACCGGTGCTAGGCACATTGCCTCTTTAAGATGTTCAAAGGCCTTAGTTGCTTCAGGAGTCCATGAAAATGCATCTTTCTTCAATAATGTTGTTAGAGGTGCTGCTATTCTCCCACAATTCTTAACAAACTTGCGATAATACCCTGTTAACCCGAGAAATCCTCGCAACTTCTTTATGGTTGTGGGGACTTTCCATTCCTTAATGGCTTTAATTTTGTTAGGGTCTACTTTAACACCCTCGTGAGATACAATATGACTGAGATATTCCACCTCTTTTACTCCAAAGAAACATTTGGACTTTTTTGCATACTCTTGCAATAGTTTGAGCACCCTGTCAACATGTTCAACATGATCCTTCCAAGACCTGCTGTAGATTAGTATATCATCAAAAAATACTAGCACAAATTTTCTAAGGAAGGGTTTGAAAAGTGAATTCATCAACCCTTGAAATGTAGAAGGTGCATTGGTAAGGCCAAAAGGCATGACCAAAAATTCATAATGACCCTCATGAGTTCGAAATGCTGTTTTTGGAATATCTTGAGTCTTCATTCTAATTTGATGATATCCTGAACGAAGATCCAACTTGGTAAAATAAATTGCTCCATGTAATTCATCCAATAATTCATCAATCACAGGAATGGGAAATTTGTCTTTAATGGTGAGCTTATTGAGCTCCCTATAATCAGGACACATTCGCCATGATCCATCCTTCTTGTGTACCAATACTACAGGAGCAGAGAAAGAACTTTGACTAGGTTGAATTATACCCGCCTCTAACATTTCTGCAATCATACGTTCAATTTCGCTCTTTTGGACGTAAGGATATATATAAGGCCTGATGTTTGGAGGAACACTTCTGGAATCAAATGAATAGCATGATCATGATCACGAATAGGTGGGAGTCCTTTGGGAGTTTCAAACACCTTGGAATGATTGTCCAAGACTTGTTGGAGATCTGCAGAAATAGATGATTTTGATGTCGGAACTTCTAGTGAGCATAATTGTGCAATTACGCCTCATTGTTCTTTCTTTAAAAGCTTTGTCATGACATTAGAGCTTATTATCCTTCCCGGCTTCCCTTCAATACCCCGTAATTCGACTTCCTTTCCTTCTGAAAAAAATTTCAAGAAAAGTTCTTGAAAATTAAAAGCTACCGTCCCCAAATATTGCAACCATTGTACTCCTAGTACAACATCAGCACCTCCCATAGGAATGGAAAACATTGGACTAGTCAATACATATTCCCCCATGGTTAGCTTGATATTATGGCATTTTCCAGAGCAATTTATAGTTCCTCCATTTGCAACCATCACTTGACATTCTGGTGCTGGGTATAGTAAACAATTTAATTCCTTGGCTACCTTATAATGAATAAAATTATGGGTGCTACCTGAATCAATCAACACTATTACCCTTTTCTTCTTTATATGTCCTTCTATCTTGAGAGTTTGAGGAGTGGTAATTCCTGCCAGTGCATTACACGATATGGTCGGATTCATTTCTTCCTCTTCTAGGAGTGGTTCCTGGTGTATATCGTCTTCTTGTTCATTTTCTTCTTCTTCTTCACAATCTATGTAAAATAATTTCTTCTCAGC
This sequence comes from Pinus albicaulis, assembly GCA_034641835.2. Classification (NCBI taxonomy): domain Eukaryota; kingdom Viridiplantae; phylum Streptophyta; class Pinopsida; order Pinales; family Pinaceae; genus Pinus; species Pinus albicaulis. The sequence goes on along the minus strand of CM076570.1, from coordinate 1,419,886,458 downwards.
ACACTTATGACCTTTAGTGTATTTGCTATCACAACTGTAGCAAAGCCCTTTTGCTCTTTTTTCTTCCAATTGTTGTGGTGTCAACCTTGTAGGTTGTGGAAATCTAAGCGTAGCAACACTTCCTTCTTTATAGAATTGAGTGGTAGGCTTCCTTGTCGCCATAATTTTACATTCAACTTTTCTTGCCAACCTGAATGCCTTCTCCAATGAATCAGGTTCTAAAACGCGAACTTCATGTTGGATGTTATCCTTTAAAGTGCCTAGGAAGAGATCAATCATGTGTCCCTCTGGAATATCAGTTACCCTTATATTCAATTTTTGGAAGTCCTCAATGTGCTGCCCCACTAAACCCTTTTGTTTGAGATTTATCAATTGGGTAAAGAAGGTGTTGCTCTTTGTATCCTCATAATGTGCTATCATTTCCTCCGTAAAAATTGACCAAGTGAAAATTTTTTTACGGGAACAAAGCCATCGATACCATACGAATGTATTTTGTTCTAAATGTAAAGTTGCAATGCGTACCTTTTGTGTGTTTTGCACGTTATGGAGATCAAAATATTGCTCCATCTGTAGTATCCATGTTACAGGATCCTTTCCATCAAACTTCCTCATATCCATTTTTGGAATATGGTGGTTCTTCCCTCCAACATTCGAGTTTATGAAATCACGATTAACATTTATTTTGTTCTCATCATGAGGTTCTTCTCCTATATTTCCGCCATTAGGAATCATTTCTGGTTTTAAGCTTGTCATCAAGCCTTCCATGTATGCTTTTATATCACTCTTCATGTTTTCCATGTTGTCTTTCATGTCATCCATCTTAGTTTCCACGCCATCCATCTTAGCTTCCACGCCATCCATTTTAGCTTCCACGCCTTTCTTCAAACCGTCCATCTTCAATTCCATGCCTTCCATCTTAGCTTCCATGCCTTTCTTCAAACCGTCCATCTTCACTTCCACGCCTTTCTTCAAAACTTCCATTTCATTTTTTGTTGCTTTTTGCGAGAGTGGAATTTGTTGCACTTGCTCTTGTAATTTTGATAGATCATGTTGCAATTCTTCATCTTCATGAGTCATAGTAGAGCCTTCTGAAGGCTTAATGGGTGTTGAATTCTTTTTAGGGGCCATTTTAGAATCCAATATTGATATCTATTCTACAAGCTGCCCTTGGAATCAATTCGACTTGATTCTTCAAACAAGACTTATTCAATTCGGAAAAAAAAAATGCACACCTTTTACTAGCTTTTAGGAGCTCGCTATTGAAATTGAATTATCTCTGTAATTGAAAATCTTCAATATCTGAAATTAAGCCCTGTAGTAGCCCTCTGAAGCTTCTTTCAAATGCCACAGGTCTGACCTGATTTGGATTCTCCAAGACAAAGTTGTGTCCAATCTCCCTGGCCTAATTAAAATTTGTTGGTTAATTAAGAGCGAACTTGTACGACTTGCCACGTGTGTCGTTGTCCTTATATCGAAATTGATAGCCGAGCTACGAGGCCGTGTGCCGGCCTTTTGACGGCGAGTTATTGAACTTTTCCCCACGATCACCTCTTTGAGATGAAATTCAGGAGCCTGAAAAAGCACTAACTTCCACAGATCATATCTCCAAAAATATTGCGAACCAAGCTCTGAAATTTTTTTATGAATTTCCTCAGGATTTCAGCTTCGTACCATATGAATTTCAGATTCTGAACCTTCGTAGAAAATAATTTATAGCGCAAATGCCACGATGACCTGTTTAGGAGCCTGAAAAAATACCTGACTTCCACAGATCATATCTCCGAAAATATTGCGAACCAAGCTCTGAAATTTTTAGACAATCTTCCTCAGGATTTCAGCTTCGCACCCTAAAAATTTCAGCTTCTGAAACTTCGTAGAAAAAAAAGTTATAGCGAAAATGCCACGATGACCTGTTTGGAGCAGCGAAACCCTAGAATCCAAAGCTCTGATACCAAATGTTGTGTAACCAGCTCCAAAAATAGAAGAAAAGAGATATCCACGCCTTAGAAATAAGCCACTTCGAGGGGGAAACCTCCAATACATTACATAAATGAACGATTCTTGGATGATACAATTCACAAAACCTCCTTTCTATATATAGGAGTCCATGGGGCCATAATGTAATCCTAGTGGGCCACAATGTAATCCTAGCCGACCTAACAATAATAATTTAAGGGCACAATATTAACAAAATGGGGGTTACAAGGGTACAATAATAACAATAAGGGGTTTACACTAACAATAATAAGGGGCTATACTAGTGATATAGGGACCTAACATTTCCCTTGCTTCAGAATCGATTTCCTTTGGGTGTTGAGAGTGTCCCCGGCTTGATTTCCAAATGGCCCTCAAGTCTCTTGTTATAGTCTTCTCGCTGATGAATCAACGACCAATATTATATCTTTAATCAATGGCTCAGATTAAAATATGACTTGATCTTGGTCTTCTAGAAGATTCACACTCTGCTCTATTAATACCCTTTAATTATTTAATTTCCCTAAGTTTATACTTACGGTCTGCATTAAAATAATTAATTATTTTAATAAAGTCATATCCGAGTGGAATTTCCACAAACGATTTCTGGGTTCTCTGGATAACTGATGTCTAAGCCTCTCTACCAAAAGTGAGACTTAGAACACTTTCTGATGCTATAGAAATCAACACTCCCTCTTAGCAAGGAAAGTGTTTAAGCAAGATACCGTTGTGCTACTTTGATTCTACATCATCTGTTGCGCTGATGATGTCCTGGCTGCTGCCCTTCATCTTTGCGTTGTTGCTTCCTGTACTGCTGCCCTGTCATTGCAACATCCGTACTGCGACTCCCTCTTCTTTTGGAGACCACCCTTTCCTCTAGTGGAAGGGGTTCTTGACCATCCCCATCTTCTCTCTGAAGTAAGTAAACTTGATCTTACTTAGAGCCTTTGTGAGGATGTCTGCCACTTGTTGTAATGTTCCCATTTTTGGTATCACCCGTGACAGGACTAGAAGGGACTTCCAGAGTTAGGAGCAGACAGGTCACATGTACAGATTGGTGCTATCAGTGGGCTCAGGAGCTTTTCGGAGGAGTTTTGAGGAGTTTTCATGGTGTTTGGAGGCATTCGCTTGATATGCTCCATCATCCGAGCAGTTTGGCTTTCGTTCCGATGCATTCCGATAACTTTCGGAATTTTGAGTTATTTATGGGCTTAACTCAGCTGATTATGCTCAAGGTGGCATTCCGGGAGGAATATACGATGGAACACCTTAGTGTAATAGCTCATCGGAACTGGGACGAGGAGACCTACACGATGGGGCAGTTAGACAGAGATTTCAGTGACTGGAGGAGGCGTGGTAGCCGATATACCCTTTTCTGCATTAAAAAGGAATATTTTATAATATTTTAATAAAAGGGAAAAGTGCTCCATAAATAAAATAATAATAAAATAATGCTCTAGAAGGCTCCAAGGGATCTATAAAAGAAAGGGAGGAGGCCATTGGGAGACATCTTTGGAGTAGATCATTGCTTGTGTATGAGAGGTTTGAGGACGTGGTTCTCTACTTCAGCCGTAGCCCCAGGACGGAAACCCTCGGGTGATTTGTGTGTGTTGGACGAAAACCCAACTCTCTTGAGGAGACTTCACTTAGGAGTTTCATAGAGCTTCAGAGTTTGGTGTGAGGATCATTCAGATCTTCAACTTGGGCTTCATCATTTTCAGTGGGTTCAGTGTCAGCTGTTGCCGGAGGGAGAGTGCAGCAGTTCAGTTTGTGGCCAGCATCGTTCAACAGCTTATCTTGGTGGCCAGTTTTCTATCTCAGCATTTTCTGGGTCAGATCCATATGTAAACCCCTTCTTATTATCTATAATAAAAGCTGAGATTTTCCTTCTGTTCTATATGGTATTGGATTGCAGTGTTTCCTGTCTCTTATTTTACATGGCAATCTTCTGTTGAGTAAATGTTTATTTTACGGCAAATTGTGGTATTCAGTATTTTTCTGCATTTTTAGTTAAAATATCCCATCCGGGATATTATAGTGGTATCGGAGCCGAAGTCTTGGCTCAGCCTGCGGGTTTCAGCTCTAGTTGCAGTGATTATTATTACAATTTTCAGTTACAGCAATTATTATCAAAGGGTTGGTTGCAGACCAATCTCGAAGAAGGATCGTAATCGAATTACCGAGGATATTTTTTTTGCCAGCCATGTGAAATCGTTGCAAATTCTATTTCAAATTGTTGAATTATTTGGACAAAGATTCAAAAGTGCAAAGTATCAGGGTTTTGAAATTTATCAAAAGGGTCGTCCAAATTATTTTTGAAAGGGGCGTGAGCAAATTTCCGTAAGGGTGGTACTCTTAAGAAGGAAATCGAATTTGCAGACCTCTGAGCGTGAACACCATCTGCGGCTGTGTTCAAGGGACGTGGAAGGTTCCAAGTGCTGGCGGCATAGTATTGGCACAACTTAAATAGATCCAGAACCCGACTGAACGTGAGAGCACGTCCCAAGCAAGATTGGCTGAGCCACCATCAAAAATCGATGGTCGTGGTCGTTCCCCATACGTGATTGACGACTGAGCATATTATTACGAAGACCAATTCGAAATTCATTGAGTGTGGTCGTGAGTTGAAAAGGACCGAATATAGCTTTGTCAAGGGTTATCGATACTGGGGGAATTAATCGAAGCCCAAATTATTACTGAGGGCGAATTATTATATTCTATAGGAATCAACTGCCAAATGTTTATTGATTCCAACATTGGGCCGCATTCTTGCTTAACCACATTTGTTGAAATTGGTCCGACTTCCCTTTCCCATCGACTTAGCTAGCGGACGAAGTGGGCGGCTACGTGGAATATTGCAACCACGTTTTTCTTTGGAGGCTGCGACTGCAATTTCCGATTCAACCGTCGTGGGTCGACGATTTTGGGATCCATCGAAATCTGAAGTTTGTGAAGACCGTGCGCTCTTATGAAAGAACAGCACTAAAATCAAAGCCCGAGCCATTGCAATTTTGAAAGGAACTGTGATTTTTTATTTCAAAGGTTTAGTATTTTAAAATGGGCAGAGAATTACTATGTCTCAAGCCAATTTAATTTTCAAGCCTTTATAAGGCCAAAGCCAAAATCATTGTAATTTTCAAGGACCGCATTCCACCGTAGCCCAAGATCCAGAAATTATTTGGAAGGGCCGAAAGTTTAAAAAGCCAAATATCATTATTAAGTGGGGCTCACGTTTTGTTTTTTTTGGGCTGGTCGTGTACAGTCACAATTGCTGAAGGACGCTTCTGCTGTGAGGCAGGGTTTTAATTGTTGTTTGTCAGCTGTATAATTTTTGCAAAGGTGGTCGAGCTACATACTAGAAGTGGTTGAAAGAATTCTACCATTTATCCATTGAATACATGCTGAAGAGAGGGTATTACACAGTGAATTAATTGAACGAAGGGCTGCAGATTTTGGAAGCTTAATTGCATGCACCAGCAAGCATAATCACTGTTGGGTGTTGGGGACGTATTCAGCGTGTGAGGAGCATGCTCCTATGAAAAACAAAGTTTCTATGTCAACAGCTTTAGAGACCGATTCCTTCTAGTGGGAGAACAGCTGAGAAAATGCACTGTCAATTAGAAGGCTTTCCTAGTTGCCTTAGTTAAGAGACCGCAATCATTGTTACTCTGTCACTGAGCTCATTTATTTGCAGTGGGACTTCTCTGGGTGTGGATAAGTCGATTTTCTTGGACAGGACAGAGCCATGGGTTATCACTATGTGCTGAGCATGCCAAGCCAAAAGAATTCCTGATTGGAAACTAAGCTTGAATTCCTAATTGTTCGTGTTGTCTTCAAATAGGAGACGGGCTTATTTATTTCTGCTGCTGGTATGCACTCTCCAATTGATGGGTTCTCCACAAGCTATATAAACCAAGTTCCATTCTATATTTCCTAAGTATACATTTCTGAATATCATTAAGAAAGGTCACTGTGTCTTGGTTATAAAGTTTTGTCCATTGGTTGAACGATGGAGGAACTCCTAAACAAATTGAGAAGGATAAAAATTGATTCCTTGAACCACCATGAATCAGAAAACCAGAGAACAAAACAGAACAGCAGACCCTTCTCCAAGAAGGTACATAATTTGCTCCAACAAGAGCATCCGAGGAACCTACAGAAGGAGGAAGAAGTGGGAGATTGGCTTTATGCACTTGGGATGGGCTTAAGGAGTGGAGGATCATAAAATGACTTTCCCAGGTTAGAGAAGCTGGAATCCTGCCTTTCAAAGGTACAACAATCTGATTGGTGTTTGAATTGGGCTTTGAAGCTATCTATGCTTGCATTGATACAAGCCAGATTTTTGGAACATCCAAGTGAGAAAGTCCAGCTGATAGTTGCCTCTTGTTTCAGCGATATCTTGAGGATAGCAGCACCCTTCCCTCCCTACAATGATGATATTATGAGAAGAATTTTCAGATTGATAGTAGGAACCTTTCAGGATTTGGACACTTGTGCAGGCTCTACATTTGGGAGGAAGCTTAAGGTTCTAGAAATCATGGCTATGGCCCGGACTTATGAGGTCATGATCGATCTTGAGTGTGATGGCTTGACACTGCAGATGTTCCAATGCTTCTTCAGCATTAGGAGACATCATCCTGATACTGTCACAGCACACATGCAGTCCATTTTGTCATCATGTATGAGAGACCATGGGACCATTAGCCGAGAGTTGCAGACTCGATTATTGGGCATTTGGAGGAGAAAGCAGTTGGTCTCACCTGCTACTTATGTGCTAGCCCAAGGGCTGGTTGAGCAGAATATTGGGCTATTCAGGAGACAGTTGACCAGGGAGGAGCTACTCCAGTTTGGTGGGTCAGGAAGCAGAAATGAGCTGAGGAGGAAGGGACTTTGCTTCATTTGCAAAGAACCTTGGGGCCCTGATCACTCATGTTTGAGAGATGCAGATGAGGCGGCAGAGGTAGAGCAGGTAGACGTTCCTTCTGTATGCCAGGATGAGGACTCTTCTTCAGATGAGTCCATGGGATCATATGAGGATGCTTCTGGGAAGCGAGAGCAGCCATGTAGAGATGATGATGACAGTAGACCAGAGCTGTGTTCTGGTGTGCAGGGTGAGCAGTCAGGGGAATGTATAGGTGATACTCTGGGTGATGAGTCACTTGTGACGATTCAGCCAGAGCAGCATATGATGGAGCCTGAGTCAGCAGAGGAGGATACTATGGACATCAGGCATGACATTTCCTTGGGTGAGATCCGGATGGGCACCCACATTGAGCCTATGATGGATATGCAGCTAACATTGGGGTCAGCCTTTGAGGAGGAGCAGTCAGATGCACAGACACCAGTTGCAGATCCATATCCTCTAGAGACGTTGGAGGTCGATGGGATAGTTCTGCAGGGAGCTAGGGGACCGCAGGAGTTTTACATTCCCGATGTGAGGGATGAGTTGTTGGAGATGGTGGAGCATCCATCTTTGGGCTGACACATTGATGAGGTACAGACAGATGTACATATAATCGGTCGGGCTGCAGCACTTTCGATGAGTAGTACTCTCCAGGAGTACATCGATGGGGCTTGCAGCATGTCTTGCCCACTTTGGCCCACTATAGAGAGAGGGGCTTCCTTCTACAGGCAGCTTCCATTGGTAGACAGGCCAGAGCAGTGGGAGTTGATTACAGGCTAGCAGCAACACCCTGGGCGTGTTCCATGTGTGGTTGTTGCTACATTGGATTCTTCTTCCAGGATGGACTGGCGGGAGATCATGAGTTGGTACCCTCTTGATGGTACGGTATTTTTCGTGGGGATCACATCAGAGCAGGGGCCCTTAGACACAGTAGGTGTTACAGATTCTAGTTGGCAGGAGGGCACCGGTTGTCGTTACTTCAGGACTCCTTCCCGATTCCAGGAGAACAGGATCAACATGGGATTGAGTCAGGACTTGGATTGGAGAGAGGTGATGAGTTGGTATGCAGTTGGTGGGGCAGCATATGCAGTTACAGGTACAGCACAGCAGGAGCCTGGGAGCATTGATGCTTGCTAATGGGCTTCACCTCTGAGAGCATCAGCTATAGCCAGAGACAGTGCGCAACCTGAGCCGTGGGACTTGGACGATGATTGGCCATGGTGGCATTGGGATCCGGGAGGATTGTTTGTTGACTGGGACAGAGAGAGATCAGTTTGGGATCCCGGCATTGAGGGATCTGTTCCGAGAGGTTTGACACAGGTGCATAGCAGCACCCAGAGGTTGGTATGGGATCCAGGCATTGGGTCTGAGATGCAGCGGGCCAACAGAGTGACCCACATATTTCGATTGCTTGAGGGCAAGCAATCTTGGGGTGAGAGGTCTGTAATGTTCCCATTTTTGGTATCACCCGTGACAGGGCTAGGAGGGACTTCCAGAGTTAGGAGTAGACAGGTCAAATGTACAGATTGGTGCTATCAGTGGACTCAGGAGCTTTTCGAAGGAGTTTTGAGGAGTTTCATGGTGTTTGGAGGCATTCGCTTGATATACTCCATCATCCGAGCAGTTTGGCTTTCGTTCCGATGCATTCCGATAACTTTCGGAATTTTGAGTTATTTATGGGCTTAACTCAGCTGATTATGCTCAAGGTGGCATTCCGGGAGGAATATACGATGGAACACCTTAGTGTAATAGCTCATCGGAATCGGGACGAGGAGACCTACACGATGGGACCGTTAGACAGAGATTTCAGTGACCGGAGGAGGCGTGGTAGCCGATATACCCTTTTCTGCATTAAAAAGGAATATTTTATAATATTTTAATAAAAGGGAAAAGTGCTCCATAAATAAAATAATAATAAAATAATGCTCTAGAAGGCTCCAAGGGATCTATAAAAGAAAGGGAGGAGGCCATTGGGAGACATCTTTGGAGTAGATCATTTGCTTGTGTATGAGAGGTTTGAGGACGTGGTTCTCTACTTCAGCCGTAGCCCCAGGACGGAAACCCTCGGGTGATTTGTGAGTGTTGGACGAAAACCCAACTCTCTTGAGGAGACTTCACTTAGGAGTTTCATAGAGCTTTAGAGTTTGGTGTGAGGATCATTCAGATCTTCAACTTGGGCTTCATCATTTTCAGTGGGTTCAGTGTCAGCTGTTGCCGGAGGGAGAGTGCAGCAGTTCAGTTTGTGGCCAGCACCGTTCAGCAGCTTATCTTGGTGGCCAGTTTTCTATCTCAGCATTTTCTGGGTCAGATCCATATGTAAAACCCTTCTAATTATCTATAATAAAAGCTGAGATTTTCCTTCTGTTCTATATGGTATTGGATTGCAGTGTTTCCTGTCTCTTATTTTACATGGCAATCTTCTATTGAGTAAATGTTTATTTTACGGCAAATTGTGGTATTCAGTATTTTTCTGCATTTTTAGTTAAAATATCCCATCCGGGATATTACACTTGTTCACCTATAGGAGTGTATCGCAACTGTACCGCTCCCCTCTGGACATAGTCCCTGATAAAGTGACACCGAATGTCAATGTGCTTCGACCGGTCAAATAACACAGGATTTTCAGAGAGCTTAATGCAACTCTGATTATCGCACATAATCCCGGTCGGTTCTATCCGCTTCTTGAGTAAGTTCAAGAGCAATTTGCAGAGCCATATGGCCTCGCACAACGCTATGCTTGCTGCCATGTACTCTGCCTCAACTGAGCTTGGTGCTACGAACTTCTGTTTCCTGCTGCACCAGGAGGTCATTCCTGATCCGAGACTGAAACAGTACCCACTGGTACTTTTCCGATCTACTATGCTTCTAGCCCAGTGTACATCTGATTATCGCACATAATCCCGGTCGGTTCTATCCGCTTCTTGAGTAAGTTCAAGAGCAATTTGCAGAGCCATATGGCCTCGCACAACGCTATGCTTGCTGCCATGTACTCTGCCTCAACTGAGCTTGGTGCTACGAACTTCTGTTTCCTGCTGCACCAGGAGGTCATTCCTGATCCGAGACTGAAACAGTACCCACTGGTACTTTTCCGATCTACTATGCTTCTAGCCCAGTGTACATCTGTGAACCCACTCAACTGGATTTCATTTCCCTTGGTGTACTTTAGCCCATACTCGACTGTCCCTCTCAAGTATCTGAGAATATGTTTGGCTGCTGCCCAGTGAGCCCTCCTTGGTTCCACCATGAACTGACTGAGAGTATTCACTGCATAACAGATGTCTGGTCTCGTGTTGACTAGATACATCAATGACCCGATGAGCTGTCTGTACAATGTGGGATCAGCCTCATCATCCTCTGATGTGTCTATCTTCTTCTAGTTAGTAATCATTAGCGTGGCCATGGGTCTACAGTCTTCCATCTGAAATCTCTTCAGAATTTCTGTCGTGTATCTTCCTTGTCCTAGGAAGATTTCCCCTTCCTGCTGCCAGACTTCTAAACCAAGAAAATAGTGCATCTGCCCCAGGTCCTTCATGTTGAATTCTCTTGCCAGATTCTCCTTGCAGTCTTTGATGAGCTTGGATGATCCGGTTAAAAACAGGTCATCCACATACAGGACAAGAATAAGCGGCTCATCTCCTACTCTTAAGTAGTATAAGTTGGGATCTGTGTCACTCTTGACGAACCCCATCTTCTGCAAGTAGCCATCAATTCGACCATACCATGCATTGGGGGCTTGTTTCAAGCCATACAAGGCTTTCTTAAGTCTGCAAACATGAGTCTTCTGCTCATGTGTTTCGAAGTCCTCTGGTTTCTCTATGTACACTTCCTGCTCTATCACACCGTTCAAGAACGCAGTCTTGACATCCATCTGGTGAATCTCCCATCCCATCTGCGCTGCCAGAGAGATGATGGATCTGATAGAAGTGTATCGTGCTACTGGTGCAAAGGTTTCTTCATAGTCAATGCCTTCCTTCTGGGCATACCCCTTTGCTACAAATTTTGCCTTGAATTTCTCTATGCTGCCATCTGCAGCATATTTGATCTTGTAGATCCATCTGGATCCTACAACAGATCTGTCCTGTGGTCTAGGGACTACTTCCTAGACATCATTTGTCATGATGGAGCTATACTTCTCCACCATGGCATCTACCCATACCTGCTGCTGAGCTGCTTCCCGAAAGGTAGAAGGCTCTCTAACCTGAGCTACCAGCGCCTGATATCGATCAAGTTGTTTCCTTATCCTCTTCCCTTCTCTAGGTGCTCCAACAAATCCTTCTGCATCTCTAAGAATTTGTTGGAGTTCTCTGCTCGGTCTCCCATCAGTGGTGGGCAGTGTCACCTGTTCTTCCTCCTGTTCTTCATCGGAGGAGCTTCCCTCAGAAAAATTATGCCTTGGAGAGGCACTGGACCTCTCCTCCATAGGTCGTTGAGGTTGTACTAGTGGATCTTCCTCAATCTGCGTATTTGTGGCCATCTCTCGAGATTTCTTAAAGGCTTTCTCCTCCCGGAATTTTACATCCCTTCTTACCACGACTTTCCTGTTCTCTGGAATATAGACGCGGTATGCCTTTGCATTCTCATTGTAGCCCATCAGAAAACCCTTTTCTACAGTTTGATCCAGCTTCTTCCTCTTTTCCTCTGGAACGTGGCAGTATGCTATGCTGCCGAATATCTTGATGTGGCTCACCTTTGGCTTGCTGCCTGTGAACACACTTTCGGGAGTAACCTTCCCCAAATCTCTATTGGAAACTCTGTTCTGAATATAAACTGCTATGTTGCAGGCCTCTGCCCAAAAGAATTTGGGCATCTCCTGGTCGTACAACATTGCCCTTGCAGCTTCTATTACGGTCCGATTCTTCCATTCTGCAACCCCATTTTGTTCTGGATTGTAAGGAGCTGTCCACTCTCTCTTGATGCCTTCCTGTGCACATAAATTTGTGAAGTCTTTATCGATATATTCTCCACCGTTATCTGAGCTCAACTTCTTGATCTTCTTTCCTATAGAGTTCTCCAGCAATGCTTTGAAATCTTTAAACCGATTAAAGACTTCATCTTTGGTCTTCAAAAAATAGATCCAAGTTTTCCTAGAATAATCATCAATGAAGGTGGCAAAATACTTTGCCCCACTGAGAGTTGTTGTGGCCATCGGACCGCAAACGTCAGTGTATTAACTCTAATACACCTTTGGCTTTGCTGCTGCTTCTTGGAAATGCTGCCTTAGCGTACTTCCCTAGTACGCATCCCCTGCAAACTTCGTCTTTCTTTGTGTTGAGTTCAGGAGCCCTTATGACAGTAATTTTGAGAATCCCCAAGGCTCCATGATGTAAATGCCCCATCCTTCTGTGCCATAACTTATTCAGATCTCTGTCGTCTGTACTGCCGATCAGGGCCACTGGAGATTCAGGCTGGAGCTTATATAGCTTGTGACTCCTTACTCTGATTTGTGCCTTTTTGATCCAGTTAGGGTGTATGACATACACCTTATCTTGAATAAAGTATACATCATAACCCTTGTTCTGAAGTTGAGACACTGAGAGTAAATTCATCCCCAACCCTAGTACATGCAGAACGTTCGTGGCTCAAATCTTGTTGCCATCGTCCGTCTGAAATGTTACGGCACCTCTCTCGATGGGGGTACATTTTGCCTTATTTCCCATAGTTATTTGGAAATTCATTCTGCTCTTCTTGATAGCTCGAAAAACATTCTCGAACCCCCGTCATATGAGCAGATGCTCCACTGTCAATATACCAAACACCTGGAGGAGCTATGCTTGACAGATAGGCCATATCCTTCTCTAGTCTGGATGTCAGCACCTTCATGTCATGTTCTCTCTACATTTCTATGTGCTCTGTGGACTGCGTGAGTCCCTTTTACTGCGTGAACCCTTCCTTTGGTCCATAGCAGATCCTCCCTTCCTGTTTTTTGCCCTTCGCTCTGATACCATGTGAAATTTTCAAGAGGAAAATATTTCTGCAATACTTGGTTTATTTCTCCTACTGATGAGATAAGTTATTTACAGATGCTTCAGTAAATTCTGAAATAAACACATTTGCAGATCTTCACTATCGTTAAGAGCATAAGAATAGAAAGATAATTTACACCAATAGCACAATGGAAATAACCACATGAACACAGATGTTTTTGGACAATTGTCCTCGGAAAAACCCAATGTGGGAAAACCGATGCAACAGATGAGGGTTTTATATTTATCTTCAGAAATGGAAAATACATTTACAAGAGTCTGATGAGTAGAGAAAAATTTGCAAACACCTGGCTGAATTTTCTAGACCTTCCAGACAAATTTCGGACCCTCGGGTGACCTCCTTCACCCTTTGCGTCATCCAGCGTGAATGCTCTGCGCAGTCCCTCTCTGGACTGCGTGATTTTGCGTGGAGGGGTTCTTGTTGCTCATCAACTCACCCTTCCCTTCACCCTCCCTCCTTCTGCTTTCCGATAACTGACTCCTCCCTCCTTCTGCTTCTGCAACCCAACCTCTACAAACTCACCCATTGAAATCAATTTCCCTTGCTTCCGAATCGATTTCCTTCGAGTATTGAGAGTGTCCCCAGCTTGATTTCCAAATGGCCCTCAAGTCTCTTCTTATAGTCTTCTCGTTGATGAATCAACGTCCAAGATTATATCTTTAATCAATGGCTCAGATTAAAAGATGACTTGATCTTCGTCTTCTAGAAGATTCACACTCTGCTCTATTAATATCAATTAATTTTAAGGTCCCTAAGTTTATACTTAGGGTCTGCATTAAAATAATTAATTATTTTAATAAAGTCATATCCGAGTGGAATTTCCACAAACGATTTCTAGGTTCTTTGGATAACTGATGTCTAAGCCTCTCTACCAAAAATGAGACTTGGAACACTTTCCGATGCTATAGAAATCAACAAATACAACTTTGGATCGAGCAAACTGAAAAAGGAGGATGAAGAAGATGTAGCCTTGGCATCAAAGAGGCAGCAGGGAAAGAAGAAGAAGGATCTGTCAAAGATCAAGTGCTTCCAGTGTGGTGAATTAGGACATTTTGCCAGCAATTGCCTCAGAAGAAAAATGACAAGGAAGCTTCTTCTTCCAAAGCTGATGTGGCGAATGATGGGTCAGAAGATGATGCAGCCATTAGTGCTCATGAACCACGAAAGTGGGGCGACATGGATCTATAGAGGAGCTATAGATTGTACGGTGGGATTCTTGAGCAACTCATCTCTTGGATCACATGTGAGCTACAACAGCCTTAAGACAGTGAAGCAGTGGGTGCATAGATCACGGATGAAGCAAAGGCAGATTTGAAAGCTAGAAGGAGCAGCACAGTGCAGATGCAGCGGAAGCGTAGAGGCAGCAATAACGTAGGGGCTCATGTGACTTCAACAATGCAGAGCAGAGCTGCAGCAGCGTGGAGGCTTCAGGAGGACAACGCAGCACAACAACAACGTGAGGGATTTCAGCACAAGGGGCTGATGTGACTTCAGCAGTGCAGAGGGAGTCTGCTTACACAGTGCAGAGCTGTTGCTGTGCATCATCCTTTAGATGGCAGCAAAGATCAACAACCTATGGAGCTTCAGTGATGAGGATATAGCCCAATTGACTTGTCTCTCAAATATTGGGCAAGAGATTCAGTTGTTTCTTTCAAGAACTGAAGTTGCGGTGCAGCAGATCAGCAGTGGCAGTGCTATGAGAAGCACAAATGCATCAAATTGAGAGGAAGTTGTAGTACAAATGTTGCAGTGGCAGTGGCAGTGTCCTGGGCAGCAATACAAAATGGCAGCAGCAGTGCAGAGTTGAGTGGCAGCGGACCAAGCATCAACAACACAGAACCAGTGCCCAAAATCTTGTAATGCATGGTGTGATGTATTGCTAGAACACACTCCTGATGCTAAGAGGGAGTGTTGAGATTTTGTGTATTTGGGGTAGCATCAGTTGTGCTCTAGCTCCCAAATTCTGTGGAGGGACTAGAGTACACTTGATCTACAAGACCTAGAAAGGTATTTGGGAAATTTCATCTGGTTTGGGAGATATTTAATTAATTAATTATTTTAATGTATTTCCTAAGTCTAAACTTAGGAAAATGAAATAATTAAAGTTAATTAAATTAAACATGTGATGAAATTGTCTTAAGTCACACGGATCAAGCTTTCTTTTAATCTTAGCCATTGATTCAAGTTTTGATCATGGCCGTTGGTTTCCCAACGAGAAAAGTAGAAAGGAAAGGCTTGGGGTCATTTGTAAAGACTCATAGAGGCAGAACACTGAAGCTAAGTTGAGATTCTAGGGCGGGTTTGCTAAGAATTCTTAGAAGTGTTTCAGCTGCAGAGAGGGGAGTTTAGACAAAGGGGATGATTTGATCCCAGTGTCTAGAATCAACAGGGGACAGAGATCAGCTCAGAGAGGCAGCATAAAGAAGCAGGATAAACAACAACAGAGAGGGCAGCAGCTGTGCAACGCAGAGGCAACTTCAACTACGCAGGTGTTGCGCAGTCCTTCCTAGGGCAGCGTAAGTCAGCTGGAAACCCTTAGGTGGTTACGCAGAGACCCTTATGGACTGCATCACCCATTCTGGGGTAACGCAACCCTTTCCAAGCTAGCGCCGAGGGACGTAGGGGCTACAGAGGCTAATGCAGGGGCTTCAGGGGCAGTGCCGGGGTTTCTAGGGCCTAATTTTGGCTGAGTCCTATAAATCCCGTTTGAGGGCGTGGATCAGTTGTTATTTTGGCTTTAGAATAGCCAGTGAGTTGCAGATCTATTTATCTCTGTTGGGTTTTTCAGATTTGGAACCCAGATTTACTGTATTCAGAAAACTCTTAATAATAAAACCCTCCAGCAGCCAGAGACTGGTTTTCCCGCATTGGGTTTTTTCGGGTACTATTTGTCCAGAAAATCACTGTCACTTTGTCTATGTGTACATGTACTTTTTTCTAGATCTGAATTGGTGAAAGTCTGTTATGTTTTTTGCTTCGATATTAATCTGAAATTTTCAGTTAATAACTTAATTAGGTAGGAGAAGCATAACCAGATCTAACAGTAGATTTCTGCATAATTATAACATTAAGAAATTTTCACAAGCTTCAGGCAATTTTTAGGTACATCATCCAAAGCCCAGATGGTAGAGTCCATCGTGTGACCAGGCAAGAGCAGGGCTGTGGGGTATACACCAGATTGTTCCTTGATATATGGAGCCTATACCCGTAGGGATCAGAAGCGAGGCGTGGATGGATCCCAACAGTTGTCGAAATTATGCCGCCACAGGCTTGGGAGCCAGGGGTTCAATTGATGAGTGAATCACTCTCCCTTGTGATGAGCAGGATCCTGACAGAGAGTGAGCTAGCTCATTCTTGGGTTAACACATGGGGGATCACTAAGACTTTCACCATGTGGCAAGGCAGGCATTCACTGCTATTGCTCAGGATCGGGGCTAGCCATGAGGTGGGAGGTTCAAGCATTGCTGAGTTGTCCTCGTTGGTTTGGCATAACTGCGATCATTACCTGTATGGTGGCTGAGAATTACAGGAGAGGAGGGCCCAGTATTAGCATGATGGACAACCAATTATGACTAGGGATTCACAACGTTAGCATGGTAGTTTCCATTTACGATTTGTAGAAATTTCTGAATCTTATACTTTATGCAGAAATTATTACTGTTAATCCGGTTATGCTCCTCCTACTTAGACAAGTTATTAACTGAATAAATTCAAGTTAAAATCGAAGCAAAATACATAACAGATCTCTACCAATGTAGATCTAGAATAAGCACATGCACACATTGACAAAGTGACAGTTATTTCTGGACAAATAGTCCCCGGAAAAACCCAATGCGGGAAAACCGGTCTTTGGCTACTGGAGGGTCTTATTATTAAGAATATTTTTGAATACACAAATCTGGGTTCCAGATCTGGAAAACCCGATAGAGAAAACACTAGATCTACAACTCATTGGCTGATCTAGGGCCAAAATAATCACTAATCCACACCCTCAAACGGGATTTACAGAACTCAGCCAAGATTAGGGCCTAAAAACCCCAACGCTGCCCCTGAAAGCCTCTGTGTCAGCCTCTGAAGTCCTGCAAACCCTCAACGCTGCTTCGGAAGGGATTGCGTTACCCCAGACTGGGTGACGCAGTCACTACGCTACCCTTGAAGGGTCTCTTCGTAACCCCAAAGAGTTTCCTGCTGAAAATCACACTGTCCTTGCTGCTGCTGCTGCCTTCTTCTGTGCTGTCTTTGAGCTGATCTCTGCCTCTTGTGTATTCTAGACCCCGGGATCAGATCATCCCCTTGGCCTAAATTCCCCTCTCTGTGATACAAAACACTTGAGTATTCTTCGTAAACCACCTTTAGAAGGTAGAAGCAGGATCGATGCTTTGCCCTCTGTGTGTCTTCCTGATGACCCAAGCTTCTTTCCTTTCTACTTTTCTCGTTGACAAATCAACGACCATGATCAGATCTTGAATCAATGGCTAAGATTAAAAGAAAGCTTGATCCGTGTGACTTAAGACAATTTCATCACATGTTTAATTAAATTCACTTTAATTATTAAGTTCCCTAAGTTTTAACTTAGGAAATACACTTAAAATAATTAATTAATTTAATATCTTCTAAACTAGATGAAATTTCCCAAATCCATTTCTAGGTCTTGTAGATCAAGTGTACTATAGTTCCTCCACAAAATTTGGGAGCTAGAGCACAACTAATGCTACACCAAATCCACAAAATCTCAACACTCCCTCTTAGCATCAAGGGTGTGCTCTAGCAATACATCACGCTTATGCATTACATGATTTTGGGCACTGGTTTTGTGCTGCTGAAGCTTGCCCTGTTGCCACTCAACTCTGCATTGCTGTTGCCATTCTGTATTGCTGCCCATGACTGTGCCACTACCACTGCAACCACTGTACTGCAGCTCCCTCTCAATATGCTGCATCTGTGCTGCTTACAATATTGCCACTGCTGATCTGTTGCACTGCAACTTCAGTTGTTGAGAGAAACAACTGAATCTCTTGCCCAATCTTTGACAAATAAGTCTGATGGGCTGCATCCTCATCACTGAAGCTCCATAGGCTATAGATCTGTGGTGGCATTTAAAGAACGATGCACAACTGCGGCTCTACCTGAATAATCAGACTCCCTTTGCACTACTAAAGTCACATCAACCCCTTCTGCTGAAATCTATCACGCTGTTGCTGCACTGCGCTGTCCTTCTGAAGCCTTTTGTGCTGCAGCAGCTCTGCACTGCGTAAGCAGCACTGCTCTGCGCTGCTGAAGTCACATCAGCCTCTGCGCTGCTACTACTTCTACGTTGCTACTACTTTGCTCTACGCTGCTCCTTCCAGTCTCCAGATCTGCCTCTGCCTGCTTCATCTGTGATCTATGCACCCACTGCTCTACTTGTCCCGCTACTGTCTTAAGGCTGCTCTAGCTCGCTTGTGATCCAAGAGATGAGCTGCTCAAGGATCCCGCCTCTATTCTATGTAGCTCCTCTGCATATCCATGTCACCCCACTTTCGTGGTTTTATGAGCGCTCATGGCCACGTCATCTTCGGCCATTTGCTCAGCAAATCTGTCGGAGCTCCTCCTCTCTATATTAGAGATCTGGATCTAGGGTCCTTTACAAACTGGGCACCCTCTACTCCCTCTGACAACTGATTTCCCTCCTTGGAAATCTGCCAAATCAACAATGATTCAACTCTCTTTGATCCTCTGGTCAAACTGCAAGTTTCTTTGGCTAGAAACTCTCTGAGAAGCTGATCTCCTCTCGCTCTTTGTCACTTGTGCTAAGGCTAAAAATCTGAAAACTTCAGAATTTTAACCCCACCAGCTCTTCTAAAATTTTTCAGCTTTTCTTTAGTCTTTTATGGATCTGACAGATTTAGATCTGAATCATACTTGCTGGCTTCAGACCAAACCAGCGCTGTTTCTGGGTTGCCTCTGTGTAGTAATTGCGTGGGCTTGCTAGGACACAGTGCTGGACAGCGTCACCCTTCCCTCTGCGTGAATCTGCCTTTGAAAACTACGCTATCCCTCCAGATCTGCGTTTCTGCTTCTTTTCCAGCTACTTCCTGCAGCTATAACCTTCAGTCTCTTCCGCTGGTGCCCCTCCTAGATCTGCAATTGCTCTGATACCATGTAGAAATTTCTGAATCTTATACTTTATGCAGAAATTATTACTGTTAATCAAGTTATGCTCCTCCTACTTAGACAAGTTATTAGCTGAATAAATTCAAGTTAAAATCGAAGCAAAACACATAACATATCTCTACCAATCTAGATCTAGAATAAGCACATGCACACATTAACAAAGTGACACAGTTATTTCTGAACAAATAGTCCCCGGAAAAACCCAATGCGGGAAAACCAGTCTCTGGCTACTGGAGGGTCTTATTATTAAGAATATTTCTGAATACACAAATTTGGGTTCCAGATTTGGAAAACCCGATAGAGAAAACACTAGATCTACAACTCACTGGATGATCTAGGGCCAAAATAATGACTGATCCACACCCTCAAATGGGATTTACAGAACTCAACCAAGATTAGGGCCTAGAAACCCTAGTGCTACCCATGAAAGCCTTTGCGTCAGCCTCTGAAGTCCTCCAAACCCTCAGCGCTGCTCCGGAAGGGACTGCGTTACCCCAGATTGGGTGACGCAGTCACTACGTTGCCTCTGAAGGGTCTCTGTGTAACCCCAGAGGGTTTCCTGCTGAAAATCACACTGTCCTTGGAGGGACTGCACTGCCCTTGCTATTGCTGCTACCTTCTTCTGCGCTGTCCTTGAGATGATCTCTGCCTCTTGTGTATTCTAGACCCTGGGATCATATCATCCCCTTGGCCTAAATTCCCCTCTCTGCAGCTGAAACACTTCTGAGTATTCTTAGCAAACCCTGCCCTAGAATCTTAGCTTAGCTTCAGTGCTTCACCTCTGTGTGTCTTTACAAATGATCCCAAGCCTTTCCTTTATACTTTTCTCGTTGAAAAATCAACGGTCATGATTAGATCTTGAACCAATGGTTAAGATTAAAAGAAAGCTTGATCCATGTGACTTAAGACAATTTCATCACATGTTTAATTAAATTCACTTTAATTATTTAAGTTCCCTAAGTTTTAACTTAGGAAATACACTTAAGATAATTAATTAATTTAATACCTCCTAAACCAGATGAAATTTCTCAAATCCATTTCTGGGTCTTGTAGATCAAGTGTACTCTAGTCCCTCCACAAAATTTGGGAGCTAGAGCACAACTGATGCTACAGCAAATACGTAAAATCTCAACACGATTAGCATGGGATCTCAACATCTCAAGACTTAGCAGTCCAACCACCTTTCAGGGATGAGTTGGTTTCCATAGGGGAAGATCACACAAGTCTTCCATTGGGTTTCAGTTGCGGGAGGAGCAGTTTTCCCCGAGTGATTCAGTGATTTCAGGACGATTGGCATGTGAGGTTCCTGGTAGCCATTGGTATCACTTAGTGGTGGGCAACATGACTTGGTAGTGATGGGATTTTGATCTGGCTGTGGGATCCAGGGATCCATCGAGACGGTGGACTACCCTATTTTGGGACGATCATGGGGATGACAGGGACATGATTACATCTTCCTTCAGATGACAGGTCAGAGACCACCAAGATGATCACTACGGGTCGAGGAAGTCCTTTCTCACTATTGTTTCCACTGGAGACTGGGCATGGATTAGTAGATGGTAACCTTGACAGGGTGCCCCGACAAGATAGACTTGTGTGCAACGGAGTTTCCCCTTATTGGATTTGTGGCAGAGGTTACCGTAGACTCTACAGGAGGACGAGAGGGTTGCAGTTATGCCCAGACCGATGCAACATCCACTTGACAAACTCACTTTGGTATTAGTTTGGGACCTGGGAGCTACAAGGTTGAGCAGTTGGGTTACAAGTTGGCGAGAGTGGGTTCTCACAAGGGGAGGTCACCCAGATATGCCATTGTGACCCCTTTTGATATTAGGCACTTCACTTCCCAAGGACTAGTTGAGATGGGATAGTTCCTCATGTGGGTTGCTATATGACCGACAAGAGGTGGCCACAATTGACATGCCGGGACGAGGGATCTATTTTATGGGACTTGGGTTGTATCTTCAAGAGTTCCCTCTTGAGGTACCCAAGATCGATTTTCTGGTGGGACAACTTTCCGAGGAGTTTACAGGTGTTTGGCAACATCAAGGTGCTTTGTTTATCGACAAGAGGTGGGAGGACTCTCGCGCCCCTACACCTTGGGACTGCACATGGAGCGAGGGGTGCTTCACGTTGAGAGGGATGGCTTGGGTCCATAGTATCTGGGGACTCCTTTATGACACGTCAGCTCATGGATTAGGGGTGGCTCAGTGGCACAATTGGGACCCTGGTATTGCTTGCATTGATAGTTGGGGCAGTCGAGAGAGATAGCTTGTTCGAGCATTGCTTGAGGACAAGCAATTTTTGGTGGTGAGGATTGTATTGTCCCTTCTCAATAAATTTTTGCTAGAGGAGACCTACAATTTTTGCCATTTTGGAGCTAACACATTTTTGGATACCAACTTAGGGAAAGTGGGTCAAATATTACAGTTGGTGGAATGTGGGGGCCACTGTGAAAATTTGGATACCCCAAATCCTATTGCAGTATAACTGATGTTATTTCTTCTATTTATTAATTTAATTAAACAAATTCTTTGTTGTGTGCTACGGCAAATATCAAAACAAATCTATGTTGCACGAGTTTCCAGTATGTGGGTACTTCGAGTACGTGGGAACGAGCATCCGGTACGGCTAGAAGATTTGCCCAAGTTTACAGGAAATGTTAAGTTGGGAGCGGCAATAATATTATATATTAAAAAATAAAATTTAATATATATGATTTTTTTTTTTAAAATAGTGTAAAGATTAAATGTTTTAATGTACATCTTAAGTTGAAATTTTAAATGATTCATCATTCAAGACTCAAGAGAGAACCATATAAAGTTAAAACCAAAACTAAAAGTCACCCAAATCATATTGATGTTCGTACTAGAAAAAAACATAAAAAGGAAAAAGCCTAAAGTAGTACATAATTCAAAATGCCAAATAGCCAAAATATAGCAACAAAAATACAAAGCTGATGATCAAATAGTACGATCTTCAACATCAAGGAGATCCATATAAGCTTGAGCCTCACTGGGTACTAGATCAATGTCATCATCATCATCATTAGATGCAACAATGTCATCTAAAGGTATGCCAACCAATCCTGCATTTGGTAAAGTATTGTCATCATCATTGTCAATTTGGGTAGCATCTTCAGCATTCACATCCCATCGTGCAACAGGTCCTTCTGAATATTCAGGTTGCTTCCTTGAACAAAGTCGAAGACTACTATGCTCATAAACAAGTTTCTCTGCTCTCTTAGAGGTAAGTCTATTCCTCTTAACAAAGTGTATGAAACTATAAATTGACCAATTCCTTTTAGTAGCTGAGGAACTAGCAATCTGAGACAGAAAACGTGAAGCAAGATTTAGGAGCTCTGGAACTTGACCCCCATACATTCTAATTTCTCCACCATCCAAGGGGTTTCTTCTGAGCATAATGCTTGATGTCCTTTGCATCTTGGCTGAATGCAACAAGACTTAATGTACCAAAATCAATAAATTGCTCCCATATCATACTTGCTTCATCACAAGTATACATCTTAGTTATAGCATCAAGAAACCCTTGTTTTACCTCTTCATCATCAATAGGAAGAATTCTATTTGGTCTTTCCATATACCACTTTGGATTAAGGGCATATGCAACCATGTGAAGGGAGGTATTGAGTTTAAGCCATCTTTTCTCTATAAGTTTGTGGATTTCATGGAAAATATCCAAAGAAGGGTTTCTTTGGCAAATGATGTGCTTTACTTTTCCCACCATGGTATCAATACATTCATATATTTCTCCAAGAGAAGGAGAATTTGAATCAACATACCTGATCAACTCCACAATTGGAGCCGTGAAAGAGACAACATATCTACAATCAGCCCACCAATCTTCATTAAGAAGCATTTCTCTTATCTTCTTTGCTTGAGGTAACTTAGAGTCATTCCATGCATTCCACTCTGAAGAAACAACAGTGGCCTGTAAAGATGCATAGACCTCAACCATGCGCTCAAGCAAAATAAAATGTGGCATATCTGGTTTCTGCAGGTTTTAAAAAATGCTTCTTTGAATACATCCTGTAAATTGCCAAGGAAGCATGGTGGTTGCAGATGAACGTTTGTGCCTCCCTTGCATCTGAAATGATTTTTGCAATCCACTGTATTTTACCAATGTCTTTTAAGAGATTGTTAAGGGCATGTATGTAGAAATTTTTGAATCTTAATTCTTATGCAGAAATTATTTCTGTTAACCCGGTTAAGCTTCTCCTACTTATACAAGTTATCAACTGAATAAATTCAAGTTAACATCAAAGCAAAACACATAACAAATCTCTACCAATTCAGATCTAGAATAAGCACATGCACACATAGACAAAGTGACACAGTTTATTCTGGACAAACTGTCCCCAGAAAAACCCAATGTGGGAAAACTGGTCTCTGGCTGCTGGAGGGCTCTATTATTAAGAATATTTCTGAATACACAAATCTGGGTTCGAGATCTGGAAAACTCTACAGAGAAAACTCTATATCTGCAACACCTGGCTGATCTAAGACCAACATACTGACTGATCCACACCCTCAAACGGGATTTACAAAACTCAGCCAGATCTAGGCCTAGAAACCCCAGATCTGCCCCTGAAAGACACTGCGTCAGCCTCTGAAGCCCCTGTTGGGCTCTGCGTCAGCCTTGGATGGCCTCCAAATGCTCAACATTGTCACTGGAAGGGACTGCGTTACCCCAGACTGGGTGACGCAGTCACTACGCTGCCCCTAAGGATCTCTGTGTAACCCCTGAAGGGCTTCTTGAAAATCATGTTGTCCTTGTTGCTGCTACTGCCATCTGCTACTGCTGTTGCTGCCTTCCTCTACGCTGTCTTTGCTGATCTCTTTTCTGCCTCTTATGTATTCTAGACCCTGGGATCAGATCATCCCCTTGGTCTAAATTCCCCTCTGTGCAACTAAAACACTTCTGAGAATTCTTAGCAACCCCGCCCTAGAATCTCAGCTTAGCTTCAGTGCTCTGCCTCTGCGTGTCTTACAAATGACCCCAAGCCTTTTCTTTATACTTTTCTCGTTGACAAATCAACGACCATGATCAAATCTTGAATCAGTTGCTAAGGTTAAAAGAAAGCTTGATCCGTGTGACTTAAGACAATTTCATCACATGTTTAATTAAATTCACTTTAATTATTTTATTTTCCTAAGTTTTAACTTAGGAAATACATTTAAAATAATTAATTAATTTAATATTTCCTAAACCAGATGAAATTTCCCAAATCCATTTCTGGGTCTTGTAGATTAGGTGAACTCTAATCCTTCCTCAAAATTTGGGACCTAGAGCACAACTGATGCTACCCCAAATACACAAAATATCAACACTCCCTCTTAGCATCAAGGGTGTGCTCTAGAAATACATCACACTTATGCATTACATGAATTTGGGCACTGGTTCTGTGCTGCTGAAGTTTTGTCTCCTGCCACTCAACTCTGCACTGCTGTTGCCATTTTGTACTGCTGCCCATGACTCTGCCACTGCCACTGTAGCCATTGTAGTGTAGCTCCCTCTCAATATGCTGCATCTGTGCTGCTCATAGCACTGCCACTGCTGATTTGCTGCACTGCAACTTTAGTTGTTGAGAGTAACAACTGAATCTCCTGCCCAATCTTTGACAGACAAGTCATATGGGCTGTATCCTCATCACTGAAGCTCCATAGACTACAGATCTGTGCAGGCATCTAAAGAACGATGCACAACTATAGCTCTGCTAGCATAATTAGACTCCCTCTGCACTACTGAAGTCACATCAGCTCCTTGTGCTGAAATCTATCACGTTGCTGCTGCACTGTGTTGTCCCTCTGAAGCTCTTTGCGCTGCTGTAGCTCTGCACTGCATAAGCAGTACTGCACTGCGCTGCTGAAGTCACGTCAGCCTCTACGCTACTACTGCTTCTACGCTGCTGCTGCTATGCTCTACGCTGCTCCTCCCAGCCTCCAGATCTGCCTCTGCCTTTGCTTCATCTGTGATCTATGTACACAATGCTCCACTTGGCCTGCTACTGTCTTAAGGCTGCTGTAGCTCGCTTGTGATCCAAGAGATGAGTTGCTCAAGGATCCTGCCTCACTTTCGTGTAGCTCCTCTACATGTCCATGTCACCCCACCTCCGTGGTTCATGAGCACTCATGGCCACATCATCTCTAGACCCATCATCTGCCACCGCTGCTTTGGAAGAAGATCCTTCCTTGTCCTTCTTCTTTTCTAGACAATGGCTGGCAAAATGTCCCATTTCGCCACACTGGAAGCACTGATCTTAGAAAGATCCTTCTTCTTCTTCGACTACTTCTTTGATGCCAAGGCTGCATCTTCCTCCTTTACTTTGCTCAACGCAGGGCTGTGTTGCTTCTTGGTGAATCCGCGTAGTTCTTCTTGCCGTAGGATTGACCACAAGCTGTCCCAATTTGGGAGGTTCACTCTGCCCAAGACACTTTGGACAAAGGTTTCCCACTCATTCGTGACTGCATTGAGGGCAGTCCTGACTATCACTGCATCATCTACGGTTGCACCCGTTGCAGTTAGCTGATCCTTGATTGACTGCAATCTGAAGAGGAAATGCTCGATGTCTTCTCCCTTAGTCATCATGAATGACCTCATTTGGGCCTCCAACAACATCTTTCTTTGCACTGATTTTCCCTCATATAGGGAAGTCAAGGCCTTGCACATCTCATTAGTTGTCTTCTTCTCAGCTATGTGTGGTACAATATGGTCCTTGATACTGTCCATTATCAGCCGCTTGGCATGCTCAGCAGCTTCTTTATGCTTCTGTAGGAGATCCGCATCTGTCGGTGTGGCTAGGGTCTGCTTTGCATGGTCTCTTAGACCATATGCCTCAAGGACAATCAGGATCCTAGCTTTCTATACCGAAAAGTTTGAGAGGCCCTCTAGCCTATCCTGATCACGCAGTCCATGAGGAGTCATCTGCTTAGAATGTGTCAGAGCTCCTCTTCTCTATGCTAGAGATTTTGGATCTAGGGTCCTTTTCAAACTGGGAACCCTCTGCTCCCTCTGACACTTGATTTCCCTCCTTGGAAATCTACCAAATCAACTATGATTCAGCGTCTTCTTTGATCCTCTGACCAAACTACAAGTTTCCTTTGGCAAGAAACTCCTTGAGAAGTTGATCTTTTCCCAAACTTTGTCACTTGTGCTAAGGTTAAAAATTTGAAAACTTCAGAAGTTTAACCCCACCAGCTCTTCTGAATTTCTGCAACTTTTCTGCAAACTTTTTCTGGATCTGACAGATTTAGATATGAATCACACTGGCTGGCTTCAGACCCAACTAGCGCTGTTTCTGAGCTGCCTTTGCGCAGTAATTGCATGGGCTTGATAGGACACAACGCTGGACAACGTCACCCTTCCCTCTGCGTGAATCTCCTCCTGAAAATTGCGCTGTCCCTTCAGATCTGCTTTTCTGTTGCCTTTCTAGCTGCTTTTTGCAGCTAGATCCTTCAAATGCTTCAGCTAGTGACCCTTCTAGATCTGCAATTGCTCTAATACCATGTAGAAATTTCTGAATCTTTATTCTTATGTAGAAATTATTTCTGTTAACCTGGTTAAGCTTCTCCTACTTATACAAGTTATCAACTGAATAAATTCAAGTTAACCTCAAAGAAAAACACATAACAGATCTCTACCAATTCAGATCTAGAATAAGCACATGCACACATAGACAAAGTGACACAGTTATTTCTGAACAAACTGTCCCCGGAAAAATCCAATGTGGGAAAACCTGTCTCTAGCTGCCGGAGGGCTCTATTATTAAGAATATTTCTGAATACACAACTCTGGGTTCCAGATCTGGAAAACCCTACGGAGAAAACTCTAGATTTGCAGCACCTGGCTGATCTACGACCAATAATACTGACTGATCCACACCCTCAAACGGGATTTACAGAACTCAGCCATATCTAGGCTTAGAAACCCCAGATCTGCCCCTGAAGGACACTGCGTCAGCCTCTGAAGCCCCTGCTGGGCTATGCGTTAGCCTTGGATGGCTTCCAAATGCTCAGCGCTGTCACTGGAAGGGATTGCATTACCCCAGACTGGGTGACGTAGTCACTACGCTGCCCTTAAGGGTCTCTGCATAACCCCTGAAGGGCTTCCTGAAAATCACGTTGTCCTTGCTACTGCTGCTGCTGCCGTCTGCTGTTGCTGCTGCCTTCCTCTGCGCTGTATTTGCTAATCTCTTCTCTGCCTCTTGTGTATTCTGGACCCTGGGATCAGATCATCCCCTTGGTCTAAATTCCCCTCTCTGCAACTGAAACACTTCTGAGAATTCTTAGCAACCTTGCCCTAGAATCTCAGCTTAGCTTCAGTGCTCTGCCTCTGTGTGTCTTACAAATGACCCCAAGCCTTCCCTTTATACTTCTCTTGTTGACAAATCAACGGCCATGATCTAATCTGGAATCAGTGGCTAAGATTAAACGAAAGCTTGATCCGTGTGACTTCAGACAATTTCATCACATGTTTAATTAAATTCACTTTAATTATTTTATTTTCCTAAGTTTTAACTTAGGAAATACATTTAAAATAATTAATTAATTTAATATCTCCTAAACCAGATGAAATTTCCCAAATCCATTTCTGGGTCTTGTAGATTAGGTGAATTCTAGTCCTTCCTCAAAATTTGGGACCTAGAGCACAACTGATGCTACCCCAAATACACAAAATCTCAACAATGTACTAAACATGGAGTCCAAAAGATATGCCTATATCGACTTTGGATCATCAATCTCGCTGCTCTACAAACAGGTGCTGCATCTGTGATGACATGTACCATATTTGAAGGACCAACCTCATCAATTGCATCCTTCAACATTTCAAACATGAAAGTAGCATCCTTAATTTTTCCACTACAATCAATTGCTCTAAAAAATAAGGCCCTTCTAGTGATGTGACAATAACATTCAACAAAGATATTTGTTGAATATATGTCCTGTTAACTCTCCTTGCCGCCTACACCTACCTATAAGTTGGTGGAAAAAACCCTCAACCTCTCAAGGTGTAGTTGGTGGCAAGGAATTCAGAGAAGGGGTTGTCACCTACTCCCGACTATCTCCGTTTAAGCTACCTTCTAAGTTAGCTATGGGGGGTGGTCCTTAAAAAAAAACTAAGTTAGAGATTTTTTGAGTTTTTAGGAGAATTGTTAGAGTGAAATTGGATTAATTTTAAATATCTATGAGCATTTTATAAACAACTTTGCAATAATAATATCAAATCATTCAACCGGTGCCTTTAAATATAGTGCTCAAGAATAATGCTCAAAAGATGAGAACATAACAATCCTGAAATGGAAACAAAAGATGTCAGCACAAGATATTTGCAGGATAAAATGATTAAAGGATAATCAAATCTCAATATTTAGACATATTTTGTCATAGTTCGAAAAAAAAAAAAAAAAAGATTTGAAGATGAAAATAAACTTTGCGAAATTAGAAAATAAGCATCACACTACTTGCATGAGATTAACAACCATAAAAAGGGATGAAGAGTGCTCTTGGTTCATTTTAGTTAAACTTTCTCTACAACAAATATTTCAATTCAATTCTTCAATCCGCAGACCTCACCCTCGCCGAATTATGTGGATCTCACAGTGAAGAGTCAATAGGGGAGTAGAGGGTCCCTAGAAGTCTATACAACCAAATTATGTTGGAGGTAAGTTTTAATGAGTTGCTTGTGTGAAATGAATGTTGATAAATCTCATTTAAATGATACATGCAAATTTTCCACAAGAGATGAGATGGTGCTTACTTGCGATAATAAAACAAACTTTGAGAGAAACAAATAAACTTATATGTGTTGTAACATTTTAATGGCAAGTGGAATGAAATAAGTTCTTATAGAAAGGGTGCTTCAATGGTTCTTCAACATGCATGAAGCATAATCATTAAATCAAATGGAATTTTGCCAAACATGCGAATTGCTTACACATAAAAAAAGAGATTTTGCTCAAGTTTGTAGCATTGAGGCTCATGCATGTAAGTTTAATTTAATTGAAATTTAGTTAGATGGATGTAGAGTGCATTAGTTGTCATTAGCATGCATAAAACAAAAAATCAGAAAATGAATCAATCCACCCAAGAAATTCTTTCCTCTTCAACCAAGGAAGGGGATACCATGGGAAAAATATCGCAAGCTCCCTCAAGCAAAAAAAGTTATTTTATTATTGATTTCAAGTGAAGAAAACAACCTTTAAGAAAGCTGCCCAAAAGGAGGTTCTTCTATGAATAAAGAACTTGGATAAAAGGTTTAATCTCCTCTTCAAAAATTGACAACACAACTTATGGAGAAAACCTTCAAAATATAAATTTTTCAAGGCTCCAAGGTCCACGACAAAGATCAAGTTTGCTGCTATCCCAAAGGTGCTTACGCCCTCCCTAAAATCATATTTGAAATAATGGAAGTCTTCGCATGCAAGGAGGATCAATTATCTCTTGTTGTCTTTTCCTCAAGTTTCTTGCTTTTCACGCTCAAGCTTGCGTGCTGCGAAAGAAAATCAAACGTTAGGCTAAAATAAAGAGGATTTAAAATACAAATGAATGTACAAAGGCACTAGCCCAAGGAATGGGAGTGAACCCCCATTCTTGCCTAGTTTATAGAAACACTCTTGAAGTAGCAAATATGACTTTAAGACGCTCTACAAATGTAAAATTTTAGATTTTAAAAGTGGAAATAGATGATCAAGTAGCTAGAGAAAGAAATTCCCTCTTTGTCTTCCTTTGATGCGAAACTTGGGGTTGAAAGTAGCTGAGTCTTGGATTGCTTTGAATCTAGGAGTGAGTTGATCTATTTGAGATTTCTGGCACTTCCAGATGGATTTCTTGCACACAATACGAATAGATCTTCCCTACACACTTAAACAAATATCAATCTGCAAAAGGATTAGAGCATCATAGTGAAATAGATAAGCCAAGCATTCCTCCGAAAATGACTTGGTAAGCTAATTCCTAGAATAATACTCTAAGTCAATGATGCATGCAAGATAGTTTGCACGCATCAATCCAAGCAAGATGGCAAATATAAACTAATATTGATCAAGCATATAAACAAATTCAAATACAATAGCAATAGTATGGAAAGAAATCACTTCATAACGCCAAGAGAACATCTGCTAAATAGCCCCAAAGTCTTGATTTTATTCATATACAAAAATGGCAGAGTTTCCTCAAGCCCAATAGCTCATAACATGACACAATACAATAGCCAATGGCTTTGTTATATAGAGATTTAGGAGCAATTCTTAAGGACGAATGCATGTGAGAAGTGAACTTGAAGCAAAACCTGAGTAAAGGTAAGCCAAGTTCCATATGGAGAAGACTGAGACACCCAGAGGAAAATCGAATTTCTTTGTGCACACCTGAGGAAATCGAATTTACATATGAACTAGTGAACTCATCCATAAGCCAGAATAAGTCCCGTGTTACACTGAGTTTGTGACTGCAAACTCGAACCAACTGAAACTGTACCTGTAGCTGACACTAGTTATCTTCTGCGTAGGTCCCTGAGAACTGCTTGTTGGCTCTGAGTGATTGCATAGTCCAAATAGCGTAAATCCTCTGAGTGCAGTGTTGAGTGCTGTCGCACTCCAGATAGCTCCTGAGAAGAGGTCCCCACTTGGTCTTTAGTCAACAGATCTAGAAGAATATTCCTTTTATGCTCAACTGCCTCTAGTAAATTCAATTTTTGTTGAGTGTAAGTGCTCCTTTGTCTCTAGAAGATTCGATTTTACATAAATAAATGATGAATTAATGATGCAGAGTGCTCAGTCATCCTCCACATGTCCGGTGACTCAACGTTTGACTTAGGATAATTTCCATGTCATTTTGTCACATTGAATAATTTATTTCTCTATTTTATTTAATTCTAGCTTAATTAAATGCCACAATTTCCGCTAAACTTAGGAAATGTGAGTTTTGAGGATCCAAAACTCATTATTAACCCCTCAAAATGTGTCATAGTAGAAAGTTGAGGGTGAGAGGTGTAATTTTGATTATTCATGTTAGCCACCTATAATATTTTGTTATACCAAAAGGTGGCTAAGATCTTTTTTGAGCCTCCAAGGAACAAATTTTATCACTAAAAATTGTTGGCTCTTGAAGTCTCTTTAAGGCCTCATGCCTCTGTCCCAAATCCTCATTTGCTGTCCCATTTTATACTCTGAAATTTCTGCTAAAAAAAGAGAAAAACTGCTGAAAAACCATCATTTTCCCTTTCCTCCCCACTCCAAAATTAACCTTCACTTGCTTCCCTTTTCTCCATAAAATCCCCTTTGTTTTTATGAATTTCCTTCTTCCATTCGTAAAAACCACTTTATAAGGTTTGAAACTTATTTTAAAAACCTTACCGAAACCCCAATTTCCATTGAAAAACCATGAAAAACTCATAAAAAATACAAGTCTTTACTATGGACTTAAGCCCTTCGGGCTAAGTCCTAAACCACTTCCCCTCCACGTGCCCATGCGTTAGAACCAAACGCCAAAGCCTTTCAGCGCTAATCGCATCGCACACATTCAAACAGCGCAAGTCTTTTTGCCATAGACCAAAAGTTCCGATTGCGATTAGGCCATTCAGATTAAAACCACGATCATATTATTTCCATATAACCTTGAGCCCGCCCTCGGCGCTTAGACCTTGTGAATATTTCATTCCCAAACTCATTTTTCTTTATAAAACCCAAAACCCGTTTATCCAAAGTTTTAACTTAAAAACTTGGAGTCACGTGTTTTATATGTTAATGGGTTGATTGAAAGACCGATCGCGCAATCGCAATCGGAGAAATCAAATGGGTAGATCAAAAAGACCGCATCAGAACTTCCGATGCGATTGGGTCCTATGTATTATAAACCCCGCCCCTTTATTTTTTCCATATAACTTTTCCCCGGGACCAAGTGTTTAGGATCCCGGGCGCTAATCGCATCGCAAATTTTCAAATGGGTTGATCGGAGAGGCCCGCATCCAAACCCCGATTGCGATTGGCCCTTGTTTTTATATGCCCGGGCATATTACATTCCGTAAAAACCACCGGCCCCGCAGTCGGGCGCCTATCATATATGTATATCCCGATCCATCAAAAAACCTTTGTTTTGTTCAAAACTTTGGGTTTCATACGTTATAAAGTTCTTTCCGCCGGTTCACGCCAGAACTAATCCCCACCGTTGATCACTGACTGATCAAACGACCAATGCTCAATCGCATCGCATGTCTCAATCGCATCGGCTTTTCTTCCGATTGCACAATCGCATCACA
This sequence comes from Pinus albicaulis, assembly GCA_034641835.2. Lineage (NCBI taxonomy): Eukaryota > Viridiplantae > Streptophyta > Pinopsida > Pinales > Pinaceae > Pinus > Pinus albicaulis. The sequence goes on along the minus strand of CM076570.1, from coordinate 1,419,854,171 downwards.
CCTTTCTCAACCTCCGATTGCGATTCCTCCGATTTGCTCCCCGCCATTGATCTGACCCTCAGATCTAACGGCCATCGCTCCGTCGCATCGACAATTTCAATCGCATCGCAATTTTTCAATCGCATGCGTTTTGTTTCACCCCCGATTGCCGATCCCCGATTCATTTCCCACCGTTGATCTGAATTTTAGATCGACGGTCCGCGCATTATCGCATCGCATGTTTCAATCAGCGCGTTCGCTTGCTACCCCCGATTGCGATCCCCCGATTACGATCTTCCGATTAGATCTGGACCGTCCACGTGTCCAGATCGGACGGTCCAAAGCCACCCCACCTCATTCTTCTCCCGCTATCCTTTTTGCCTTTCTATGCAGATCTCACACCGTTGGTTGCCTTCATCCGACGGCTACGCTCTTTCCCCGCCATTTGAAGCAGTTTAAACCTAATTCCGCAGGATTTCTTAATTGTTTTTTGTGTTTTTCAGGTTTTTATAATGGTTTTTTCGCTGTATTGAAGAGAAAGGCCAAAGGCCCGGAGAGACGTTTCCTGCGCCTTCGGACTATTAAAAAGAATCATTTACGGGTCGGATTCAACGTTTTATCAGTGTTCCATGGGCATTGATGCCTTAAAAAGCCCCGTGCGACCTGCACATCGACAAGACACTATTCTATTCAGAACACAGTTAAAGAGTATCGGTTTTTGAAGAAAGCGCAGCAGATGAAGATTGAAGACAGTATTACGGGGATTACGGCTAAGACGGTTATCAAAAGCCTAATCCCCGACTCAAAACACGATTTAAAGAAAACCTAAAGTGTTTATCAGACAGAAAGCCTCCACCGCCACATCTTGAGGCAAATTGATTCCTCAGCTACCACCGAGCCACCTGTTGCGTCAAACCTTTCAAACAGAGGCCGAAGTTATTAAAGAAAATCTGATATTCGCCTCCAGCGCAGCCAGGGAGTTACTTCTGCAAAGAAATCAATGCAGAAATATCTGCAGAGTTACTCCACACATTACACAAAGCCTCAAAGTCAAATAAAGCTCCCACCGAGCTTAATTCATAAATGTAAAACAGTTAATACAGAGAACCACCTGTAAACTTCTCCATCGAGCCCCTCAAAGGGCCGAGAAGTCTTGAATCTGTATTAATTGCCTTAAGAGATCTTTTGTTAGATTTCACCTCCTCATTCTTCTATAAATACCTCAGTAGAAAATGAGAAATTGTTGGTTGCAGAACTTTGAAATATACTTGAGCTCGAGACTTCTATTTGTACATAGTGTTCACTGGCCCTTGAAGCTCTGTTTGTGATAGAGTAGTTAGGCTGAATAGTGAAAATGATTGCTGAACTGAAACATTGGACTTGAAGACTGTAACTGGTTTGACATCAATAACAAGCTTTTTCTTGGGATCCTGGTCTATATTACTGGTGAAGTGCTTCTTTCTTTGTTAATTGTTTTTCCTTCTATGTATGCCATATTGTTTATATTCTGCTGTAAAGAACAGTATAAACAGGGTTAGGATCTACTGTATATCAGTAACCTTCTCTGGCTGAGAAATCGTTATCTTAACGTTTTCTTCAAATTTGTTTATTTAGGATTGATTCAATATAGTTTAAACAGTTAGGAATGTTGGTGTTCCCTCGTCCTTCTGTTGCTTAAACATTGTTCTTGAATGTGATTTCCATTATTTGCTATTAAAGTTAGACTAGAGAAGATATGGTTTGCCCTGATTCCTAGATTCTTTTCTCCAAAGGCAGATTCTGAAAGTTTCCCTTGGTGTTGACTGAAAGCAGACTAGGTTTAAAAGTACTTTAACTGATCTTAAGTTACACTTTGTTTCTCTTATATGTTTTCATACTTTCTGAAGGTAATTATGTGGATTACCGGATTGTTTGTCAATTAAGCTGCTTTAATACAACTTGCCCAAGAAGTTTATGGTTAGCCCTGTCCTTGGTTGGTTTTAAATAGTTACTTAAGAGGTTTTTCTTGTTTGGACTGACTATAAATCCCTTCAGAAATTATTATCAGTTTCCACCCCTCCAACACTTTATTGTTTCCATTCCATCATTTTAAATCTCAATAATCCTGTGATATATATGACTTGCCCCTTGGATCACCCTTGATGTTGCTGTTCAATTAAAGCCCAGATATGACTCCATAGCCCGATGTTGCTGTTCAATTAAAGCCCAGATATGACTCCATAGCCCAATGGACTAAAAACCAGCGTTATATCTATCTATCAGCCAAAACTGTTCTATTTGCTTGCAACTTCTCACTTTTGAAACTTTTTTGCACTTAGAACTTTCCCCTCAAGTAACATTCATGCTCAACCATCCAAAACAAAACAAAAACCCTTGGCCTTCATAATTAGCCTAATATCATTACTCTAAACTTCAAAGACAATATCCATCTTTGTACATATTGGAGAGATCCCTCTCCGGATTCAGGAGGGCTAGATCCTAGAATCCCAAAGTTGGTTGAAACGATGTTGTTTCTGTAATTGGACTCTGCCAATCTTGCTAATAAATTACAGAGACCTAACATTTCTGGCGACCATATTGGGGACTGAGTGTTTTTAATACCTTTTAGAGGCCTCAGAAAACCCTTTATTCAAGAACACTTTGAGAGTAAAAAGCAGCCTTTTCAAGCACTACCTAAGCAAGGTAATTACGATGAAACTTGTTTGAATCAGTGACAAACTAGGTAAACCCTAGGATTCTTTTAAAGACTTTATCTAACCTTGAAAGATCAGCTGGCTTAGCCATAAGGATACACTATCTTTGTCTCATAACCGTAGCTAAGTTTTGAAATAGAGTTAGGATGTTCTTGGAAACCACACAACTGAAAAATGACTTAGAAAAACTTAAAAATATTTCAGATTGGAATTAAATAAACATGGTGGTGGACCATAAGACCTTTTACCTCTGAAAGGAGCTAAAAAATTCCACTTGGCGACTCCACAATCCTTAAACAGACCTTAAGACTCCACTGGGAAGAACCCTCATCATTATAGTATCATTCAAACTCAGTTAGAGGACTGTAGGATTAAAATATGTGTAAATAGATTAGTTAACCATTCAAAGATTGTTATACCTGGTTGAACTTGTCTTGTTTATTTGGGTCTGAAAAACATATTATAGTAGCTCCTAGAAAGATTCATACTAGAGCCTACCCTGACCCAAACCCACCTGAGATAGTTGATAATCCAGAAAGCATCCTTAGGAAGTCTCCTAAGATTAAATCTTCAACTGTTTTCAGATCACCCTTGAGAGCTAATTCAGTTCCTGAAAATCTTGCAGCTCTACAAGAATAATATGGTGGTGGAACCATAAATCATTTTTACCTCCTTAGGAGCTAAAAATTTTCCACCTGGCGACTCCACACTCTGAAACTCCCAGAAGACCAAAAGACTCCACTGGAGGAAGAACCTGAAAGATGGCCAGGCCTCATAGAAGGGTAGAACATATAGGTTGGATCTGGTTTAAAGAATTCATTGTTTTCGTCTATCAATATGTCCTGTCCTGCTTTAAGCCTATTCAAGTATACAAAGATGAAACCCACATTGAGTATGGGAAAGAACTCAGACCTCAATCTTCAGACCGTGAGCAGACCTGTACTCCTGTGAAAAATCTGGTGGGACCAGAGCCTCATGTTATATCTCCCACTTCTAAACAAATTTCAAACAACCATGAGCCTCCTGTCATGCTACCCACACCCACAAAGATCATAGAAAGATATAAGCCTCTGGTTTTACCTCTTATCTTCCAGCCCCTCCCTGCAGAACTTATAGATAAGCTGCCCTCTTTTAATGAAGAAGATTCAAAAATCACTGCCGACCAGCATGTCCAAAAGCTCGAGGATGTACTTGACTTATATGAAATAGAAGAAGATGATGTGCGTATTAGAATGTTCGCCTTGTCATTACAAGGAAATGCAAAGACTTGGTTTAAAAACCTTCCAGCTGCCAGCATCTTCAGCTTTCATCAATTTGCTCGAGTTTTCCTTGATAGATGGGCATTCCCGGTGAATGTTTTCCTCATCCTAGAAGAATATTAGAACTTGAGAAGACAGACGGCGGAGACAGTACAAGATTTTTCAGCCAGGTTCAATAAAGTGTACAATGCGATACCTTCTGATGTAAAACCACCTTTGGGATGGGCTCTACTGCACTATCCTAGTTCTTTTGAACCTGAGGTGGAATTCCGTATAAGAGAAAGAGAGCCTTCGAGCCTGGAGAAAATGCAAAGCATAGCAGTTACTGTCGAATACAACATAAAGTGCAGGGAGGAAGGATTGAAAGCAGCAAAGAAGGACCGAACAGAGCAGAAAGGGCAGATCTCTTTAGAAAGCAAGCTAGAAGGAACGATAGAGATGGCCAATACCTTGCTGAAAATAGAAGAGGAAGAATATTGGGTTGAAACCAGAAATAACGATTGGGACAAACCTACACCTTGTCCTCGAGAAAGACAAACCAGACCACTGCAAGACAGAAGCCACTTGCAAAGCATGTATGATGAACCAGAGTTTGAATCAGAAAACGAACTTGCAGACTATTTTGAAGGAAGACTCGTTGAGAGTCCTGAAGACTTGATGGGAAACAATACTTATAATTATGATTTCTCTGATGTTGACCTGACTGATGATGGTTTTTTCCAAAAGGAAGCCGAGCTTACGGGGCCATCATCAGTAGTCTCATGGGAGGAAGATCATGACCATCAACTTCAAGAAAATGATGAGCCAATGCAGGCCATCTATGATACTGATGAAGAAAGCGTTGAAAGCATGATAGCAGATGAAGATTCACTCAATTTTCACTCTGTTATATATCAGATCATCAGAAATAATTTCAAAGAAGATGGAAGCCAGCAGCTCTTCAGCGCAGAGAACAAGGAAGAAGTTCATGAAGAAAATCCTGAGCAAGATGAATATCCGGAGCCTTCGCCTGAAAGGGTCAAGGTAATCAAAGCAAACCCTGCTCAGGAATATGTTAATTTTTTCACAGAGTTCAGTTCACTCCAGCAAAGCCGGTTAAGATCAGAAGAGGACAGCCCTGCCATATATGATGAGCCCTCCAGTTCAGGCTGCAGTGAAGGTGAGGGAGACCTTCTTTCCCATAGACATCTCTATCTTGATCCAGTGGAAGAAGAGATATTCCTGGTAGATGCTCATATGCCAAATGCTTCCAGCCAGGGAAAAGAGGAGTGTGATTACGAAAGCCACATTGTAGATGCAGTGATTGAAGCTGCCCGGGATACAGACAGCCTACCAGCCATGGCAGGCCTTAAAGAAGAAAGTTTATATCATGTTCTGATTGATCCTATGGCAGAATACATGGAGGCCCTGATTGGCGTAGCCCCTCAAGCATTAATCCTTTGCAGAAGCCAAATACATCGGAAACAGTCACCACTGCTGGTGGCCTCAGTTTTGAAGATCCACACACAGAGCACCCTATGGTTGTCTCTGATGAGCAGTCAGTTCTTCTTCCCTTTTTTACTATTGCTTGACTGGCTGCATTGGCATTATTGTATCACCTAAAAAATGTAAATATTCCAAGTTAGAGTAGGTTAGATAGGAATGTAAATAAAGCTCAACCCTTTGAGCATTTAGTTAGTTGTTGATTTTTGTCTTGTAAGAAAAAGAAAAATCTAAAAACAATAGAAAAAGAGAAAAGAGGGCAGATTGACAAAACAATAAAGGTACAGCCCCATACCAAAAACAGAAATAAATCTAAAAGTGTGCAAGCTTAAATGCCACTCCTGCAAAACACACTTCTAGTTAGTCAAACAGCCTAATCTTGACTATTTAGCTTTTGAATTTTCTGCTGATAGGATAGAGAATTTGATTTGCCAAACTGTTTAATCTTGGCTTATCAGTAGATAGATTAGGATAGAAAAACTGTTTCTAATTTGCTCAAAATCTGAACCAAGGAACAACGAAGAAACAGTTCAAACAAAATTAAAAACAGAGCTGTAAAGAAAAGGAAGGCCATGATGAGAAACTTTCAGATCTTAAGCCTTCCATTTTTGATTTTTAATAATAATCTATGTGCAACTTGTTTTTATGCCATAGATCGTAGCAAGTCAAACAGCTTAATCTTGACTTGGCTATTTTTAAATTTCTATTGTAGAATTTAGAGAATCAAAGTCTGTTGGACAGTTTAATCCCGACAGACAGTAGATTAGGTAGAGAAATATCTGAGCTCAACTGTTTAATCTGAGTTCAGGGAGAAATAAGGAGTAGAATTATATTAGTTTTTATGCTTTCAAAAGAATAAAATGTGGTTAAGAGTTTGCCAATCCAAGTGCACTCTGATGAAGAAAAAATGTTAGATCAGTAGGATTGGGTAGGTAGAAAGCTTGTTGATGAAAGTCCATTGTTTTCATAACTGCTAAAAATGTTTTCAAAGCCAGATCATCCAGCAAAGGAAGGGCAGCCCAATGGATCAGGCACAGGTCAGCATCCCAGAGAGAAACAATGGATGAGGCAACTGATCAGCCTCCCAGAAGATGCAAGTCTGAAGTTCTTGATGCCTTCAAGAAGGCACCATCCCCAAGTGGAGCCACTGTTAGCCACCTATAATATTTTGTTATACCAAAAGGTGACTAAGATCTTTTTTGAGTCTCCAAGGAACAAATTTTATCACTAAAAATTGTTGGCTCTTGAAGTCTCTTTAAGGCCTCATGCCTTTGTCCCAAATCCTCATTTGCTGTCCCATTTTATACTCTGAAATTTCTGCTAAAAAAAGAGAAAAACTGCTGAAAAACCATCATGTTCCCTTTCCTCCCCACTCCAAAATTAACCTTCGCTTGCTTCCCTTTTCTCCATAAAATCCCCTTTGTTTTTATGAATTTCCTTCTTCCATTCGTAAAAACCACTTTATAAGGTTTGAAACTTATTTTAAAAACCTTACCGAAACCCCCATTTCCATTGAAAAACCATGAAAAACTCATAAAAAATACAAGTCTTTACTATGGACTTAAGCCCTTCGGGCTAAGTCCTAAACCACTTCCCCTCCACATGCCCATGCGTTAGAACCAAACGCCAAAGCCTTTCGGCGCTAATCGCATCGCACACATTCAAACATCGCAAGTCTTTTTGCCATAGACCAAAAGTTCCGATTGCGATTAGGCCATTCAGATTAAAACCACGATCATATTATTTCCATATAAACTTGAGCCCGCCCTTGGCGCTTAGACCTTGTGAATATTTCATTCCCAAACCCATTTTTCTTTATAAAACCCAAAACCCCCTTATCCAAATTTTTAACTTAAAAACTTGGAGTCACGTGTTTTATATGTTAATGGGTTGATTGAAAGACTGATCGCGCAATCACAATCGGAGAAATCAAATGGGTAGATCAAAAAGACCGCATCAGAACTTCCGATGCGATTGGGTCCTATGTATTATAAACCCCGCCCCTTTATTTTTTCCATATAACTTTTCCTCGGGACCAAGTGTTTAGGATCCCGGGCGCTAATCGCATCGCAAATTTTCAAATGGGTTGATCGGAGAGGCCCGCATCCAAACCCCGATTGCGATTGGCCCTTGTTTTTATACGCCCGGGCATATTACATTCCGTAAAAACCACCGGCCCCGCAGTCGGGCGCCTATCATATATGTATATCCCGATCCATCAAAAAACCTTTGTTTTGTTCAAAACTTTGGGTTTCATACGTTATAAAGTTCTTTCCGCCAGTTCACTCCAGAACTAATCCCCACCGTTGATCACTGACCGATCAAACGACCAATGCTCAATCGCATCGCATGTCTCAATCGCATCGGCTTTTCTTCCGATTGCGCAATCGCATCACACCTTTCTCAACCTCCGATTGCGATTCCTCCGATTCGCTCCCCGCCGTTGATCTGACCCTCAGATCTAACGGCCATCGCTCCGTCGCATCGGCAATTTCAATCGCATCGCGATTTTTCAATCGCATGCGTTTTGTTTCACCCCCGATTGCCGATCCCCGATTCATTTCCCACCGTTGATCTAAATTTTAGATCGACGGTCTGCGCATTATCGCATCGCATGTTTCAATCAGCGCGTTCGCTTGCTACCCCCGATTGCGATCCCTCGATTACGATCTTCCGATTAGATCTGGACCGTCCACGTGTCCAGATCGGACGGTCCAAAGGCACCCCGCCTTATTCTTCTCCCGCTATCCTTTTTGCCTTTCTATGCAGATCTCCACCGTTGGTTGCCTTCATCCGACGGCTACGCTCTTTCCCCGCCATCTGAAGCAGTTTAAACCTAATTGCGCAGGATTTCTTAATTGTTTTTTGTGTTTTGCAGGTTTTTATAATGGTTTTTTCGCTGTATTGAAGAGAAAGGCCAAAGGCCCGGAGAGACGTTTCCTGCGCCTTCGGACTATTAAAAAGAATCATTTACGGGTCGGATTCAACGTTTTATCAGTGTTCCATGGGCGTTGATGCCTTAAAAAGCCCCGCGCGACCTGCACATCGACAAGACACTATTCTATTCAGAACACAGTTAAAGAGTATCGGTTTTTGAAGAAAGCGCAGCAGATGAAGATTGAAGACAGTATTACGGGGATTACGGCTAAGACGGTTATCAAAAGCCTAATCCCCGACTCAAAACACGATTTAAAGAAAACCTAAAGTGTTTATCAGACAGAAAGCCTCCATCGCCACATCTTGAGGCAAATTGATTCCTCAGCTACCACCGAGCCACCTGTTGCCTCAAACCTTTCAAACAGAGGCCGAAGTTATTAAAGAAAATCTGATATTCGCCTCCAACGCAGCCAGGGAGTTACTTCTGCAAAGAAATCAATGCAAAAATATCCGCAGAGTTACTCCACACATTACACAAAGCCTCAAAGTCAAATAAAGCTCCCACCGATCTTAATTCATAAATGTAAAACAGTTAATACAGAGAACCACCTGTAAACTTCTCCATCGAGCCCCTCAAAGGGCCGAGAAATCTTGAATCTATATTAATTGCCTTAAGAGATCTTTTGTTAGATTTCACCTCCTCATTCTTCTATAAATACCTCAGTATAAGATGATAAATTGTTGGTTGCAGAACTTTGAAATACACTTGAGCTAGAGACTTCTATTTGTACATAGTGTTCGCTGGCCCTTGAAGCTCTGTTTGTGCTAGAGTAGTTAGGTTGAATAGTGAAGATGATTGCTGAACTGAAACATTGGACCTAAAGATTGTAACTGGTTTGACATCAATATAAAAGTTGTTTCTTGGGATCCTGGTCTTTATCACTGGTGAAGTGCTTCTTTCTTTGTTAATTGTTTTCCTTCTATGTATGCCATATTGTTCATTTTCCCTCTGTAAAGAACAGTTTAAACAGGGTTAGGATTTTCTGTATAGCAGTAACCTTCTCTGGCTGAGAAATCTTTATCTTAATGTTTTCTTCAGATTTGTTTATTTAGGAATGATTCAATACAGTTTAAACAGTTAGGAATTTTGGCGTTCCCTCGTCCTTCTGTTTGCTCAAACATTGTTCTCGAATGTTATTTCCATTATTTGCTATTAAAGTTAGACTAGAGAAGATATGGTTTGCCCTGATTCCTAGATTCTTTTCTCCAAAGGCAGATTCTGGAAGTTTCCCTTGGTGTTGACTGAAAGCAGACTAGGTTTAAAAGTACCTTATCTGATCTTAAGGTTACATTGTGTTTCTCTTATGTGTTTTCATACTTTCTGAAAGTAATTATGTGGATTACTGGATTGTTTGTCAATTAAGCTGCTTTAATACAGACTTGCCCAAGAAGTTTATGGTTAGCCTTGTTCTTGGTTGGTTTTAAACAGTTACTTAAGAGGCTTTTTCTTGTTTGGACTGACTATAAATCCCTTGAGAAATTATTATCAGTTTCCACCCTTCCAACACTTTATTGTTTCCATTCCATCATTTTAATCTCAATAATCTTGTGATATAGATGACTTGCCCCTTGGATCACCCTTGATGTTGCTGCTCAATTAAAGCCCAGATATGACTCCATAGCCCAATGGACTAAAAACCAGCGTTATATCTATCTATCAGCCAAAACTGTTCTATTTGCTTGCAACTTCTCACTTTTGAAACTTTTTTGCACTTAGAACTTTCCCCTCAAGTAACATTCATGCTCAACTATCCAAAACAAAACAAAAACCCTTGGCCTTCATAACTCGCCTAATATCATTACTCTAAACTTCAAAGACAATATCCATCTTTGTACATATTGGAGAGATCCCTCTCCGGATTCAGGAGGGCTAGATCCTAGAATCCCAAAGTTGGTTGAAACGATGTTGTTTCTGTAATTGGACTCTGCCAATCTTGCTAATAAATTACAGAGACCTAACAACTCATACCCCATACAACTTCTCTAGACAACACTTGTTACAATCCAATTACAAATTTAATTGCAGTTTTTGACCTGCGGGAAATATAAAAAATTAAAAAATCACTACCTAGATGTAACCAAATTCCACGAAATTTTTTATGTGATCTAGTATGGTAATATACATTGACCCTAGATTCTAAAATGCGTCAGGGGCTCAACCTTCAAGTCGTCACCTCGGCTTTGGGGTAATGCAATAAGTGAAAAAACCTAGAAAATTATTCGCCGCTAAAAAGAAGGAATAATTAACCGAGTAAAAAAAACACTCCAACGTGTACTCGCTTGCTAATCGAGTTTCAACATCCTAGGCATGTTATAGACTCGATACTGACTCAAATTCATCATTACTAGCATCACTTATTACAATTCCCCGTAGGGCGTGGAATCTGTGCATCAGAGAAAGATGATGAGAAAATAGAAGTAGAGTTAAAAAACTTTATTGAACTGATGATATCTAATGATATCTGATGGTACAAATGTCTTCTGGTTCATCCTTGGGCATAGAGTCTCTTCATTATCATCAGGTGCCACTCCAGTGGTCAACATTTAGCTCCATATGGGAATGCATGCTAGATATGAAGTGATAGTGTGCAAGGACATGGGATCTGCATCCACCAACCAAAGATATATATTAGCAGTATCCATTTAAAATATCATCGAATAAAATCAAGTACAAAAATGGAAATTTTATTCTAAGATCATAAAATATCAATTTATTCATGAAAGGAATCTATTTAAACAAAATTGACAAGGGACTTTGAGACTTGGAATACTTTCCAATGCTACAAAATCAACAGTTGCCAAATTTAACAATTATTAGCCCATTTTTAATTATTTCCTAAGTCTAAACTTAGGAAAAGGGGTTAATTAATCATAATTAATTGAGATAAGGTGTGAATCATCTAGAAACTCACATAGATAGTCTTTGGTATGATCTTAGCCCTTGATTAAGATTTAATCTTGGCTGTTCAAGGTCCAACAGAGGACTATAAAAAGTCGATGGGTAGATGGAGAACATATTTGTGGGGTTCTATTTTCTTAGAGAATTCGATTTTTCTAGAGAGCCAACAATTGCCGGATAGAGTTTGAGCTTTAGAAGGGAAGCAAAAACAATGAGGGGTAGAGATAGTGAGACAGAAGAAGTATTCCAAATCTGGTGAAGTGCATTGCAGAGAAAGGCTGAAATTTCTCCAGGAAGTTGTGTAGAAGCTTCATTGGGCAGTTCGAATTGCTGAGGAAGGAAGACGCTTTCAGTCACAGAGGCCTGACAAAGGTCCCAGAGTGCCAGAGAAGCGTTTTCCCAGTCAGCAACAGGTAGGATGACTTGATTAGTAGTCGATTCAGGCAGCATGTGTGGAAGGCAACTCTGGGTTGACGCAGGGCCTGCGCAGACCCAATTGGACAACTTGCTATTAAGAGTTAGTCCAGTGCCAGAATTGCCCAGAGTGAGTGTAATTTCCCCCTAGATAATTCTTCCAGTATTTCTTTGCAGGATAGCCAGAATTTGGCATCCAAACTGTACTCAGAATTTCTCACTGCTACATAATAATAAAATCCCTCAAGCGTTGCACTGATTTTCCCGTATTGGGCTTTACTAGGGACTTTTGTCCAAAAATAACTGTGTTAATTTTTATGCGTGTGCTAGCATATTTCTCAGTTTCCAATTTATCTTCCGCAAAATTTAATTTGGTAAAAATTGCAATAGATAAGTCGATGGGTAGATGGAGAACATACTTGTGGACCATGGTGTTCTATTTTCTTAGAGAATTCGATTTTTCTAGAGAGCCAACAATTGCTGGAAAGAGTTTGAGCTTTAGAAGGAAAGTGAAAACAGTGAGGGGCAGAGACAGTGAGACGGAAGAAGTCTTCCAAATTTGGTGAAGTGCATTGCAGAGAAAGGCCGAAATTTCTCCAGGAAGTTGTGCAGAAGCTTCATTGGGCAATTTGAATCGCTGAGGAAGGAAGGCATTTTCAGTTACAGAGGTCGGGCAAAGGTTCCAGAGCGCTGAAGAAGCGTTTTCCCAGTCAGCAATAGGCAGGACGACTTGATTAGTAGTCGATTCAGGCAGCACGTGTGGCATGTAGCTCCGGGTTGACGCAGGGCCTGCGCACACCCAGTTGGACAACTTGCTATTAAGAGGCAGTCTAGTGCCAGAATTGCCCAGAGTGAGGGTAATTTCCCCCTAAATATTTTTGCCAATATTTTCTCTGCAGGATAGCCAAAATTTGGCATCCAAACTGTACTCGGAATTTCTCATTGCTGCATAATAATAAAAGCCCTTAGTCGCTACACTGATTGTCCAGTATTGGGCTTTTCCGAGGACTTTTGTCCAAAAATCACTGTTAATTTTTATGCGTGTGCTAGCATATTTCTCAGTTTGCAATTTATCTTCCGCAAAATTTAATTTGGTAAAAATTGCAGTAGATAGTTATTCGTTGTTTGTCTGGGCAAATAAATTGTTAATTAAATTTATAGTTAGGAGAATAATTTCCAGTTGTTGTAATAGAAGTTAAATTTTTCACAGGTCACAACCCTAAAATGTGTGTTTCAATCATTTTTTGGGCAATTTTAATGATAGCACAAGATATTATAAATGCCTTCAAGATAAACAAATTTATGAATCCAAGCATGTGAAGCTATCTTGTTCAAAATGAAACAATTATTGATCTATTTGTTAGAATGTAAATGAGATGATAGAAAAACTCAATTGTTAGGCCAAGATAACAACATATAATTAACCTTGCAACTTGAAATAAGAGTACTTGAAAGGAAATGAGACTCATAAACCATTTATGAACATGATGATCGTTAAACATGAAATGGAGCTTGCTAAAGTAGACAATGTTCCAAGTACAAAAAAATTAAACTAAACTCAGTGCACAAGAGATTACAATACTTGCATGAAAGGAAATGCTTCTTGAAAATAGGAAATGATTTTGCATGTGAGACTCTAAACCATAAAGAAAGCATTTAGATCTTGCAAGTAAGGTAAATGTGATGAAAAATGCTCTTAGTTTATTTTATTAACTAGTTCTAAAGCAAGGATACCATTGAACTCTAATCCTCAGACCTCACCTTCACCCAAATATTTGGATCTCACAGTGAGGAGTCCATGGAGGTATAGGGTCCCTAAAATGTTTATTCAACCAACTTAAGTTGGAGGTAAATTTTAGTGAATGCTTGGGGCATGTAAGTAAATAAACCAAACATAAAAATTAACTTGAACTTGAAAGATATTCGCTTGCATTGAAGTAACATGTTGCTTTAGATTTTGCCCAAATACTTAATTGGATATGAGGTGTATTTAAAGGTGAAGCATAAGTATACTTGGAACAAAATTCATGACAAATTAGATTCGAGTTAAAAGTGTTTGCATGCAAAAGTTTGAACTTGCTATGAAAGTGAAAAGACTTGAAACTTGTAGCAAATTAAATAAAATTGCATGCAAAATGAGTGTAATGCATGTAGTGTTAATTTCTCAATTAGATGTTACATGCAAAATGAAATAAACCAACAAAATCACAACACCAATCCTCTCCAAAAGATGGAGAGATAGAGATATCTATGGGTAAAACCCATGTTCCCAAAACGAAGAATTTTATTAGTTGTGTGTTACAATGAGGTTAATGGCTCTTTGAGAGCTACCCAAGGAATTGATGAAAATACAAAATGAGGTTTTGAAACCATAGGGGAATTCCTTCAAATGTGCAACCTCAAGAGAGATGAAGACGACTCTACAATAAGGAAATACAATCTCCCAAAGTGATACACTGCCTAGTCTTCTTTAGCAAGCTCTCCTAATGCCCCCGATCTCCTTCAAAACGGAACTTTGAAACTTGAGAGAACCTACAACCAACATGTTAGGGCTGCAAAACTAAGACCAAGGTTAGTGTGAAAAAGAGCATGCAAAATGAGTGATAATGCTACAATATAATATACAAAAAACTAAATCAAGTGATGGGAAAAGACCCCATCACTTGTCTAGCTTATAAGGAGCTCTTGATTAGCTAGATAAATAGATTAAAGCACAAGAGTATAAGATGTAAATTTGATTGCAATTATTGGCTTAAGTACAAACTATGTGAAAAAGAACCTTGCAAAATCGACACTTTCGAAAGATAAGCTATTAAAGATTCAAAAAACAATAGGAGCTCCTTGTAAGTAATGCCAAGAATGGGTTGGTCTCTTGAAGACTTCCTCTCATGCTTGCTAGTTGATCCAAAGATGGCCTCTACAAAACTTCAAATGCACATTAGCTCATATGGATTATATTAATAAACAATGACAGGAGAACTCTATAATTTATTTGAAAATAGATAGAGTTGTCTAGCCTAGAGCATATGAAATAACCAATTGCAAATATAAGATAGTTGTACATTCACAATTCTTATGAAAACATATGAGAGAATGAAATCAAATTAAACACAAGTAGAGAAATATACCATCATTGAGCCAAACCAAACTCCAAAAGAGAAACACCCATGAATGAACCCCAAAGACTTTTTTTATTATATGAAGAACAAGTGTGCACAGGAGTAGAGCTTCCCCAAGAACAATAGCTAGTACAAAAGATACAATATGAGAGCCCATGACTCCATTATATAGAAAATTGGGAGCAAATCCCAATGAAGAACCAAATGCCAAGTGGTGAGAGGGAGGAGATCACAAGGCAAATTCGAATTTGATAAGTGGAGCTCCATTGCCAAGTGTAAAAATCAGATTTTTGCAAATGCCAAATTCGAATTTTATGATGGAATGACAAGTGTATATGGGTGGTAAACCACGTGGGGACAATTTCCCACAAAAATATCTACCAATTATTCTCCCAAATCCTCCCAAATGTGCATTAACTTCACAAACTCGAATTTCCAAGTAAACAACTCTCATTTAATGTCAGAAATTCGATTTTATTTGAGCACATGTCATTTCCTTGATTTTAGGAGTCCACATCACCTTGTGACTTCACTTTTACTCCATAATTTTCCACCTCATTTCCACCTCATTTAACATGTGTGGATATTTATTTTTCTTCATTTATTTAATTTTTAGTTTCATTAATTCTCAGATTTCCCACTGAACTTAGGAAAAGTGGGTTTTGAGGGTTCAAAACACATTTTTAACCCCTCAAAGTGTCATAGTAGAAAGTTGATGGTGTGAGGTGTAATTTTGATTACTCATACCCCATACAACTTCTCTAGGCAACACTTATTACAATTCAATTACAATTTTTATTGCAATTTTCGATTTGCGGGAAATCTAAAAACTTAAAAAATCACTACCAAGACCTAACCAAATTCCACGAAATTTTTTGTGTGATCTAGTATGGTAATATACATTGACTCTAGACACTAGGAATCACCCAAGGCCTGACCATCAAGCCATACTCCGGCTTTGGGGTAAAATTGGAGAAAAAAACTCAATTAATTATTAACTCCTGGTAGGGAGATGATAATTAACCAAGTGAAAAAAACCTCCCAGAGTAATACTCAGTTGTTGGCAAGGTCCCAAGCTACCTAGGCCTGTTACAGACTCAACACTGACTCAAAACTCATCATTACTAACATCACTTATTACAATTCCCAGTAGGGCATGGAATCTGGGTACAAGATGATGAGAAGTGGAAGGAGAGTTTAAAAACTTTGTTGAATTGATGATATCTGATGATATTTGATTGTAAAAGTGTCTTATGGTTCATCCTTGGGCATGGAGTCTTTACATAATCATCAGGTACCACTCCAGTGGTCAGCAGGCCGAGGCCTTCTTTTGCCCTCCCTTCGCCAACACAAGGCCTCTCCAGGCTTCTAGACCTTAACGCATGCCTTATTAGGTCTCCTCCTTTGAACGCTGACCTTATCATGCTTAATTTTGATTTTTGGCAGTGATTTTGGCACTAATACATTGGTTTTGTAGGGTTGGGTAGGGGTTTTGGTGCTAACACTTGTGGTTGCAGGTCTGCTCAAGGGTTTGGCAAGGGTTTGAAGTGAGCTACATATCATTTTTTCCATTGATCAATGTTTGTTTGAGCTAACACTTTGTTTTGAAGGTTGATTTACTCATTGGAGGAGTCCTAGCTCACATAGGTGGTCAACTAGTCATCAAAAGAAGGCCTTAGAGTCAAGGTTTGCTCTCTAACCTTTCTTTCTTCCTTTCTGCTCATTATATCAAATATGAAGTGTCTCATTTATAGGGGTATAATTCTGATTCAAACATCCTGAAAAGCCCTAAAAAGTCAATAACATAAACTCATAATCACCACACATCTAATCTCATGTGATAAGCCATCAATTGTGATCTTGCATTTGTCATATTCCTTAAGAAATTGGAAGTCTATTCTGTGGTTTTCAAATGAGAAATTCTGATCATAAGCTTAAAAGTGGTGAAAAGTCATTTAGAAGTCTCTAAAATTAATTAAGAACCATATCTAGCTCACAAGAGATCATCTTTGAATCACCATATAAATTGTTTGAGGAAGGCTCATCTTTGAAAGTGTTATCTCTGTTTGTAAAATATCCAAGTTAAATTGCTCTTAAGATAGTCATTAAAGCGGTTAAGTGACTCATTGATGTCTTGAAGCCTTTTCTCTTGTGCATTTTGAGCTTATTTGCAAGTGTTAAGTGGACTATTCTCATGATATCTTGATTGTCTATCCTAGTCTCATTTGCATCTCATAATTGCATTCTTGCATCATTGTTGGTTAGTAATCTTAAAGATCAATGTTAGTAATCTCATCAAATAACACAAGAATAAGTAAATTGTGCCCTCTAATCAACTCACATAACAAGATTAAGGGTGAAGTTAATTTTCTAATCTCATTGGAAATCTTGTTTAATTATTTAAGAGCATTTTTGTGATTGATAAGATAACTAATTGGGTAACTTGTGTAGTGAATAAGTCTTGAGCTCATTATCTTGCTATTGTTCTTAAATTGCACAACAAGTGGTATTCATTTTGCTCTTGTTCTCTCAATGTGAAAAGAATTGTTTCATTAAGAGAATTATTGTCTTTAAATAGCATTAATTCAATTGCTATTCCAATTTGAGGCATCTTGTGGTAATCTTTTCATATCATTTTCTTTTGAGTACTTGAGCACTTCCACCTCTTAATTGGCATCATTGTGATAAAAAAGGAGTAATCTTATCTTGATATTGGCAATTTCTAATTGTGTTTTGAAATCATCTTGTTCCATTGGTGTTGCTAATCCGTTGGTTTCCAATTCGCATATCAAATTGTTAAAGGATTCATTTGAGCACTTATTATTGCTAATCAAGTGATTTATATTTGGGCACTGTAGTGATCTTGTTTCATTAGCACATTGTTTAAATTGAAATTGTTCCTAATATTGCTCTCTAAGTACTTTATTGAACACCATAAACATCTAATCCTAAGTAATTCAACTTAAAGTAATTAGGAGGCCATTTAATAATCTCATTTAAGGTAGTCACTCATAACATGCACTTTATCCTAGGATTAGTTGTGCATTATTAATATACCTCCAAGCATAACCTTGGTTGAAAGAAGATAGGACCAACTTTCTCACTCAGCGTGCGAAGTTTAGACCCTCACTTGTGGTTAACACGGTGACCTTGCAGTCATCAGGGCCATAATCCTTGCAGCGCCAGAGGCACTCAGGTGGTTAGAACTCCAGGGTAGGTATCGTTGATAAAGCCATAGCTTTCTTCCCTTGGGTTTCTCTCCACAACCTACATTTGAGACTAACTTCAAAGCAATTGAGAGAAATGATTCACTTAGAATAGGCATTTAATCTAAAATTAACCAAGAGTTTGCATTTCACTTAGTTCTAGGTGTCGCATCTCATATAGGATAGTTTTCATCCTAACAACTGTTCATCCGGTAACTTGGGTTTTAATCTATATTGTGCAAGTAAATCAACTCTTAAGGAACTGGTCTCTAATTGATAATTTCGGTAAATCTAATCAAGTTGTGCTAAAATAATTAAATTTGCCAATCATCTTCAACCAAATTGCTAGGCAATTTAGTTGGGTCTCCCGAACTCATTGTTTCATCCATAGGGACTACACCGCTTAGCCTGTTATAGGGAGATAACTTAAACAAAGAGGGC
This sequence comes from Pinus albicaulis, assembly GCA_034641835.2. Classification (NCBI taxonomy): domain Eukaryota; kingdom Viridiplantae; phylum Streptophyta; class Pinopsida; order Pinales; family Pinaceae; genus Pinus; species Pinus albicaulis. Next base: position 1,419,835,742 of record CM076570.1, on the reverse strand, counting down.
CGGGATCAGAGTGACAACACCTGCCCTTAGCGTTGTCACATTCACGTGTACAATTTAGGCGACAACATGCACCAAAATATTTACCATACTAGCTGAAGGATTCTAGGAACCCTATAGCCTGTTGACTCCTTCAGGATTTCCACTTTCTCGAATAATTGTTTCAGAATGTATACCAATCAGAGGGTAATTCAGCTTCAGTGGGGGACTGAATAGTGATTCCAGAAACCCTTGGTCCTCACATAATAAAATTGCCTTGGCTAGAGGATCCATGAAAACAGATTTATATTTAGATATTATAGATTGTCTCGGAAATCATTTGAAAAAGACAGCTTTCTGGAGAAAATAATTGCGTAGAATAATGCTTCTTGAACCACAGATTATACACATCAGATCCAGGTGAAAACCCTACAAATGGAGGCTTTACTAATGAGCCCTTTTCAACTTATATCCTCAATGGACTATGCCAGGGCCGACCTTCTAGAGTCATGAATATAACAAGGAGGGCTAACCTCATGATTTGGTTTATAATGCTGGCTGGTAGAGCCTGAAATATCATTGAGTTATTCATGAAATTGGGCTATTTTCCTTTGATTCTACCGGCTGCCATCTTCTCTTATTTGAGTGAAGTGTGCATGCAATATTAGTATCGTGCCTGTAGCGAAATTGAATCTGCCTCTCTGTTGGCTGTTCCAAATCTCATAAATGCAGGGACGTAGGTGAATGAATCTGCTTGTTGTTTATGTAACAGCTGAATATGATCTGGAGGTTTTCTTGAGGGCTGGTAAATATGCCATTCTGCTACAATCCTTTTTATGAAGTTATATCTGAGAGGCTTTCTATATCCAACTCACTGTTGCAGGTCATTACATTTTTTCTTCATCAGAAGCCCAAAGTCATTAGAAAAGAGAGACCATGGGATGTATGAGCCAGGTTAATTATAACAGCATAATTCTCCAACCATAAAACCCTAAACTTCACCAATCAAAGCAATGACAAGACATCATTCAAATCCAAAGAAAGTATCATCAAGAAAATAACTACTAAATTCTCAACCTTTGGAAAGTTAGGATTCACCATGTCAGCCTGCAAATCTCTGAGTTATGTGATGAAAACCACATGTGCAATCTTCATACAGAATGGTGAACAACAGGTACAACTTCACCAATCAAAGCAATGACAAGACATCATTCAAATCCAAAGAAAGTATCATCAAGAAAATAACTACTAAATTCTCAACCTTTGGAAAGTTAGGATTCACCATGTCAGCCTGCAAATCTCTGAGTTATGTGATGAAAACCACATGTGCAATCTTCATACAGAATGGTGAACAACAGGTACTAAAGAGCAGGTGGTTGTGCATGATAAGGCTAGTTGTATTATTTTGTGTTTAGGTTTGATTGGCATCTTTGGGAGCTTACTTATTTTATAATGAGACTGAATAATACTTTGTTCTATTCTTCCATGAAGTTTCATACTTTTTAAAATATCGTTGTAAAGTTTATTCATGATTAATGGTAACTGATTACAATTATGATTAATATACAAATAACAGAAATGTCATGCCATTACTATTTTTGTTTTAGGAGCATTTAGCTTCCTCTTCCTTTGAGCTAGGGTGAGTACTTTTAACTGCTGCTGATGAAGAGTACAAATTGCTCTCCATAACACATTACACTGGAAAATCTGGCAGGGTGACTCTTGGTGATGCTTCAGTATATGAAGCAAAGGTGATTGGATATGATCAAGATAAAGATGTTGCAGTTTTAGGCATTGATGCCCCAAAAGACAAATTGAGGCCTGTACCTGTTGGAAGTTCAAGAGACCTTTTAGTAGGGCAGAAAGTGTATGCCATTGGAAATCCTGTGCGTATGCTCTCCCTTGCCCTCTTGATTTTTGGATTCATTTTTTTTTAAGCATTTTCATCAACAAAGCTAGAAATGCAAGGGAACTATAATAATTTTTGTCTGCAGAAGCCCTTGGTTTTGGTCTCGGTGTATCAAATTCTAATGTCATTATTATATAGATTTCTACCTACCCTTATCACGGTTTGTGTAGCTAATGGTTGGAGTAGAACAGAGTTTCATTTCTGATTTGTCAGCCTCCATGTGTACAGAATCCATGGAGACACTAAATTGCTATAATCTAATGCTCAGATGAAAATCTAGTTAGAGCTGTATGATGCACGATCTTTTGTTTAGATGCATGAACATTTTAATACATCTGCTGATTTTCTTCCCCTTTATTGTTTGTTTTGTTCGTATTTTACTGAATTATTTTAATTTTTGCAATTTTCCTATTTCAACCAAATTTTCTCAACATCTATCCAAAAGGCTGATTATTATCTCAATTTGAATGTATTCTCACCCCTTTGAGAACAGAATAATTGTTAAATTATTCCCTTAGAAGTGACCAATCTGCAGAGAGTATTTTTTTTGTTTTTAACAAACACTCTTATTGAAAATGATGTTAAATTGGTGCCTCAGCTATGTCTGGAGATGCTACTTTTTTATGAAACTTAGGCAGATTATAGTAAAACTTTCTGCCATTATAACTATTCCATAATTTTAAAATGTCTGATTACATTCCAAAATTAACCTTTAGAAGCATTGTGAAAAATTAAATTCCAACAAAAGAGTACTTGAGTAACGTGATAGATAACATAATCATTAAATCACGAAAGGAGGGGTGGAACATGAGAGATATCTTCTCCATTACTCCAAAAGAAGCAACTTATAGATGCAGATCCACCTTGCTTGAGGTGGAGAAGGGGATGAAGAGAGAATAATGCTGAATGATCTTCATTCCTGAGATGATGACAGTACAAGACGCTCTACTCAGTACCAAGTCCTCGATATCACACCAAGGTTACTCATGTTGGTCTGGAGGTCACTGCTGTACCTATCCACTCTTTTAATCACATGGTAAATGTAATGTAAATTGTAATACGTTACCTTAACACTACCACTACTCATTGTATATATATATAGATATATATTGTGCAGGGACTCATCTCCCTCAAAAAAATCCCACATACACACTGTTTCCATGTTTCAGAAACTTGGGGACCTTTAGGAAATGTCCCCAAACTGCTGGTGACTTCATTGGGAACTCGGGGACTTGTTAGCTGTTCCCAAGATGTTCTGAGCAGATTCAGGGGATGTTCAGAACAGATTTCAGGGATGTTTTGGGCAGGTTTCAGGGATATTTTGGGCATATAGATTCAGTTTTGACTATCATGAACATTGATGATTTGACAATACGATCATTATTCCCACCAATTATATTTGTAGTGCACCAAACCTAAATTTATTGTACAAGTCGCATCTCAAAACATGGGTTTTATATGATGGGTTTCCGGTGATTTAAATATTGTATTTTCAGCAACAACATTACAACAAGCAGAGCCTCCATGTCAAGAAAACAAGAGATGCAATGTTTGGGCTGATCCTTTTGGTTATTTCCCTTGTTATACTCACTTTTCATGTCATCTTGGCTTTTACATATTATAGATGGGTTATCAGGAGTCATTCAAGTTCAATGCTTCCACCGCCCTCACCTCAAGCATTGTGAAAACAATCAAATAGTAGTGACTTGGATTGGGTACTAAATGTTTGAATAAATTTCTATTCAGTCACCACCTTAGAAATATGAATCTAATCTCTTTACATAACCATATTGTTTTATTGCGGTTTTCAATACAACTGTAAAATCTGCAAAACCTATTGAGATGGGAATGCCTTTTATAATTAAGCATAATCATGATTAACTAAAATTACGGGGAAGAAAAACTGCTATATAAAGTTCTTTGTCTAATAGACTCTTCATGGACCTTATTGCAAATTAAAAATAGCTACACTTAAGTTTCCTAAAGCTAAACTTCATTTTGCTCATGTCTAGTGACCAATAATGGAATGCCACTTGGCCCTTATTTAAATTTCTTGAGCTTTTTAGAAGTGGTAAGTGTAAGGGCTGTACAAAATACTATATAGTATAGCTTGTTATGTTTACAAGCTTGAAGCAACTACAAATGTTTATGGTGAATTCTAAATTTGTAATATATATATATCCCAGGGACACATCCCCCTTGCTCGTCATTTCCTTGTCTCAAAAACTAGAGCAACTTCTATATATATAATGTAAACATATTAATCATTAATGAATGTTCATAAGCTGTTTTAGACTCATGACCAATCAATGGATACTTATATCATCATGAGTCATTCAATATATCAAAATACATATTACTTCAGAACATTTTACCGTTGTGTATGTATGTATGCTTCATGTGGTATCAAAGCCTTGTCTACGACAAACTTGATCCACTGCAAACAAGCACAAGATGTTGCAAAAATAGGGTTCAAAACTGTGCAAGGAAAAGATATATATATATCTTTTTATTTTCAATGGTCATAAGCTGTTTTAGACTCTTGACCAATTGATGGACACTTATATCATCATGAGAACATATATAATATCATCATCATGAGTCATTAAATATATCAAAATACATATTACTTCAGAACATTTTACAGTTGTGTATGCATGCATGCTTCATGTGGTATCAAAGCCATTTTTAAGACAAAATTGATCCACTGCAAACAAGCACAAGATGTTGCAAAAATAGGGTTCAAAACTGTGCAAGGAAAAGATGTATTCATTGTAGATCTGCTCAGGGCAAAAAAGTTGAAGGATATGCGCCAATTGCTGCAAGAGATGTGTTAGGCCATGCCTTGATTGTCGCAAGAATCGACAAGTCCCCTTGTAGGTTTGTAGCATTTTATAAGCTGTTAGACTCCTGTATTTCACAGTATCACCAGGTCATTGATTATTGATTATATTTTTCATACTGAAAATAATATTCTATGGCTATCATTTATTTTCAGAGAAAGAAAAGGAGATCTTGACTACCAAGAGCATCAAATGAATCTATTTACCTTTTTATTCAGTTGAAAGAGGAAAGTGTTGCTGATTAAGTGTGATGGTGAGAAAAATCCATAGTATCCTCATTCATTCCATCCACCCTCTTCTTACCTTTCATTTTCCCAAATTCTGAACTCCAATGCTCTGAATCCCATTTAAACCCCAAGACCCACATACATAACCTTTGGGACTTATTACTTTATAAACCCATTTATATTAAAGTCCGCAATTCTATTGTTATAGCTCCACCCACCCATTAGCAGCCATATCATTTAAGACTTACCACTTACCGCAGCTCCGCCCGCCCACCGAACAAACGTATGCCATAAACCTTACCTCTGGCCCTCACTTTGCACCCCGCAAGTTTTAACCTTTTCTTTTTAACTCATTGCCGAAACATAAAACTCCACCGATGCGATTTGGTGGGACCCATCCAACCTTTATACATTACCAAAATCTGCATACAAACCTTTGTATTTCGCATTTGCCTTACCTTTCGCCTTTTCACACTTTCCAGCGTTTAGCGCGTCGCACTTTGCACATTTTATAAGTTACCTTTGAGCGCTCGCAACTTTGAAGTTTTAAGTTGCGATGCGATTTGATCACATATCGCATGTCGCAAGCTCAGGAGGATAGCGCACATAGCGCCCACAAGTTAAATATTTTAACTTGCGATGTAACCATCGCATGTCGCACATCGCAAGTTTCAAAGGATAAGCGCGGAGGTAAGTGTTAAAATCGCCGAAGTGCGATATGCGATGCGGTGGGACCCAATTGCAAATCGCAAATCGCAAAGTTTAAAGAATGCGGAGGTAAATGTTAAATTCGTTGAAGTGCGATATGCGATGACATGGCAAGGTGACGTGGCAGATGACATGGCCCTAGCCCGCATATTGCACATCGCAAGTTTTAAGAGTTAAGTGCTAAGGGTTTGAGTTATAATCACCGAAGTGCGATATGCGATGCGGTGGGGCCCGATCGCAAATCACAAAGCACAAGTTTTAATGGATAAGCGTGAGGGTAAATGCTATAATCACCAAAGTGCAATATGTGCTGTGGTGGGGCCCGATCGCAATCGCACATCGCAAGTTTTGAAGGTTAAGTGAAAAGGTAAAGTTAAGTCTTGCGCCATGCGAAGTGCGATGTTGGCATGGATGCATATGGTTATATCGCTGAAATCTAAAGGATTTCAGATCTGTGTGCATTGGGTCAAATACGCTGTTTTGTGAAGAATAGGGGCTAAGCACGACAACAGGACTCAGGTACACATTCAAAGGGTTTTTCCACCATTTACCCGAGAGAAGGGAATTTCTGCCAAACGCTAAAAGAACAAAGGGTTTATGTTTTAAAATACGCTAAAGCTACTAGAATTGAAGACTCATTCAAAAAGAACGTGCCAGTGGGGTTAAGTCAGGCAAAAGGGGCATTTGTGATATAAAAGAATAAAATGAATAGGCAACAACACGGCCACCGATCCACGAAAACGCCAGCACCTCATAAATTTAATAATTCCACAACGGTTTTTTGAAGATGAAGAACCAAGGTGTCAGAGCCTTCCTTGCCTCTTCGACATCACACCAGCCAGATCCTGATCATTGCACAATTAATAAGCGGACTGCTAAATCCACTGTTGGAGGCCGAGTTTGTCTTATCACTGCTTGCATGTTTCCGTTTGTCCAGTTTCTGTTTGAATGTAATCACTACAGTAGACAGATTAATCGACTTAAGTTTTGTATAAATACTGCATGAATTAACAGTATAAAGGGGGACCCAGAAGGGAAAAACTGTTGTAACAGATTCATCTAGTTGTAAGCACTCTCTATTGAATGAATGAAAGATGATGTTGTTTTCCAGATTCTTGTGTTATGATCTGTGGTGAAGTGCTTCTCCCATGTAATTTGTGACTCTTCTGTTTTACATACTGTTTTCTTTTCTTTACTGCAGATAGAAATTTTTGTGTAGGATTTACTATGGCGTACCCTACTCAGTCTTGAAACAATACATTATGTTTTCCTTTGAGACCAGAATGTAGAATTTAGAGACGGTCTGCTCTGCATTCCCGTTGAACCTTAAGCTCCTCCTCTTTTCCATTTAACAAGGTGTAAAGATCTATTGACATGGCTAGCTTGCTTGGTTGCATCTGACCTGAGTAGTTCATCCATTTGAATCTGTTTGCACCTATTTGACTCCATAGCCCAATGGCCCCCTTCTGTTGCCTCAACCATAAATCTTCAAACCGACCCCTATGTGCTAATAGCTAGCCTAAAATGCCCCTATAAACAAAGCTATATCTAACAGAGAGAGCCCTCTTCGAATCTAGGAAGGCTAGGTCCTGGATTCCAAAGCGGTTTGATGTTTCCCCCCGTGGTTTTGTCTTCAACCTTCAGAATTATAGAGTAATAACATAATGGCGACCATACTGGGAAACAAAATTTATCTTCCTCAGAAAGCACATCAAAGTTTAGATCTGATTACTGGTGGTGGACAGTGACCAAACACAAGAAGGCTGCATTATTCACCTAGCGACTCCATGATTCAAAGAACCCAACTTTTGAGCATTCATGGCGACTCCACAACATGCTGATCAGAGTTCCTGTTGAACAAGATGACAAGGTTTGTGGCAGACCTTCTATTTGGTGAAGTTTTAAATGCATTTAGGAATCAATTATCAGAATTTCAACTTGATGAAGTTTTCCCAGAGGCTGTCTTTCTCATTTTGAAATCAAACAAATTTAGTCCTAAAGCTAGAACATGTTTTCATGAGATAGTTGTTGAACAATATGAAACTAGTATTGAACTTTTGAATTTTCAAATTCAGTCATATAATTTCTGAGATCCTAAAGAATTCTTGGAAAATCTTCCCTCCCCTAAGCCAGAGGAAATTGTACTACCTCTTGACTTACATATTGATGAGGATTGTGCTTTCAAGTACCAAACTGAAGATGAGGTTTCAAGGTTTAATAATGAGGATATAACTGATCAACTAGTCATTGAAGGCCTAGAAGCAAAAATCATACATCACGCCTTTATTGATCCTATAGTAGATTATATGGAGGTTCTTTTTAGCTCAAGTTTTCAAACATGTATTCTCTATAAGGATCAAATACATCAACAGTTGCCATTATATATTATAACTTTGGTTATGAGGACACATAATCAAGTTATACCGCTGATTTTCCTGACAAGCAGTCAAGTTGTCCATCTGTTTCTGCTGCTACTTGACTGGCTGCACTGGCATTATTGTATCATTTAGAACGACAACAATTTCAGTAGAGTAGGGTAGGTAGGTATGCAAATAAGCTAAGTACTCTCAGCATCTTTTCAGTTTTAATTTCAAATTGCTTTCTAGTTTTCAGTACAAGTGTATTCTAGACTTCAGTTTGCAGAGAGTGTTGATTTCATATTGTCAACCACAGAGGTTTTGTAGCAGACTAAGTTGTAGATTTGGGATTAGCCCAATGGATCAGGCCATTAGTCTACGATGTTCTTGACACCTCCTGAAGGAGCTTCCATCTCCAGCTGGAGCCACTGTTAGACTTCTGTATTTCATAGTATCACCAGGTGACTGATTATTGATTAGATTTTTCGTACTGAAAATAATATTCTATGGCTATCATTTATTTTTAGAGAAAGAAAGGGAGATCCTGACTGTCAAGAGCATCAAATGAATCTATCTGCCTTTTTATTCAGTTGAAAGAGGAAAGTGTTGTTGATTAAGTGTGATGGTGAGAAAAATCCATACTGCCCTCATTCATTCCATCTACCCTCTTCTTACCTTTCATTTTTCCCAAATTCTGAACTCCAATGCTCTAAATCCCATTTAAACCCCAAGACCCACATACATAACCTTTGGGACTTATTACTTTATAAACCCATTTATATTAAAGTCCAAAATTCTTTTGTTATAGCTCCGCCCACCCACTAGCAGCTATATCATTTAAGACTTACCACTTACTGCAGCTCTGCCCGCCCATCGAACAGCCGTATGCCATAAACCTTACCTCTTGCCCACACTTCGCACCCCGCAAGTTTTAACCTTTTCTTCTTAACTCATCGCCGAAACATAAAACTCCGCCGATGCGATTTGGTGGACCCATCCAACCTTTATAAATTACCAAAATATGCATGCAAACCTTTGTATTTCGCATTTGCCTTACCTTCCGCCTTTTCGCACTTTCTAGCGTTTAGCATGTCGCACTTCGCACTTCGCACATTTTATAACTTACCTTTAAGCGCCTGCAACTTTAAAGTTTTAAGTTGCGATACGATGCGATCGCATATCGCATGTCGCAAGCTTAGGAGGATAGCGCACATAGCACCCACAAGTTAAATATTTTAACTTGCGATGTACCGTCGCATGTCGCACATCGCAGGTTTCAAAGGATAAGTGCCGAGGTAAGTGTTAAAATCACTAAAGTGCGATCTGCAATGCGGTGGGACCCAATCACAAATCGCAAAGTTTAAAGAATAAGTGCGGAGGTAAATGTTAAATTCGCGAAGTGCGATATGCGATGACATGGCAAGGTGACGTGGCAGTGACGTGGCAGTTGACGTGCCCCTAGCTCGCATACCGCACATCACAAGTTTTAAGAGTTTAGTGCTAAGGGTTTGAGTTATAATCGCCTAAGTGCGATATGCGATGCGGTGGGGCCCAATCGCAAATCGCAAAGCGCAAGTTTTACTGGATAAGTGCGGGGGTAAATGTTATAATCGCTGAAGTGCAATATTTGATGCGGTGGGGCCCGATCGCAATCGCACATCGCAAGTTTTAAAGGTTAAGTGAAAAGGTAAAGTTAAGTCTTGCACCATGCGAAGTGCGATGTTGGCATGGATGCAATGTGGTTATATCGCTGAAATCTAAAGGATTTCAGATCTAGGTGCATTGGGTCAAATACGCTGTTTTGTGAAGTACAAGGGCTAAGCATGACAACAGGACTTGGCTACACATTCAAAGGGTTTTCCACCATTTACCCGAGAGAAGGGAATTTCTGCCAAACGTTAAAAGAACAAACGGTTTATGTTTTAAAATCTGCCAAAGCTACCAGGATTGAAGACTCATTCAAAAAGAATGTGCAAGTGGGGTCAGGTCAGGAAAAAGGGGCATTTGTGACATAAAAGCATAAAACGAAGAGGCAACAACACGACCACCGATCCACGAAAACACCAACACCTCATAAATTTAATAATTCCACAACGGTTTTCCGAAGATGAATAGCCAAGGTGTCAGAGCCTTCCTCACCTCTTCAGCATCACACCAGCAAGATCCTGATCATTGCACAATTAATAAACGGACTGCTAAAGCCACTGTTGGAGGCTGAGCTTGTCTTATCACAACCTGCATGTTTCCACTTGTCCAGTTTCTTTTTGAATGTAATCACTACAGTAGACAAATTAACCGACTTAAGTTTTGCATAAATACTGCATGCATTAGCAGTATAAAGGGCGGCCCGGAAGGGAAAAACCATTGTAACAGACCTGGCTGGTTCTAAGCACTCTCTATTGAATGAATGAAAGATGATGCTGTTTTCCAGATTCTTGTGTTATGATCTGTGGTGAAGTGCTTCTCCCATGTAATTTGTGATTCTTTTGTTTTACATACTGTTTTCTTTTCTTTACTGCGGATAGAAATTTTTGTGTAGGATTTACCATGGGGTACCCTGCTCAGTCTTGAAACAGTACATTATGTTTTCCTCTGAGATCGGAATGTAAAATTTAGAGACGGTCTGCTCTGCATTCTTGTTGAACCTTAAGCTCCTCCTCTTTTCCATTTCACAAGGTGTAAAGATCCATTGACATGGCTAGCTTGCCTGGTTGCATCTGACCTCAGTAGTTCATCCATTTGAATCTGTTTGCACCTGTTTGACTCATAGCCCAATGGCCCCCTTCTGCTGCCTCAACCATAAATATTCCAAGCAACCCCTATGCACTAATAGCTAGCCTAAAATGCCCCTATAAACAAAGCTATATCTAACAGAGAGAGCCCTCTTTGAATCTAGGATGGCTAGGTTCTGGATTCCAAAGCGGTTTGATGTTTCCCTCCGTGGTTCTGTCTTTAGCCTTCGGAATTATGGAGTGATAATGTAAGTAATTGTAATAGGTTGTGTCAAGGATGAGTTAACTACAATAGGCTCAAAGCAAGCTGCTCGATAAGGATAACACCCCATAACCAGTTCGCGACCCCATAGTTATAAGACTAAGTTGATTTGACTAGGAATTGTCAATTTGACTAGACTAGACCATTAAACTAAGTTGGCTTGACTTGATCAAGTTTGTTTGGTCCAACATTGGCTAGACTTTGCTAGGGCCCGTCAAATTGGCCATCCCTAGGTTGACCTAGTCATTATAAAAAAACTTGGCTAGATTTGACATGTCAAATCATGGGCCTTGTCTAGAAAAGGCCAATAAGGCCACTTCATTTTCATTTTTCACTTGTTTCTCATGGGTTTCCTTAGAAGGTGTGTGCACTAACTTAATAGGGTTTTCAAGCATAATGAAATCAAGACCTAGGGTTGGCCCTGTTGTCGCTCAGATTGTACAGGACTGATGCAAAAAGGATTCAACCATTGATTTCTCAACGAGAAGAATATAAAGGAAAGCTTGAGGGTCATTTGGAAAGACACACCGAGTGAATCAAGTGATCAAATTCTTCTGACGGAGCAAGTTCTTGGGCGAAGATCAGATCTAAGTGATTCTAGTTGCAGTGAGAGGCAGAGATAGTTATGGTTGGAGGATCTTCTCCGGGACCAACAATACATAGTAGAGAGGCAGAAGGACCAGCAGGTGAAGCAGTGTAGCCTCCAGAGGGTGTGATGTATTCCCCAAAAGGGGTGACGCAGGCCCATGCAAAGACTGCACAATGCTTTCGAGAGACAATTCGAGATTTGCTGGAGATCAGGGTTTCTGAGCCGGGAGGGCTAAAACTCGACTTTCTGAGAGGTAGATCGATTTAGAGAGGAGGTGACGCTGTCCACAGAAATCCCCACATAGGCCTACACATCTACTACGCAGAAGTAGCGTAGAGGAAGCTAGCGTTTTGCCAGTTCAACTCCAGATCAGTCGGGACTTGCAGTGTGAGGTAAAACTCACTATATTTTATCTTCCGTGATTTCTCTATATTGGATAGCTAGCAAGGCATCCAGAGATTGTATTCAGTAACTGCTGCTTAATAATACCAAACTCTTAGATCTGCTGCACTGGTTTTCCCGCATTGGGCTTTTCCGGGGACTTAGTCCAAAATAAAGGTGTCCTATGTGTGATTTAATTCTTGCTCAGTTTCCTTATTTCAGAATCATAAAGTATTAAGTGTAGGCTGGTTCAGTAATTTACTTCAGTAATTCATGAAGAAATCTAAATTAATTTTGTAATGTAATTTACATAATAGGAGAAGTAAATTCAGTTAGTTGTAGTAGGATTCCTGAGATTGTCAGATCTAGGAATTTTCACATGGTATCAGAGCATGTGATGTGAAACAAGAATTGCAGATCTAGCACTGAAGTGAAGGCCAAATTGCTGCATCATTAGCAGATCAAATCCCCAAAGGGATTGCGTAGTTCTAGCCAGGAGGGCTAATTTTTCGAGGTTGGCTCTCTTTGAGTGAGTCGACAGAGAGGTAGGACTTATGATTCGAGATTTTGCCGAGGCAAAGGGAGCAGCGCAGAGTCTTAACTTAGAGCCAGAGGGACACAATTTTTCTGCAAGCATTTACTGGAGATCGATCTCCTCCCCCTTGGCCATCATGAATAGCTTCAGCTGGTGCTCCCGAAGCATCTTCCTTTGGACGGATCTTCCTTCATATAATGTGGTTAGAGCCACCCACATATCATGAGTCGTTGTCTTCTCGGCTATGTGAGGCACCACATGATCTTTGACCTCGCCCATGATGAAGCGCTTGGCGTGTGCCGCTGCTTCTTCATGCTTCTCCAGGAGCTTCGCATCGGTCGGCGTGGCCAGGACTTTCTCTGCATGCTCCATCAGACCGTATGCCTCCATGAATACCAGGATTCTGGCCTTCCAAATTGCAAAGTTGGACAAGCCGTCCAACCTATCCTGATCATGTAGTCCTTGAGGTGCCATCTGCTTAGAAAATATGTCGGAGCGAATCCTCCTCTCTATGCTAGAGACTTGGATCTAGGGTCCTTGGCGAAACAGGCACCCTCTGCTCCCTCTGAGAATTGACTTCCTCTCTTGGAAGTCTACCAAATAAAAAATGAATCAGCTTTCTTTGATCCTCTGATCGAACTTCAAACTTCTTTGGCTGGAAATCTTCTAAGAAGTTGTTCTCCTCCCGCTCTTTGTCAACTTGCTCAGGTTAAATTCTGAACCAACATAATTTTAACCCCACCAACAACCATTGAAGGTCTGCAACACGGCTTCCGGCACTCTGAATCAACCAACAGCTTCAGGACTACATCACCTCAGCTAGCCTCTACGTGAGCAGACAGTCTTAGCGCTGTTGCTGCGCTACCTCTGCGCAGTAAGCGCGTGGGCCTACGTGGAGATTGCGTGGAGACTGTGTCACTCTGGTCTCTACGTGGCTCTGCTTCCTTCTGCTGCTACGCTGCCCTCTCTGGTCCGACTTTCTGTGGCTACTGCTGCTTTCTGCAGCAAAGATTCTTCAGTCTTCTTGCTGGCGAGCCAGGCTAGATCTGCAATCGCTTTGATACCATGTGAAAATTTCTGAATATTACTTTTGCAGAAACCCTACTATTAAATCTTGATTTACTTCTCCTACTTAGACAAGTTATTAATCTGAAATATTCAGCATTAACATCGAAGTAAATACATCAAAAACCTACATATACAGATCTAAACTGAATACATGCACAATGACAAAGTGACACACAAGGATTTTTCTGGACAACTGTCCCTGGAAAAACCCAATGTGGGAAAACCGGTCTTCTTGTTGTTGGAGGGTTTTATTATTAAGTAGAATCTAAGTACAACAAATCTGGGCACCAAACTGGTTAACCCGACAGAGAAATAAACTGCAACTATGCCTCTGTTATGGAGACAGAAAAACTGAATGATTCACACCCTCAAATGGGATTTACAAAACTCAACTGCCTTCAGTCTTCAGAAACCCCAGTGCTGCTCTGAAGCCCTCTGCGACAGCTCTGCTAGCCTGCTTCAGCCCCTATGCTGCTCAGGAAGGGCCTGTGTCACCCCAGACTGGGTAACGCTGCCCCTGCGCTGCCCTGGCTTGGCCTGCGTCAGCCCTGCGTAGCCCCTGAAGCCTCTGCGTTGCCCTTGCTGGGCTGTGTCTGCTCTACGTAGTTGTTGCCATCTCTGTGCTGCTCAGTTTGATGCTTCTCTGCCTCTTGTTGCACTCTTGGCCTGGGATCAAACCATCCCTCTTGCCAATACTACCCCTCGCTGCAGCTAAAACACTTCTGAAATTCTTAGGAAACCACGCCCTAGAATTTCATCTTAGTCTCAGTGCTCTGCCACTGTGTGTGTTCTCCAACTGACCCCAAGCCTTATACTTTTCTTGTTGGGAAACCAACTGTCGTGATCTAATCTTGAATCGACGAATAAGATTAAAAGAAAGCTTGATCCGTGCGAGTTGTGTCATTTTCATCACATGTTTAATTTAATTAACTTTAATCTTTTATTTTTCCTAAGTTAGACTTAGCGTCCTTAATTAAAAAGATTAATTAATTCAATATCTCTTAAACATAATGGAATTTCTTAAATCGCTTTCTGGGTCTTGGAGATATCATGTACTCTATTCCCTCCACAAAGTTTGGGAGCTAGAGCACATCCGAAGCTACCCCAACACATCAGATTTCTCAACACTCACCATAGGAACTTTGGAAGACCTTGGTCATGAAGCATGGCATGGGCAACTTCAAGAATGGTTCGATTCTTCCTTTTGGCAATACCATTTTGTTCGGGAGTATATGCAGTAGTGGTCTCCCTCGTAATGCCAGCTTCCCTGCAATAGTTATTGAATTCATTCGACTCATATCTAGTTTCATTATTGGTCCTCAAAATTTTGATCTTCTTACTTGTTTGATTTTCAACGAAGGCCTTGAAGGTGCGGAACCATTTGAATACTTCGTTTGTTTTCTTCAAGAAGTATATCCATGTCTTGCGGGAGAAGTCATCTATAAAAGTGACATAATATAAGCATCCTCCCAAGGATGTTACGGGCAACATACCAGATTGATCAGAATGAATCAATTGTAGAACATCAAAAGTCTTGGAGTTAGTTGAGGGGAATGGTCCCCTTGTATGCTTTCCTTCGACACAACCCTGACATACACCTTCATGATCAATCTTTGAAATCGGGCATACCTGTGACCACCTTCCTTGCTTTGGGAAGGGCTTTATAATGAAGGTGTGCAAACCTCCGATGCCATAGTTCAAATTGAAGAGTTGTGTTACATGTCATGGCTCCCAACAAATTTCCTCCAACCTGATAGAGTGTGTCAACCCTGAAACCAAGAGTGAATGCTTCTTTGAAATTCCTCTTCCAAATGCGTACCTTTCCATCAATGAATGCCACCTTGAATCCTTTGTCTTCCATTGCCGAGATAGACACTAGATTCTTCTCCAAGTCAGGTACATACAACACATCTTGCAAACGAAGCACTTGCCCTTGATTTAGATGACGGGTCACAGTTTCTGTACCTTTCATGAGATAGGTGGCATTGTCTCCAAGGATAATTTCCAAATTAGTCTCATTTTCAATCAAATTAGAGAGGGCATCTTTATATCTAGTGAAGTGCCTTGAGACACCACTATCAATCATCCAGTTATCCAGGGTGTCAGGGGGAGATGCAGCAATGAGGGTAGATATAAGAATATATTCATTTTTCTTATTATCTACAACATTAGATTCATCATACCTGGATTTCCTTGACCCCTTGAAGGGTTGACCATTTCCATTTCCATTTCGATCAGAGGGAGCCTTTCTCTTTCCTTTGTTGTTGATCCTGTTGTTACTTTGATTTCCATTTCCCCTGAAGTTGTTATTGTTGTTGTAGTCATCATCTCGGGGTGAGTCCATTTTATTGGGACACTCTATTCTCTAGAATAGTGACCAAACTTGTTACAATTGTAACATCTACCCTTCCTTCCTTTGGGTCTCGCTCTTCCTTGACCTTGATTTCTCGGACCAACATTATTCTTCTTCTTTGCATGAGCGGTGAAGGAAGTAGGTTCACGTCCATTTCCATTTGAGGGTTTGTCTCTCTCCATAATCCCTGACTCCTCTTGAGTGCATCTCGTCAACAATTCATCAAAATTAGGAATTATATTATTATTGAGAATAGTGGTATTGAATACATACCATGCCTAGGGAAGACCTCTAAGAGCAATGAGAGTGAGCTCTCGGTCAGCTATGTTCTCTCCAATTGATAAGTGATCATTCTTGATTTAGGTGATCCTCATGAAGTAGGATTGGATAGACTCTCCCTTGTCCATCTTGATGTCCTTCAACTTGTTCTTCAAGAAGAGAATTTGATTAGCATTGCTAGCCCTGAACATGCTAACCAACTTAGCATACATCTCCTTAGATGTGCCCAGCTCGGAGATATAAGCAACCATGTGCTTGTGAATAGAATCCCAGATGATCTTCTTCGCCTTGTTTTTCCCTTTCCTGTACTTTGTTTTAGTGGCAGCCGGTGCATTTGATGGAGGCTCAGTGATCTTTCCCTGCACATAGTCCATAACATCTTGTTCCTCCAATGTCAGATCCAAGGACATTTTCCAAGCATGATAATCAGACTTATCTTTGAGCTTGTCATCATATTTGAAGTATGATGAGGAAGCCATTGACCCTTGTCCTTGTCTAATCAACCTTCAGTGATTGCTTTTCTCTCTCTTGCTTGGAATTTTTCTTCACCTCAACTCTGATACCATGTTAATTTTTAGTTAATGATGGTATCTTCTAAGCTTAGAGCAATTTACTTCAATCTTTCTTATTAGCCCAATTCAATTTCCTATTTAGCAATCACATTAACATTGACCATAAATGCTGATAGAACATAACAAATAATCAGAAGTTAAGCCAAGACAAGAGGACACAATAATTTGGCGGATGTCAGGGAAAATCCCCAATGTGGGGAAAACCCTTTGATCATATCTTCTTATTATTCTTCAAATTCAGTAGAGAGAGAAAGTACAACTTACAGCAGTCAACAGGATGCCTTAGCCTGCAAAGTCAATGCTGGTCAAACCAACAATATTCCTCCCCAATGGAGCTCGGTCAAACCTAGTCAAATTTGGCCTCAAAGAATAGTTAAAGTCAGCCCAAAACAGTCCTGAAATTCTCGGTCAAACCTGGTCAACGCACTGGTCAAATCTGCGGTCAACGTTGCAGTCAAACAACCTAGATTTCCTTCGTTTTCGTGCCAGCAAACTTAGCCTTCCAAACTCTGATTATGTCCCAAAAATCGAAGTCAGAAAATCAAAGTTGACCCAAAGTCAACGCTGCTGCAGAAGCCCTAAACACAGTGCAAAATTGCAGCTGCCCTTTCACACGTGCGGAGGAAAGAGAATGCCTTCTTGAGGCTGTACGAACCAATGAGAAGGAGAGAGAATGTGAGATGAGATGATGTCCAAATGAGATTTGAGTCTCTGCCTTTTATATCCACCATCAGTGAGGGGTGGAGACACATCTCTTGGGGCTTATGAGCCTACATAACAATTCTGGCCGACCTTGGAAATTTGCACGTGTGAGAAATAAATTCAAAATCCAACTTCTGCGCATCCAAACAAGATGATCTTTTAATCAATCTTGCACCTCTCCGAAAGAGGAATCCAACAAAAATATCATCTCCATCATATGAGTAGTGCAAAGAGGAGTTTGGCCCTAGTTGCCAAATGTAACATGTGGGCTCCTGTAGCAAGGTATTAATTCAAGAGGTGGACCTCCTCAAGAATTTGGCCCAACCTGAAGCACTCTGGGGCTACAAAACCAAGTCACCCCACCTCACTCTTGGAGGGATGTCTATAAACATGGAGAATCTGATCTACTCAAACTGTTTTTGCTACTACACTATTCCAACTACTGCAATAATGAGAATGATCTCCCTAGATCCTGAAGTACTAGCTTCCATAGGGCTTCTCTCTCTGAAACTAGACTCTTGATTCTCAATCTCCCTATAGGAAATCTCTCTCCTCCCTCCTGGCAACTCGCACTATCCTCCTGCACTAGAAATTGGATTGCGTAGCTCTGCGCTGGGAATCTCTTGGCTAGAACTGCACTTGCATAATGCAACTGGGCAATTCACACTGCCTGTGTCACTGCATCTAGCTTTTGCAACTGTCTTTCGGGTATTGATTGCAACTAGATTTGCAACTGTCTAATGACAAATTGCACCTTCTGACACTAAACCTGCTACTATGATATTGTGGGCTATCATAGCAAAGGTGATGGTCCTGCTGCAACATTCCGGAACTTATCTGACTAATCTCCTTGTTGCAATTGTGGTGGACCTTGCCCATCTGGCACATTGGAGTCTTATACTCCTCCTCCTGGATCTGGTGCCCAACTATCTCCTTTTGAGCCTAGTCTCTGGCTGGGACCCTTCCTTTCTTTACAACTCATACTAGACAACTCACACTTCCTCCGACACTTATTTCTGGCAACTGGAAGTCGAACTACTGCCCCAATCTGCATTCTAGCTAACTCGCACAACCTCCTTTGGCAATCTCGTACGGTGATCCCTGCAAAGCTGCAAAATATGTGAAAATCAAAACTGGAGCAAATAAACCCGAAAATATCCCTCTTTCCTGCTGCTTGGCTGTTGGATCTGCTACTTGCACTCCCTTCTGGAGTGAGAATATCTGCTCATAACTACTGCCAATCTGCAACTGGAAAAATTAGATCTCTAAATCTCGAGATCCCCTGAGAGAAATTTTCCCTCTGTGTGTGCTCTTTCTTCCCCCTGACGCTATTTTTCTCTAGCAAACTGCTGCAAAATAACTGTCCAACTAGAGATCCGCCCTGCAAGAAAATAAAAAATACGGCTGCTCCCTCTGCCTCTGGTAATCCCCAATCTGGAGAAATCCGATTTCTCTGTTGCGCTCTCAGAGAAGTTGATTTTTCCTCAAGAAATTGACCCTCTTGGTCAAGGAATTGCACTGCCTCTGGGGTTTTCAAACTACTGCTCACGATGAGCAACGAACCTCCTTTTCTTCTTCTGCAACTGAGCTCTCCGGCTTACAGTCTATGCTCTGATACCATGTGAAAATTCGGTTACCCGAATGTTATTGTTAGGTCTCTATATTACTAGTGTAGTCCCTTATTGTTGTTAGTGTAGCCCCCTTATTGTTATTGTTGTACCCATGTAACCCCCACATTGTTATTATTGTGCCCTTACATTATTATTGTTAGGTCGGCTAAGATTATATCGTGACCCCATGGACTCTTATATATAGAAAAGAGGTTTTGTCATTTGTATCATCCAAGAATTGTTCATTTATGTAATGTAAAGGAGGTTGCCCCCTCGAAGTGGCTTATTTATAAGTCGTTGATCTCTCTTTTCTTCTATTTTTTGAAGCTGGTTTTATAACATTTGGGATTAGAGCTTTGGATTCTAGGGTTTCGCTGCTCCAAACAAATCATCGTGGCATTTTCGCTATAATTTTTTTTCTACAAAGGTTTAGAAGCTGAAATTTTCACCACGCGACGCCGAAATCCGGAGGAACGTCGTGTAAAAATTTCAGATCTTGGTTCACAATATTTTCGGAGATATGATCTGTGGAAGTTAGGGTTTTTGTAGGCTCCCGAATTTTATCTAAACGACGTGACCTTGGTAAAATCGTCATAACTCTCTCTCCGAGTATTGGATTGGAATTTTGTAAAAAGTGGCCAAAATTGCATGGACTGTAGTTTCCTGTGTATTAATTTCAGAGCCGAAGGAGGAAACAGTGACATGTGGCATGCCGTACAAGTTCAGTATACTGAACTAGTCCATAATTAGGTCATTGTGGGAGATTGGGCATAACTTTTTCTTGAAAAGCCCAAATCAAGTCGGACCTGTGGCATTCGAAAGAAGATTCAGAGGGCTACTACAGGATCGAAGTTTAGATATTGAAGTTGCGAAATCACAGAGATAATTCAGTTTCAATATCGAGCTCCTCAAAGGCAAGAAAAAATTGTGTATTTTTTTTCAAATTGCATAAGTCTTGTTTGAGAAATCAGTTTGAAGTGATTCCAAGGGAATATTGAAGCATAGATATCAGTATTGGGTTCTAAAATGCTCTCTAAAAAGAATTCAACACCCATTAAGCCCTCAGAATACTTTACTATGACTCATGAAGATGAAGAAGTGCAACATGATATATCAAAATTACAAGAGCAAGTGCACCAAATTTCACTCTCGCAAAGAGCAACAAAAAATGAAATGGAAGTTTTGAAGAAAGGTGTGGAAGCTAAGATGGCTGGTTTGAAGAATGGCATGGAAGACATGGAAGCTAAGATCGATGGTATAGAAGAAAAAATGAAAGACAACATGGAAGACATGAAGAATGATCTATAAGCAGACATGGAAGGTTTGACAAAGTTGATACAAGAAATGTTATCTAATGGAAAAAATATAGTAGAGGAAACTCATGATGAGAACAAAATAAATTTTAATCGTGATTTTATAAACTCTAATGTTGGATGGAAGACCCACCATATTCCAAAGATCGATATGAGGAAGTTTGATGGCAAGGATCCCGTAACATGGATACTATAGATGGAGCAATATTTTGATCTCAATAATGTGCAAAACACACAAAAGGTACACATTGCAACTTTATGTTAGAACAAAATAGTAAGAAAATACATTTGTATGTGGTATTATCGATGGCTTTGCTCCGTAAAAAAATTGTCCTTGGTCCAATTTTTACGGAGAAATGATAGCACATTATGAGGATACAAAGAGCAACACCTTCTTTAGCCAATTGATAAATCTCAAACAAAGGGTTTAGTGGTGGAGCACATTGAGGACTTCCAAAAAGGTGAATATAAGGGGTAAATGATATTCAGGAGGAACACGGGGATTGATGTCTTCATAGGGACTTTAAAGGATAACATCCAACATGAGGTTCGCATTTGGGAAACTGATTCATTGGAGAAGGCATTCAGGTTGGCAAGAAAAAATGGATGTAAAATTATGGCGACAAGGAAGCCTACCACTCACATCTATAAAGATGGAAGTGTTGCTACTCCTAGACTTCCACAACCTACAAGGTTGACACCACAGCAATTGGAAGAAAAAAGAGCAAAAGGGATTTGCTACAGTTGTGATAACAAATACACTAAAGGTCATAAGTGTGTTGAGAAGAAATTATTTTTCATAGGTTGTGAAGAGGAGGAAGAAAATGAACAAGAAACTTCAAAAGAAGAGGATATACACCAGGAACCAACCCTAGAGAAAGAAGAAATGAGTTCGACCATATCGGGTAATGCATTGGCAGGAATTACCACTCCTCAAACTCTCAAGATAGAAGGACATATCAAGAAGAAAAAGGTAATAGTGTTGATTGATTCGGGTAGTACCCATAATTTTATTCATTGTAAGGTAGCCAAGGAATTGAATTGTTTCCTATACCCAGCACCAGAATGTCAAATGATGGTTGCAAATGGAGGAACTATAAATTTCTCTGGAAAATGCCATAATATCAAGCTAACCATGGGGGAATATGTATTGACTAGTCCAATGCTTTCCATTCCTATTGGAGGTGTTGATGTTGTACTAGGAGTACAATGGTTACAATCTTTGGGGACGGTAGCTTTTAATTTTCAAGAACTTTTCTTGAAATTTTTTTCAGAAGGAAAGGAAGTTGAATTACTAGGTATTGCAGGGAAGCCAGGAAGGATAATAAGCTCTAATGTCATGACAAAGCTTCTAAAGAAAGAACAACGAGGCGTAATTGCACAATTATGCTCACTAGAAGTTCCGACATCAAAATCATCTATTTCTGCAGATCTCCAACAAGTCTTGGACAATCATTCCAAGGTGTTTGAAACTCCCAAAGAACTCCCACCTATTCGTGATCATGATCATGCTATTCATTTGATTCCAGGAAGTGTTCCTCCAAACATCAGGCCTTATAGATATCCTTATGTCCAAAAGAGCGAAATTGAACCTATGATTGCAGAAATGTTAGAGGCGGGTATAATTCAACCTAGTCAAAGTTCTTTCTCTGCTCCTGTAGTATTGGTACACAAGAAGGATGGATCATGGCGAATGTGTTCGGATTATAGGGAGCTCAATAAGCTCACCATTAAAGATAAATTTCCCATTCCTGTGATTGATGAATTATTGGATGAATTACTTGGAGCAATTTATTTTACCAAGTTGGATCTTCGTTCAGGATATCATCAAATTAGAATGAAGACTGAAGATATTCCAAAAACAGCATTTCGAACTCATGAGGTCATTATGAATTTTTGGTCATGCCTTTTGGCCTTACCAATGCACCTTCTACATTTCAAGGGTTGATGAATTCCATTTTCAAACCCTTCCTTAGAAAATTTGTGCTAGTATTTTTTGATGATATACTAATCTATAGCAGGTCTTGGAAGGATCATGTTCAACATGTTGACGGGGTGCTCAAACTATTGCAGGAGAAACAATTATATGAAAAAACATCCAAATGTTTCTTTGGAGTACAAGAGGTGGAATATCTGGGTCATATTGTATCTCACGAGAGTGTTAAGGTAGACCCTAACAAAATTAAAGCCATTAAGGAATGGAAAGTCCCCACAACCATAAAGCAGTTGCGAGGATTTCTCGAGTTAACAGGGTATTATCACAAGTTTGTTAAGAATTATGGGAGAATAGCAGCACCTCTAACAACATTATTGAAGAAAGATGCATTTTCATGGACTCTTGAAGCAACTAAGGCTTTTGAGCATCTTAAAGAGGCAATGTGCCTAGAATCGGTCTTAGCTACGCCAGACTTCAAAAAAACCTTCATTGTGGAATGTGATGCCTCAGGAAATGGAATTGGTGCGGTTTTAATGCAATAAGGAAGACCCATTGCTTTTGAAAGTCGTCCAATCAAAGGAAAGTATTTAAAGAAAGCTATTTATGAGAAGAAAATGTTGACAATACTACATTCACTAAAGAAATGACGACCTTACCTAATAGGAAGACATTTCAAGGTAAAAACTGATCATGATAGTCTTAAATACTTTTTGAAACAAAGACTATCTTCAGAAGAGCAGTAAAAATGGGTCACAAAGATGCTGGGTTATGACTTTGAAATCATCTACAAAAAGGGAAGTTAAATGTTGTTGCAGATGCACTGTCAAGAAAGGATGAAGAGGTGGAAGAATTGCTATGTGCCATTTCTATTATCCAACCAGATTGGATAACCGAAGCAAGGGATGAATAGAAGAAGGACGAAGATGTGCCATTTCTATTATCCAACCAGATTGGATAACCGAAGCAAGGGATGAATAGAAGAGGGACGAAGAAGTGTGGACACTCATTCAAAAGTTGCCACAAGATCCTAGTACATTTGATACATTTAGTTGGAAAAATGATTGCTTATGGTACAAAGATCGCTTATATCTTTGTAAGAATTCCCAACTAAAACAAAATATTCTTTTGGAATTGCACACATCTCCCTTAGGAGGACACTCACGATTTTAAAAAACTTACCACAGGGTGAAGAAATAATATTTTTGGGATGGCCTTAAATCTGATATTCAGAAGTTTGTGGCAGAATGTTTGGTTTGCCTGCAAAATAAAGTTGAGACAATTAAGACCTCGGGTCTTCTACAACCTTTATCCATTCCAAGTCAACGTTGGGAGGAGATTTCAATGGATTTTATCACAGGTTTACCTAAGTCCGAAGGAAAGAGTGTCATCATGGTGGTAG
The DNA here is from genome assembly GCA_034641835.2 of Pinus albicaulis. Taxonomy (NCBI): domain Eukaryota; kingdom Viridiplantae; phylum Streptophyta; class Pinopsida; order Pinales; family Pinaceae; genus Pinus; species Pinus albicaulis. Next base: position 1,419,811,991 of record CM076570.1, on the reverse strand, counting down.
TTGATAGACTTACAAAGTATGCACACTTTTGTGCATTATCTCATCCATTTAAAGCAAGTACAGTTGCTACTGCATTTATGGAAACAATTCAAAATCTACATGGAAACCCAAAGATTATTGTAAGCAACAGAGATCCCATTTTTACTGGAAATTTTTGGACAAAATTATTTTCTTGTTTGGGTACTCAACTAGCTCATAGCTCATCTTATCATCCTCATTCTGATGGGCAAACTGAGATAGTGAACAAATGTTTGGAAGGATATCTTCATTGTTTGTATCTGATAAACAAACACAATGGGTCAAGTGGTTACCTCTGGCTGAATGGTGGTATAACACTTCCTTCCATACTGCAACAAAAATGACCCCATTTATGGCACTTTATGGATATCATCCACCGTCCATCATATCATCTTTAAGAGAAAATTCTAATGTTCAAGCAGTGGAAGATCACATCGAGCATCAACAACAAGTTCTCGAACTCTTAAAGTATAACCTAATTTTGGCACAAAATCGAATGAAACAACATGCAGATAAACATCGCAGCAAGAGAATTTTTGATGTAGGAGATTGGGTATATTTACGGCTACAACCATACAAACAAATGTCCCTCAAGAAAGCTAAGAAGGATAATAAATTATCACCAAAGTACTATGGTCCTTACAAGGTGTTGCAAAAGATTGGTACTATGGCATACAAATTGGAGCTTCCTGCTTCTTCTCGAGTGCATCCAGTTTTCCATGTTTCATGCTTAAAGAAGGTTATCGGTGACAAACTTCCAGTTCAAACAATATTGCCAGAACTTGACGAGAAAGGAAAAATCATATTGGAACCTGAAGCAGTCACGGAAACAAGAACTCATCAGCTACGAAATCGATCAATTTTAGAGTATCTCATCAAGTGGAAGAACTTACTCACTGAAGATTCAACATGGGAGGATGAGAATTTTATATAGAAGCATCCAGGGCTACTCAAGTGTTGAGGACAACACTTTTTTGAAGGGGAGGGGCATGTTAGGTCCCTATATTACTAGTGTAGCCCCTTATTGTTGTTAGTGTAGCCCCCTTATTGTTATTGTTGTACCTCTGTAACCCCATACTGTTATTATTGTCCCCTTACATTATTATTTTTAGGTCGGCTAGGATTATATTGTGACCCCATGGACTCCTATATATAGAAAGGAGGTTTTGTCATTTGTTCCATCCAAGAATTGTTCATTTATGTAATGTAAAGGAGGTTGCCCCCTCGAAGTGGCTTATTTCTAAGGCGTTGATCTCTCTTTTCTTCTATTTTTTGGTGCTGGTTTCATAACACCTATTGCAACAACTGATGTATATTCTTCTAATTGTTTATTTAAACAAACAATTTACTTGCAGTTTCCTACGACAAATATAGAATTAAATTCACTGCAATGTTCACAAATAAAATACTGCAGAAGAATTAAAAATGTTGGAAGAAATAGATGCACACACACAAAATACACCGTTATTTTAGGACAATGTCCCTGGAAAAACCCAACTCGGGAAAAACGGAGCAACGACTGTGTGTTTTGATATTATGCAGTAGTGAAAATCTTAGTACAAACTATGGATGCGCAAACTGGCAATCCAAACAGAGAAATACTGTCGAAAATAACTAGTGAGGAAAATTCCTGTAAATTTTCATAGATGTTCTATGCCTGATGCAACTTTACTTTTATCCCCAATATCAAACAACAATCACATAAACAAGAAAGTAAAATGCTGATAGAACATACCAGTATATCGACAGAAGACAAGCCAAAAATGTACTTAACTTTATCAACAAAATATATGTGTTGTGGTGCGTTATCACTGTCAACAGGATGCTTCAACCAGCAAAGTCTCAATACGGTCAGCGAACCAGAAGTGTCACACAACCCTCTCGGACAACAATATTAGTCAACCCAAGGTCAACGAAAGTCAACGAAGTCACAGTCAACTGTCAACACAAAACAGTAGCAATAAAAAGTCAACGCAGCCTAGTCAAAGTCAATGGTGAACCTCAATTTCTGTGCCAATAAATGCGGACTGTAGAAATTGGAATTTTGACCAAGATATGGGTCAGTTTGACCATGCGTTGACCAAGGTCAACGCTAGTCAACTCTGCGCTGAAAACCCTAGGTCGAAAAGAAAAATTCTCCTTGCTTCAATTTTCCCATGTGTGAAGAAGAAGAGACTCCCAGTGATGATCGAACCAATTAGATGAGGAGAAAGAATGTGTGATGATGGATGAGTGAAAATGACCTCCAACGTTGACCTATTTATATCCATCAGTGAGGGTGTGTGACACAACTGCTAGGGCTTCAAGCCTACATTTCAATTCTGGCCGACTTGCACATATTTTGAATAAATTCAAATTTAATGTTCTGCTCATTAGAGCAAGATGATCTTTAGATTGATCTTGCACCTCCCCGAAAGAGGAATCCAATAAAAATATTGGCATCTTCATATGAGCATCACAACATGGAGTTTGGACCTAGTTGTCCAAAATTAACACTCCCTCTCAACTAGGGAGAACTCCATCCACCCGTGCCATCCAAAAATTGTGCGTCATCCTACTGTAACTTGCTTTGCTGGCTTCTTTATTTCAAAACAAGAGTGGGTCAGTCACAAAGATAGCATTCTCGGTGGACAAATTCAACCTAGAGGTCTGAAACCTCTATAGGACTCAAAAGAGTCACATACCAACCCGAAGTTGGTTTACCTGACTGGAAGTCAGTTGGAGGTCCGAAACCTCACTAGACTTGATCTAAGATCAAGTGGTTCGACACGTGCCATCCTAGACATAGAGAGTACGACAATCTCCGATGCGTCCATTGGTCTTTGCTACTGGTCTCTAGCTTTTCCCACCTCACTGGCCAAATGAGGGGTACTTCCCATGAGTCTGGGACTCAATGGGTAGGATGTATACGGGGCACAGATCATGAGAGGTGAACCAACTCAACATCATAACGGTGGGGCAGAAGCACCACAAGGTTCGGCAAGCGTAGCCCCGTGTTTCTTATAGCTCCGAGAAACTATCCCCAAAGCCCCCCAAAGCTCCCAGAGCTCATTGTCCAACAAGACCCTCAGCATAGGGTTGTTCCACAATTTCGAGATTCTCACGGAAGGTTAGGAACTTGACCTTCCCCAGGGGCTTTGTGAGAATGTTCGCGACCTACTCATCAGTTCCTATATGATCGAGCCTTACAGCGCCTCGCTGTACCATATCCCAGATAAAGTGGTACCTGATATCAATATTCTTGGATCAATCGTGGAACACGGGATTCTCGGATAACCGAATCCCACTCTGGTTATCACAGAGTATCACGGTGGTATCTAGCACATGCCCGAACAACCCACTGAAGAGATTTCGCAACCAAACTGCTTCACAATAGGCCATACTCGCTGCAATATATTCGGCCTCAGTGTTGCTCAAAGCCATCGACTTCTGCTTCCTGCTCATCCATGATATCGAAGTAGACCCAAGTGTGAAGCAACATCCCGATGTGCTCTTGCGATCCACCACACTGCCCGCCCAATTGGCATCAGTATATCCATGGAGTGTCACGCTCATGGCAGTGTATCTTAGCCCATGTTTTATCGTGCCCTGTAGATATCTCAACAGATTCTTTGCACCAACCCAGTGAATGTGATGAGGTTCAACCATATGTTGACTCAAAGTGTTCACTGCAGAACATACGTCCGGATAGGTGTTCACTAAGAACACCAGGGCCCCTACGAGTTGACGATACTTAGTAGGACTTGCTAGCACAGGCCCAATAGCGCTGCCACTCAACTTCTTAAAGTTGAGCTCCATTGGTGTCAGCACGGACTTATAGTCCACCATTCCAAATCTTTCCAGAAGCTTCACAATATATTTTCCTTGAGAAAGGAAAATCTCGCCAGGTCTCTGCTAGACCTCCAAGCCTAGGAAGTAATGCATCAGTCCTAGGTCCTTCATCTCAAACTCAGCAGTGAGCTCCCTCTTACACTAATGAATGAGAGGGTCAGCACCTGTTAGGAAGAGGTCGTCCACATACAACACCAGAATGAGAGGCTTTTCTCTATCAACCTTGAAGTAAAGGTTCGGATCAACATTTCTAAGAGTGAAGCCCAGCTTGATCAAGTAGCTATCTATCCTCTCGTACCAAGCTCTGGGTGCTTGCTTCAACCCATAGAGGGCTTTCTTCAACCTGCAAACATGGGTGTCTCGATCCTGGACTTCGAACCCCAGAGGTTGCTCCACATACACCTCTTCCTTTATCGCACCATGCAGAAATGCGGTCTTCACATTCATCTGATGAAGATTCCATCCTTGCGTAGCAACAAGGGCTATGATAGATCGAATGGTGGTATATCGGGCGACAGGTGCAAATATATCATCATAGTCTACGCCTTCCTTTTAAGAGAAGCCACGGGCAACGAATCTTGCCTTGAAATTTTCAGCACTACCATCAGATCCATGCTTGAACTTATAGAGCCATTTCGAGGTGACAACTGCTTTGTCCTTCGGTCTTGGAACCATATCCCAAACATCATTCTTCATAATGGACTCATATTTTTCATGCACAACATCCTTCTAGACTTGATGCTTTACGGCTTCCTCAAAAGATCCAGGCTCACATTCTACAATTGTACTCATGGCTGCTAGATACCCTCGATATCTATTCGGCTTCTTGATTTCATGGAATGTCCCCCTTGGGGCCATATGTCTCTCAGCATCCTCGAGAGTGTCCTTGAGCCATGATTGTTTACTCTTCATTGAAGGAGGTGGATCAATAGGGTCCATCGGTCCTTCAACATTGGGCATCGTGTCATCCTTCAGTTTTTCTTGATTACTAGGCCTTGCTTCATGATCTTCCTCAGATATTGGAAGATTGATTACTTTCCTCAGGGAAGCATCTTCTTCAAAGGTAACATCGTGGCATATCTCCACTTCCCTTTGACCAGGCACATAGACTCTATAGGCCTTCGAAGTTTTGCTGTAGCCCACAAACATTCCCTTCTTCCCAGAAGCATCCAACTTGCTCCTCTTCTCCTTCGGTACATGAAAATAAACAGGACATCCAAAAACTCTAAAATGTGAGACGTCAAGTTTCTTACCAGAGAAAACCTCTTTGGGAGTTTTGGAGTCTAGAGCGGAATGCAGGTATCGGTTTTGTATGTACACAATAGTGTTCGCAACTTCTCCCCACAGAAACTTCGGAAGACCTTGGTCACATAGCATGGCACGGGCAGCTTCCACAATGGTCCTGTTCTTTCTTTTAGCAATGCCATTTTGCTCAGGAGTATAGACAGTTGTGGTCTCCCTCTTGATGCCAGCTTCTCTGCAAAAGTTCTTGAACTCGTCCGTCTCATATTCAGTGCCATTATCGGTCCTCAATATCTTGATCTTCTTCCCTGTTGAATTTTCCACCAAGGCTTTGAAGGTACGAAACCACATGAAAGCCTCATCCTTCTTCTTCAAGAAGTATATCCAGGTTTTGCGAGAGAAGTCATCTATGAACGTCATATAATAAGAACATCCTCCCAAGGATGTCACGAGCAGCATACCAGATAGATTAGAATGTATCAATTGCAAGACATCAGATGTCTTTGTGACACTTGAGGGGAAAGGTCCCCTTGTATGCTTTCCTTCGGCACAACCCTGACATACACCTTCATGATCATTTGTGAACTCGGGCATCTCGTCACCACCTTCCTTGCTTCGGGAAGGGCTTTGTAGTGGAGGTGTCCAAACCTACGGTGCCATAGTTCAGTCTGTCGGATAGTATCACATGTCATTGCTCCTAGTGGACTTCCTCCAACCTGGTAGAGTGTATCAACTCTAAACCCAATCGTGATAGCTTCCTTGAAACTCTTCTTCCAGATGCGCACCTTCCCATCAATGAATGCCACATTGAAACCTTCAACAAATGCCACATTGAAACCTTTGTTTTCCATGGCCGAAATAGACACAAGATTCTTCTTCAAATCAGGTACATAGAGTACATCTTGCAAGTGGAGGACTTGACCTTGAGACAAGTAGAGGGTCATAGTCCCTATCTCTTTCACGAGATATGTGGCATTATCTCCAAGGATAATTTTCAGATTAACATCCTTCTCAACCATATTAGAAAGTGCTTCCTTGAACCTAGTGATGTGCCTTCAGGCACCACTATCTGGAATTTCTCGACCTTTTGAAAGGTTGCCCATTTCCATCAGAGGGAGCCTTCCTCTTCCCTTTGAACCTGTTGTTCTTTTGATTGCCATTCCTCCGGTTGTTGTTTTTGTCATCATCATCGGGAGAATCCTTCTTGAAAGGGCATTCTCTAGCATAATGGCCGGTCTTGTGACATGTGTAACATTTGCCTTTCTTTCCTTGGGCCCTTGCTCTTCCTTTGTTTCTTGGACCACCAAAGTTCCTCTTCTTAGCACGAGCAGTGAAGGCAACATTTCCTTCATTTCATATTCCTTCATCCTTGTCTCTTCTTGTACGCATCTCGATAGTACTTCGTCAAAATCAGGTATCACATTGTTATTGAGAATGGTAGTATTGAATACATGCCATTCGGAGAAGAGACCTCCAAGTGTGGTGAGAACCTTTTATCAATTCTGATTTCAATCAATTTCAGAAAATATGATTGAACGGATTCATCCCTGCCTTTCTTCAGATTCTTCAGATGGTTCTTGAAGAAAAGGACTTGATTTGCATTGTTGGCCTTGAACATGTTGACCAACTTATCATACATCTCCTTGGATGTGTCTAGCTCAGAGATGTAGGCAACCAGACTCTTATGAATTGAGTCCTTGATCATCAACTTTGCTTTTATTTCCCCCTTATATTTTGACTTGGTGGCAGCAGGTGCAGTGGATGGAGGCTCTTGGATTTTACCCTGCACATAGTCCATGACATCTTGGTATTCCAACATAAGATCCAATGTCATCTTCTAGGCATGGAAGTCTTCCTCCCTAGTCAATTTGTCATCAACTTTAAAGCCATTATAGTTTGTGGTACCCATGCTCTTCTTCAGTGATTGCTACAAACTTGGGCTTTGTCTTCACCTCAGTTCCGATTCCATGTAAATTTTCGTAGATGTTCTACACTTGATGCAACTTTACTTTTATCCCCAATATCAAACAACAATAAGATAAACAAGAAAGTAAAATGCTGATAGAACATACCAGTAGATCGACAGAAGACAAGCCAAAAATGTATTTAACTTGATCGACAAAATATGTGTTGTGGTGCGTTACGGCGGTCAACAGGATGCTTCAACCAGCAAAGTCTCAATACGGTCAGCCAACCAGAAGTGTCACACAACCCTCTTGGTAGCAATAACAGTCAACCCAAAGTCAACGCTGTCACAGTCAATGGTCAACGCAAAACAACAGCAGCAAAAAGTCAACGCAACCGGGTCAAAGTCAACGTCAACCTCGATTTCTATGCCAATAAATGCAGACTGTAGAAATCAGAATTTTGACCAAGATTGGGGTCAGTTTGACCATGCGTTGACCAAAGTCAACACTGGTCAACTCTGCACTGAAAACCCTAAGTCGAAAACAAAAATTCTCCTTGCTGCAATTTTCCCATGTGTGAAGAAGAAGAGACTCCAAGTGATGATCGAACCAATCAGATGAGGAGAGAGAATGTGTGATGATAGATGAGTTAAAATGACCTCCGACGTTGACCTATTTATATCCATCAGTGAGGGTGTGTGACACAACTGCTGGGGCTTCAAGTCTACATTTCATTTTCTGGCCAACCTGCACATATTTTGAATAAATTCAAAATAAATGTTTTGCTCATCGGATCAAGATGATCTTTAGATCGATCTTGCACCTCTCCGAAAGAGGAATCCAATAAAAATATTGGCATCTTCATCTGAGCATCAAAACATGGAGTTTGGACCTAGTTGTCCAAAATTAACAATTCCCCTCTCCATAGGCGATCCGACACTGACCTCAACTTGAAATTGAGCATTCCCTTGATACCTCCGCACACTCACTGCGTCAGCCTACGTAGTTACTGCGTCCCTCGAGCGCAAAACTGCATCACCTCTCACTGTCTCTTCAACTGCTCTATGGGATACTGATACTCTCTGCCTCTGGACCCTCAGCCCAACTTCTTGTTCATATTTTGTGTATTTCGGGTAGCATCAGTTTTGCTCTAGGTTTCAAATTTTGAGGAAGGACTAGAGTTCACCTGATCTACAAGTCCTAGAAATGGATTTGGGTAATTTCATCTGGTTTAGGAGATATTAAATTAATTAATTATTTTAATGTATTTCCTAAGTTAAAACTTAGGAAAATAAAATAATTAAAGTGAATTTAATTAAACATGTGATGAAATTGTCTTAAGTCACAAGGATCAAGCTTTCTTTTAATCTTAGCCATTGATTAAAGATATAATCTTGGCCATTGATTTGTCAACGAGAAAAGTATAAAGGAAAGGCTTGGGGTCATTTGTAACACACACAGAGGCAGAGCACTGAAGCTAAGCTGAGATTTTAGGGCGGGGTTGCTAAGAATTCTCAGAAGTGTTTCAGTTGCAGAGAAGGGAATTTAGACCAAGGGGATGATCTGAACCCGGGGTCTAGAATACACAAGAAGCAGAGAAGAGATCAGGAAAGACGACGCAGAGGAAGCCAACAGCAGCAGCAGTAGATGACAGAAGCAACAGCAATAGATGGCAGTAACAGCAACAACAAGGACAACGTGATTTTCAGGAAGCCCTTCAGGGATTACGCAGAGACCCTTAGGGGCAGCGTAAAGACTGCGTCACCTAGTCTAGGGTAACGCAGTCCCTTCCAGTGACAACGATGAGCATTTGGAGGCCTTCAGAGGCTGACGCAGTGTCTTTCAGGGGCAGATTTGGGGTTTCTAGGCCTAGATCTGGCTGAGTTTTGTAAATCCCATTTGAGGGCGTGGATCAATCAGTATTGTTGGTCTGAGATCAGCCAGGTGCTGCAGATCTAGAGTTTTCTTTGTAGGGTTTTCCATATCTGGAACCCAGAGTTGTGTATTCAGAAATATTCTTAATAATAGAGCCCTCCAACAGCCAGAGATCGGTTTTCCCACATTGGGTTTTTCCGGGGACAGTTTGTCCAGAAATAACTGTCACTTTGTGTATGTGTGCATGTGCTTATTCTAGATCCGAATTGGTAGAGATCTGTTATGTGTTTTGCTTTGATGTTAACTTGAATTTATTTAGTTGATAACTTGTATAAGTAGGAGAAGCTTAACCGGATTAATGTAGCCCACTTTTACATAAGAATTAAGACCTAAAATTTCTCAATGGTATCAACAATGGCAGATTTGTAAGGGTCACCACTCGAAGAATTTGATGGGTCTAGCCCAAAAAGCAAGAAGCAACTGGAAGGGATAAACACAATTTTCAGAGCAGATTCACGCAAAAGCGGGAAGGGTGACGCTGTCCAACGCTCGTGTCTCAGTGGCCCACTAAATGACTTCACAGAGGCAAAATTTCACAGAACACCGCCTCACAATTTGTCCAGTTTTTACCACAGGATTTAGATCCGAATATGTCGATCTTAAAAGTCTCAGAAAAGCGTAAAATTCAGAAGAGCCGGTGGGAAGAAATGGGTGCCAAATTTTGAACCTTAGCACAAGTGACAAGTTTGGAAGAGATCGCTTTTCAGAGCTTCTGCCAAGAAATCAGTCAATGAGGATCAAAGAAGAAGTTGAATCATAGTTGATTTGGTAGATTTCCAAGGAGGGAATCCTTGGAAATCAAGTGTCAGAGGGAGCAGAGGGTGCCTAGTTCGTAAGGGACCCTAGATCCAAGATCTCTAGCATAGAGAAGAGGAGCTCCGACACATTCTGAGCAGATGGCTCCTCATGGACTGCGTGATCAGGATAGGCTAGAGGGCCTCTCAAAATTTTCAGTGTGGAAAGCTAGGATCCTGATTGTCCTTGAGGCAGACCCAAAGAGACCATGCAGTATAAAGCGTATCTGCCACACCGATAGATGCGATTTACCTTTAAGCAGAGAAGTCAGCCGGGCATGCCAAGGCATTGACATAGATGGTGATTAAGACCAAAGACAGCTACACAGGCTGAGAAGACGATGGCACTTAATGAGATGTGGGAAGGCTCCTGACTTCCTGTATATGAGGGAAAATCAATTCAAAGAAAGATGTTGTTGGAGGCCCAAATGAGGTCATTCATGATGAACAGGGAGAAGACATTTGGCATTTCCTTTTCCTTCCACTGCACGAACTGAAGATCACTGACCGCAACGGGTGCAAACTGTGAGATGATGGAAGCAGCCAAGACCGCCCTCAATGTAGTCACGATGACAAACCTTTTTCCAGCAGAAGCCAAGTGTGATGGACCTCTCAGATTGGAACAACTTGTGGTCGATCTTGCGGCAAGAAGAACTACAAATGTTCACCAAGAATCAACCCAGCCCTGCATTGAGCAAAGTAAAGAAGGAAGAGGAGGAAGATGTTGCCTTGGCATCAAAGAAGAAGCCGAAGAAGAAGAAGGATCTTTCTAAGATCAAGTGTTGCCAGTGTGGCGAAATGGGACATTTTTCCAGCCATTATCCAGAAAAGAAGAAGGACAAGGAAGCATCTTCTTTCAAAGCAGCGGTGGTAGATGATGGGTTCGGAGATGATGTAGCCATGAGTGCTCATGAACCACGGAGGTGGGGTGACATGGACATGTAGAGGAGCTACATGGAAGTAAGGCGGGATCCTTGAGAAGCTTATCTCTTGGATCACAAGCGAGCTACGGCAGCCTTAAGACAATTGCGGGACAAGTGGAACATTGGGTGCATAGATCACAGATGAAGCAAAGGCAAAGGCAAATTAGGAGGCTGGGAGGAGCAGCGTAGTGCATAGCAGCAACAGTGTAGAAGCAGTAGCAGTGCAGAGGCTGATGTGACTTCAACAGCGCAGTGCAGTACTACTTACGAAGTGCAAAGCTGCAGCAGTGCAAAGAACTTCAGAAGGACAACGCAGTACAGCAGCAGCGTGATAGATTTCAGCACAAGGAGTTGATGTGACTTCAGTAGTGCAGAGGGAGTCTGATTACGCTAGCAGAGTTGTAGCTGTGCATTGTTCTTTAGATGCCAGCACAAATCTGTAGCCTATGGAGCTTCAGTGATGAGGATGCAGCCCATCTGACTTGTCTGTCAAAGATTGGGCAGGAGATTCAATTGTTACTCTCAACAACTGAAGTTGCAGTGCAGCAAATCAATAGTGGCAGCGCTATGAGCAGCATAGATGCAACATATTAAGATGGAGCTGTAGTACAGTGGTTGCAGTGGCAGTGGTAGAGTCATGGGCAACAGTACAGAATGGCAGCAGCAGTGCAGAGTTGAGTGGCAGGAGGCCAAACTTCAGCAGCACAGAACCAGTGCCCAAAATCATGTAATGCATAAGTGTGATGTATTGCTAGAGCACACCCTTGATGCTAAGACGGAGTGTTGAGATTTTGTGTATTTGGGGTAGCATCAGTTGTTCTCTAGGTCCCAAATTTTGAGGAAGGACTAGAGTTCACCTGATCTACAAGGCCCAGAAATGGATTTTGGAAATTTCATCTGGTTTAGGAGATATTAAATTAATTAATTATTTTAATGTATTTCCTAAGTTAAAATTTAGGAAAATAAAATAATTAAAGTGAATTTAATTAAACATGTGATGAAATTGTCTTAAGTCGCACGGATCGAGCTTGCTTTTAATCTTAGCCATCGATTAAAGATTTAATCTTGGCCGTTGATTTGTCAATGAGAAAAGTATAAAGGAAAGGCTTGGGGTCATTTGTAACACACACAGAGGCAGAGCACTGAAGCTAAGCTGAGATTCTTGGGCGAGGTTGCTAAGAATTCTCAGAAGTGTTTCAGTTGTAGAGAGGGGAATTTAGATTAAGGGGATGATCTGATCCCAGGGTCTAGAATACACAAGAAGTAGAGAAGAGATCAGGAAAGACAACGCAGAGGAAGGCAGCAGCAACAACAAGGACAGCGTGATTTTCAGGAAGCCCTTCAGGGGTTACGCAGAGACCCTTAGGGGCAGCGTAGAGACTGCATCACCCAGTCTGGGGCAACACAGTCCCTTCCAGTGACAGCGCTGAGTAGTTGGAGGCCTTCAGAGGCTGACACAGTGTCTTTCAGGGGTAGATTTAGGGTTTCTAGGCCTAGATCTGGCTGAGTTCTGTAAATCCTGTTTGAGGGTGTGGATTAGTCAGTATTGTTGGTCTTAGATCATCCAGGTGCCGCAGAACTAGAGTTTTCTCTGTAGGGTTTTCCAGATCTGAAACCCAGAGTTGTGTATTCAGAAATATTCTTAATAATAGAGCCCTCCAGCAGCTAGAGACCGGTTTTCCCACAGTGGGTTTTTCTAGGGATAGTTTGTCCAGAAATAACTGTCACTTTGTCTATGTGTGCAAGTGCTTATTCTAGATCTGAATTGGTAGAGATCTATTATGTGTTTTGCTTTGATGTTAACTTGAATTTATTCAGTTGATAACTTGTATAAGTAGGAGAAGCTTAACTGGATTAACAGAAATAATTTCTGCATAAGAATTAAGATTCAGTAATTTCTATACTTCTGGCTCAGAATCTGACCTTCTCCCCAACAAAACGAAATCTCCTCTATAGGGATCTACGCTGCCTCACTGTGACAATCACTGCCTCTCCACAATGTACTCGCTGGATCTGGAAAAACTTCCTCCGAACTCAATATCTGCCCCTCTCTCACTGCTTCGATCTTAGTTAATCACTTCTGAAAACACACAACTGCCACTCTGGAAATCGATTTCTGGGCAAAATCGAATGCTCAAATGATTTGGTGCGTCTTCTCCAAGACCCATTGACTTCTTTTTATAATCCTCCGTTGAGACTTCAATAGCCACGATTAAATCTCAATTGATAGTTGGGATTAATTAGAAATCAATCCATGAAGTTTTCTAGAACATTCTCACCATGACTTAATTAATTTTGTGTAAAATCCCAAATTGGGATTAAACAGTGATACAAAGCAAAATAGACTAATAACTACAACAACAAGAAATACACCATTAAAACACACAATTTGGAGCCAAAATCAATGCTGAGCCATTTTATTCATATACTAGGAACGAGTACAAATGAGGTGCTGAAAAAATTGCACGTGGCCCTACTCAAGGCAGGCTAAAGGGCAACTGAAACCCAAGAAAAAACTCTTGTTGGAAATCGCTTTGCGTGGCTCAATCACTGCGCTGCCTAGCTCAAAAAATGTTGTTGTCGACTGTCTTCGGTCTGCTGGTTAGGCTACTTCTCGTGCTCAGAAAATTCCAAGAATTGGACACCGGACTCTCCTCAATAAACCCACAAAAACCCTCGAAGGGTTTGCTGGAAGCTCGACCCCGGAAATTGGCCCTCATGGGTTTGGCTCACTGATTTGCTGGGGAAATCGAACCACTGGAGGAAACTGCTGGTCAATGCCTCCGGAATGCTACAAAAATTCTTGGTAGGATGTGGCTAGCCTCCCATCCGAATATCCTGATGAAGCTCCATTTCTCTCCACACTCCCGGCACCAACACCACACTGTACTGCACAGTCTACTCTGCCTCTGCACAGTCCAGAAGGGGCTATGATGTCTTTGATGCTGTTGTTGGGTAATTCCCTCACCAAAATGCATGACTCCTCTCTTGTGCGAGCACTCGAAGTCCCCTGAGGCAGAGGTTGAGATCTCCGCTTGAAGATCCCGTGTGCTAAACAACTCTACAGACTTGGCTCTCCGGCTCAAGCATGCTCAGTCAAAATGACAGAGAAATAAGCTGAATGAATGACAAATGAAGCCTTCCTTCTCCCTTTTGTCCATTGAGGCCCAACGCATCCCTTTGGTCCCACCTTGCCCTGCGCTGCCTCTCCTTGAGCCAACCACGTGTTGCCTTCCTCCAGCCATTCTCACGTTGCCTTCTTCATGTCCCCTCCACGCTGCCACCTAATACCAACTCGGCGCCATCACTAGAGCCGCAATTTTCTCTTAGTGACTCTAGGAAAAGGCTTTATTTTGGCCAAATGTTATTTTTGGGTCCCCTACCTGTGAAAATTACAAATAGTTGCAGTGATTGATTTATTTCTCCTACTTATTATTTCAATAAGTTATTATTGAAATCTTCCGGCAAATATCGAAATAAATACTACTACAACATTCACAATTATATATGTAGAGAAATAAACAATAGAGAACATAAGCACAAGAATCAATCTGTACACAGTTATTTTTGGACAATTGTCCCCGGAAAAACCCACCCAATGTGGGAAAACCGGTGCAGCAGATGAGGGTTTTATTAGTTCTTCAGCAAATGATATCTTTACAGGGAAAATATTCAGCAGATAAATTCTGAACCACCTGAGACTGAATATCCAGCTTACTCGGACAATTTTCTGACACCCAGAATAGCCCCTGCAAGCCCCTGCGTCAGTCTGTGTGATTCTCTGCGCAGTCCTAGCGTTGGACTGTGTGAATCTGCGTGGAGACTGCGTGGGGTCTCTGCGCTGCAGCCTCAAGCTGCCTTGAGTGATCCACTGCTGCTCGCCCTACAACTCTCCCATTGAGATCGAACTCTACATCAGAATGGATCTCCTTCAGGTATCGAGTGTGTGCCCGGCTTGTCTTCCAAGTGACCCTCAAGCCTTATTTTATAATCTTCCTGTTGGAGAACCAATGGCCCAAATTAAAAGATTAATCAATGGCTAATATTAAATCTTGACTTGATCCATGTTTTCTAGAAGATTCACACTCTGAATTATTAATACCCTTTAATTATTTCATTTCCCTAAGTTTGGACTTAGGGTTTCCATTAAAATAATTAACTATTTTAATAAGTCTTGAATCGAGTGAAATTTCCACAAACTATTTATGGGTTCTTTGGAATGTTGATGTCTAAGCCTCCTTGCAAAGTTTGAGACTTGGAACATTTTCAGATGCTACAAAAGTCAACACTCCCTCTTAGCGAGGAAGGTGTTCCAACAATATGCCTGCTGCATGCTGCTCTGATTCTGAAGCACCCTTTGCGCTGCTGATCTCAGGATTCTGCTCCTCCCATCTGCTGCGCTGCTGCCCCCTATACTGCTGCCTTTGAACACTGCTACTTTCACTTGTTGCATTTGTACCACAGCTCCCTCTGAATACTGAATCCTCCATTCCTACTACTGGAAAGGATTCTTCATCATCGCCATCTTCTCTGTGAAGTAGACAAACTTGTCTTTCCCAGAGCCTTGGTGAGGATGTCTGCCACCTGTTCTCCTGTTGGAGTGTACTGCAACTAAATAGTTCCACGTTGTACAGAGTCCCTGATGAAGTGACACCGAATGTCAATATGTTTCGACCTATCATGAAACACAAGATTTTCAAAGATCTTTATGCAACTCTGATTATCACATAAAATGTTGGTCGCTTCCATTTTCTCTTTGAGTAGATTTACTACCAGTTTCCTAAGCCATATGGCATCGCACGAAGCTGTGCTAGCTGCCATATACTCTACCTCTGCTGAACTCAGTGCCACAGACTTCTGTTTCCTACTGCACTAGGAAGTTATTCCTGACCACAGACTAAAACAATACCCACTGGTACTCTTCTGATCAACTGAACTTCCAGCCCAATCTGCATCAGTAAAGCCACTCAACCTGACATCATTGTCACGGGTGTACTTTAATCCAAGCTTGACTGTCCCTCAAAAGTACCTGAGAACATGTTTGGCTACTGCCCAAGGTGCCCTCTTCGGTTCCACCATGAACTGACTTAGGGTATTAACAGCATAACAGATGTCTGGCCTTGTATTTTCCAGATACATCAATGACCCTATGAGCTGTCTCTACAACGTAGGATCAGCTTCATCATCTTCGGACGTGTCGATTTTCCTCCAGTCGGTAATCATTGGAGTGGTCATGGGCCTACAATCCTCCATCTGAAATCTCTTCAGAATCTCTGTAGTGTATCTTCCTTGACCAAGGAAGATCTCCCCATTCTACTGCCAAACTTCCAGCCCCAGAAAATAGTGCATCCGTCCCAGATCCTTCATGTCAAATTCTTCAGCTAAATTCTTCTTGCAATCTGTGATGAGCCTTGATGATCTTGTTAAGAGCAGATCATCCACATAAAATACCAGTATCAATGGCTCACTCCCTACTCTAAGATAGTAGAGATTGGGATCTGCATCACTCTTGACGAATCCCATCTTCTGCAAGTAGCTGTCAATCTGACCATACCAGGCTCTGGGAGCTTGCTTTAGTCCATATAATGTTTTCTTCAATCTGCACACATGAATTTTCTGATCACGTGTCTCAAAGCCCTCCAGTTGTTCTATATACACTTCTTCTTCTACCACACCATTCAAGAATGTCGTCTTGACGTCCATCTGGTGAATTTCCCATCCCATCTGCGCAGCAAGGGATATCACGGACCTGATAGATGTGTATCTGGCTACCGGGGCGAAGGTTTCTTCATAGTCTATTCCTTCCTTCTGAGCATACCCCTTAGCCACAAACCTGGCTTTAAATTTCTCAATGCTGTCGTCTGCAACCTACTTGCTCTTGTAGATCCACCTGGATCCTACCACTGATCTCTCCTGCGGTCTGGGTACCACTTCCCAGATATCATTTGTCATGATGGAAATGTACTCTTCCACCATTGCATCAACCAACACCTGGTGCTGAGCCGCTTCCCGAAAACTGGAAGGTTCTCCGACTTGAGCAACTAAGGCTTGATACCTCTTAGGCTTCTTACGCTGTCTCTTCTCATTCCAGGGCATTCCGACAAAATCCTCTGCATCCTTCAGCATTTGTCGAAGTTCCCTGCTCGTTCTTCCACTGGTGGTGGGTGGATTTACCAGCTCTCCTTCTTGCAAATCCTTGGGAGACCCATCCTTTGGATCACTATGACTTGGAGAGCCAAATGAATTTTCCGCTGCTGGTTGTTGGGGTTGGACCAGAGGCTCTTCCTCTGACTGCGTAGCAGGGGTCAACTCTTGTGATCTTTTGAAGGCCTTTTCCTCCATGAATTTCACATCTCTTCGCACCACTACTTTCTTGCTCTCAAGAATGTAGATGCGATAAGCCTTTGCATTCTCGCTATATCCTACTAAATACCCCTTTTCAGTAGTCATCTCCAACTTCTTCCTCTTTTCACCGGGTACATGACAGTAAGCTGTACTACTGAAGATCTTAAAGTGACTGACTTCGGGTTTGCTGCCAGTGAAGACGCTTTCTGGCGTGATCTTTCCTAGTGCAGTGTGAAGAGTTCTGTTCTGAATGTAGACAACTATATTACACGCTTCAGCCCATAGAAATTTGGGTATGTCTTGGTCATACAACATAGCTTTGGTTGCTTCAACAATAGTCTGGTTCTTCCTTTCAGCCACTCCATTCTGTTCCGGATTGTATGGAGCTGTCCATTCTCTTTTGATGCCTTCCCTTGCACAGAATTCGATGAATTCTTTATGTATGTATTCACCTCCATTATATGATCGCAAT
Organism: Pinus albicaulis; assembly: GCA_034641835.2. Lineage (NCBI taxonomy): Eukaryota > Viridiplantae > Streptophyta > Pinopsida > Pinales > Pinaceae > Pinus > Pinus albicaulis. Next base: position 1,419,794,524 of record CM076570.1, on the reverse strand, counting down.
ACCTTGATTCGCCTCCCTGCCAGATTCTCCACCAGAGCCTTAAACTCTTTAAATCGATTGAAGACTTCATCCTTGGTCTTCAAGAAGTAGATCCAAGTTTTCTTGGAATGGTCATCAATGAAGGTGACGAAATATTCGGCACCACTAAGAGCTCTAGTGGACATTGGCCCACAGATATCTGAGTGTATTAGATCCAACACACCCTTGGCCTTATTGTTGCTTCTCTGATATGCTACCTTGGCATATTTCCCCAATACGCACCCCTTGCAGACATCATCCCACTTAGTGCTTAGTTCTGGAACACATGTGACAGTCTTCTGGAGAGTTCTCAACGCCCCATGATGCAAGTGCCCCATTCTTCTGTGCCATTGCTCATTCAGATCCGTTTCATCTGCGCTGCCAACTAGTGCCATTGGGGAATCAAGCTGCAGTTTGTACAACTTGTTGCTTCTTACCCCGATTTGTGCCTTCTTCTTCCAACTCGGGTGCTTGACGTAGACTCTATTGCCAATAAAGTAGAGGTCATATCCTCGGTTTTGAAGCTATGACACTGAGAGTAGATTCATCCCCAAACCCAGCACATGCAGTACATTAGTGGCCTAGATTCTGTTCCTTGCCTCGGTCTGGAAAACTATGGTACCTCTATCAATGGGAGTGCACTTTGCTTTATTACCCATGGTTATTTTGAAATTCGTCTGCTCTTCTTGGTAGTCAGAAAAACAATCCCGTACTCCCGTCATGTGAGCAAAGGCTCTGCTGTCAATATACCGGACATCTGAGGACGTAGTGCTTGATATACAAGCAAAATCTTCCTCTAGTCTGGATGCCAATACAGATACATCGTGATCCATCTGTTCTATCGTGCTTCTTCCCCCTTCTGGAGAACTGCGTGAACCCTTCTGCGTTGTTGCTGCAACAGTGGAACTTCGTTCACTGATAGATGCCCCCTCTCTGTTATTCATCTTTGGCTCTGATACCATGTGAAAATTACAAACAGTTGCAGTGATAGATTTATTTCTCCTACTTATTATTTCAATAAGTTATTATTTAGAAATCTTCTGGCAAATATTGAAATAAATACTATTGCAACATTCACAATTATATATGCAGAGAAATAAACAGTAGAGAAGATAAGCACAAGAATCAATCACATGTACATAGTTATTTTTGGGCAATTGTCCCCTGAAAAACCCAATGTGGGAAAACCGGTGCAGCAGATGAGGGTTTTATTAATTCTTCAGCAAATGATATCTTTACAGGGAAAATATTCGGCAGATAAATTCTGAACCACCTGAGACTGGCTTACTCAGACAATTTTCTGACACCCAGAATAGCCCTAGTAAGCCCCTGCATCAGTCTGCGTGATTCTCTACGCAGTCCCAGCGCTGAACTGCATGAATCTGCATGGAGACTGCGTGGGGTCTCTGCGCTGCATCCTCAAACTGCCTCGAGTGATCCATTGCTGCTCTCCGACCCTGATCTCAATCACCCTTGACCTCCTCCTGCTCTTGCAACTTCTCGCCCTGTAGCTCTCCCACTGAGATCGAATTATACATCAGAATGGATCTCCTTCCGGTACTGAGTGTGTGCCCGACTTGTCTTCCAAGTGACCCTCAAGCCTTCTTTTATAATCTTCCTGTTGGAGAACCAACGAACCAGACTAAAGATTAATCAATGGCTAAGATTAAATCTTGACTTGATTCATGTTTTCTAGAAGATTCACACTTTGACTTATTAATACCCTTTAATTATTTCATTTCCCTAAGTTTGGACTTAGGGTCTCCATTAAAATAATTAATTATTTTAACGAGTCTTGAACCGAGTGGAATTTCCACAAACTGTTTTCAAGTTCTTTGGAATGCAGCTGTCCAAAACTCCCTGCAAAGTTTGAGACTTGGAACACTTTCAACACTACCCACTTTATTTTCGCCCAACATTAGGAAATGCAAAAATTAATCAAAATTAATATTCCAATTAGCTGAAATGCTAATTTGCAATATTACAGTACTCCTTGCCAAAACATTGCTTTTCCTTAAGCAACTACAAAGACGGATGCTGAAGAATTTGATCCCTTTCCCAAGTGGCATCCTCATCTGGGAGGTTCCTCCATCTGATCAAATGCTCCTTCACCACCCTGCTCCTCAAGTGTCTCTCTTTGGTATCTAGGATGGCCTTGGGCTGAAGCAACAAATGCCCCTCATCATCTGTAGGAGGGAGCTCACCTGCTGTCCTAAAGCCTTCTTCAGGCACGACACATGGAAGTTGTTGTGGATCCGGCTCAATTGTGGCAACTCTAGCTCATATGCCACTTCCCCAACTCGTCGGACAACTCTATATGGCCCATAGAAGCGAGGCTTGAGCTTCTCAGTTGCCTTCTGCTTCAATGTAGACTGCCTGTATGGCTGAAGTCGGAGGTACACCAAGTCCCCTAACTCGAACTGCCTCTCTACGTGGCCCCGATCTACATACATTTTTTGCTGGTTCTGCACTGTCCTCAAGTTGTCCTTGAGAGCCTTGAGGATATCCTGACTCTCTTGGATCAAATCTTTGGCCCTGGGGGCCTTACTTGCCCCAAACATAACATCAACAAATGTTAATGCATCATAACCATACAAAGCACGAAAAGGGGACATACCAATAGACATATGGAAAGTGGTGTTGTAGTAGTACTCCCCTAAGTGCAGCCAATGCAGCCAGTCTTTCTGCTGCCCTGTGATGTAGTTTCACAAGTAGCCTTCCAGCCACTTTTTCACTATCTTCGTCTGCCCATCGGTCTGTGGATGATAGCTCGTGCTCGGTCTAAGCTCTGTGCCCACCAGTTGGAACAACTCTTGTGAAAATCCTCCCATAAACCTGTTGCCCCGGTCACAAACTATGGTCTTTGGAAGACCATGCAGTCGGAAAATATGATTGAAAAACAACTCGGCCACCTATGAGGCTTTGTACCGAGTTGAAATAGCAAAGAAATGTGCATACTTCGTCAGCCTGTCCACTACGGCGAAGATGCAGTCCTTGCCCTGTGCCATGGGCAACCTCCTGATGAAATCCATCGATATGCTCTCCCATTTCCCCTCTAGGATGGGAAGAGGCTGCAATAGCCCAGTTGGATGGGTCAACTCCCCCTTGTTCCTCTGACAGACTATGCACTCCCGGACATGTCGGAGCACATCCTCCTTGAGGCCCTTCCAAGAGAACTTCTCTCTGATGGTCCTGTAGGTCTTGGTAAACCCCTAGTGTCCTAATAGTGGTGAGTCATGTGCTGCATGCAAGATCTTCTCCTGCAACCGAGAGTTGGCTGTCAAAAATATTTGGTCTCGATAATAAATGACCTCATCCATCACCCGGTACTGGTCATCCATGACCTGCCCATCCAACACCTCACATGCAAACTGGTCCTTCGAGTACTCCACCAATAGCTGTGCCTTCCAATCTACGTCTATGCCCATCAAGGAGAGGGACGATGGCCTTCGAGACAAGGCATCGACCACCACATTGTTCTTCTCTTTGACATACTCAATGTCAAAGTCGTAAGCTTGGATCTTACTGACCCACTTTTGTTGTCTCTCCTGCAATTGCTTCTGCTCTAGAAAGTATCACAGGTTGTTATGATCAGTCTTAACCTTGAACCGGTTCCCCAACAAATACTGTCTGAACTTGGCCAGTGCATGCAAGATGGGCAACATCTCTTTGTCATATATGGGGTAATGCCTCTAATGAGGCAAGAGCTTCCGGCTCTCGAAAGCAATGGGGTGCCTATCCTGAATCTGTATGGCCCCAACTCCTACTCCGGATGCATTGCACTCCAAGACAAATGGCTTGGTAAAATCAGGGAGTGCAAATACTGGGCAGTTACTCATCACCCGCTTGAGGCGGTCAAAAGTCTCTTGCACTATGGGGATCCAAGTGAATGCTCCCTTCCTGGTCAAGTACGTGAGGGGTGCAACTAATTGAGAGAAGCCCTTCATGAACTTCCTGTAATAAGTGAAAATGCCCAGAAATCCCCTAAGCTTGGTGACATTCTTGGGCTCTGGCCAATCTCTGATGGCCCTGATCTTCTCCTCATGCACCTGCACCCCATCTTCACCTATAATGTGGCTCAAGTATAGCATCTCGGTTAGCCCAAACTCGCACTCGAACATCTTGGCGTAGAACTTATGTTCCTCCAGAATACGGAACACTGCCTCCACATGCTGCAAATGTTCCTCCCATGATCGGCTATATATCAGAATGTTATCGAAAAAGACTAGCAAAAACTTCCGTAGTTTGCCATGAAAGACGTGGTTCATACAGGACTAGAAGGTGGCTGGAGCGTTGGTTAGCCCGAATGGCATCACCAAAACTTAAAGAGCCCATAATGGCACTTGAACACTGTCTTGGGGACATCCTTGTCCCTCACTCGAATCTGATGGTACCCTGATCTCAAATCTATTTTGGAGAAGAACTTAGGCCCCCTTAACTCATCCATTAGCTCATCTATCTGCAGGATGGGGTAGCGGTTCTTCATTGTCTTTTTGTTCAGGGCCCTGTAATCGATACACATTCTCAGTCTACCATCCTTCTTCTTCACTAGGAAAACTGATGAATCAAAGGGGCTCGAATTCGACCAAATGTGCCCCAAGGCCAAAGGCTCATGTATGGCCCTCTCAATCTCATCCTGATAGGCCTTGGGGTGCCTATACAGAGTTGAGATCATGGCATAAATACTGCGCTCCAACTTAATGGTCTACTCAAATCCTCGGTCGAGTTGCTGCCCTGGTGGAATGTCCCTAAAAACGGTGGAGTAACAGTCGAGGATGGCCTGTACATCTAGTTGTGTGGGTCTAGTACCATTTGCCTCTGAAATCCTCAATTCAACTGCCTACTCTATTTCTCCCCGTATTTTGCCTCCATCCTATGCACAGAGACTGTCTGAGGTGGGTATGAATGCATACCCCTAAGCATCATCAATTTCCTGTTCTTGTCCAAGAACTCCATCTCCAAATTTTGCGAATCTGTAGTGAATCTACCAAAGGTGATGAGCCACTGGACCCCCAACACTATGTTGGTGTCCGGAATGTCGACCACAAATAAATGATCTGTCACTGAGTAAGTCCCCATGGTCATTGTCGAGGCTGGAACATAACGCATGCACTCCATGGTCCTAGCTCTCGATACTAGCACAGAGAATCCTTCAAATCCCTTTGTCTGGATGCCCCTACTTTGCACCATCTAGGCATCTATGAAGTTGTGCGTGGCTCCATTGTCCACAAGCACTGAGACACATTGTCCTTGAACTTTCCCCCTAATCCTCAGCGTTAAGTATTTGGGTGTCCCCCGCAAAGATGCAAGGACCCATCCGGTCGGTGCAAACGCTGCTCCTCCTGCTGCTGGTGTGGGTGGAGGTGGATGCCCTTCTCCCTTAGAGGCTGTGCTGTCCTCACCTCCCATCTCAAAGAGTGTCTCCTCTTCTCCCTTACTGTCTGAGAAGACCTCGATGTAGTGTGCCTTCCTTACTGCACACCTGTGACCTGGTGCCCATGGCTCCTGGCATGTGAAGCAAAGCTTCTTCCTCCTCAGATCTCCTGGTGTCATCATCTAATGCCCCTCGGCCCTGGTTCCCTCTCGGGGGTGGAGCTCTCGCATCCCTTCCTCTTTGCTGGAAGGATGGTCTATTGGGTAGAGGGGCCCTGGCCCTCGACAATGCATCCTGAAGATCCCGGGTCCTCCCTACTGCATCCTGGAGCATAGTGGGTCGAGTTGACCTCACTAGCCCACGCAATGGCTCTGCCAGCCCATCTATGAACATGAAAATCCTTCTGGGTTCCGACAAATCCAGAACCATTACTAATAATCTCAAGAACTTAGAAATATATGTCTCAGGGCTCCCTATCTGTTTGAGTTTGGTCAGTTCTCGAAAGTGCTCTTCGGGATCCTTCCTATCAAACCTCTCCAACACTCACCTTGTAAAGTCATTATACGTTGTCACCCCTAGGTGACCCAGCGTAGTCAACCCATGAAACCACCAATCATGGGCTTCTCCCTCCAAATGCAACGTAGCCACCTTGATGGCCTCTAAGTCTGTCATCTGATTAAGCTGGAAGTAGATATCTAACTTCTCCACCCATGCTTTAGCTGAGCTCTTTGAGGACCCATCAAATGTCAGAAGAAAAAGCCTACCCACGGTACGCTGCAACCTCCAAGTCATTCCCCTGCATGTACCCTCCTCCTTTGGCCTGGCCTTGGGCTTGTTGTTATTCTTCAGTTGGGAAAACTCATTGAAGGTTATAGCCCTACCAAATTCTGGCCCATAGGACTGGTACTCCACAAAGAACTCCCCATAGTGAATCTCCTCTGGCCCCCGTTGTCCTCCTGTCCCCGAAGCAAGGAACATGGGAATGGTGGAGCGTGGAGGAGTGTAAGGTACGGTTGGCAGGGTAGTGTGAGGGCCTGCTTGGTGCTGCGAAGTGCTAAACCCTTCTCCAATCTGAAATTCCCCTTGAATTCCCTTCCCCTTACTGCCATTGCTGAGTTTCTGCCCCATCTCCTCAATCCTCTTGGAGAGGTCTTGTACAGATTTCAGAAGAAGGTGGGCAAAATCCTCCTCATTCCTCCCATCATCCATGTGCCCCATCTCTCTCTTCAACCTCCGGAACGCTCTCAACCTGATCTGGAGTGATTTTGAGCCTTCTTTCTCTGCTCCTGTATCTCTGCCTCCGGTAAGTCACATTTTTTCTGTCTTTCGTTGTCATACACTGCGTGCTCCACAGGCTGATCCAAGTCTATGAGCTCTGATACCACTGTAATATCCCAAATCGAGATTAAACAATAATACAAAGCAAAATAGACTAATAACTACAACAACAAGAAATACACCATTAAAACACACAATTTGGAGCCAAAATCAATGTTAAGACATTTTATTCATATACTAGGAAAGAGTACAAATGAGGTGTTGAAAAAATTGCACCTGGGCCTGCTCAAGGCACGCTGAATGGCAACTCAAACCCAAGCAAAAAAATCCTGCTGGAAATTACTCTGCGTGGCTCAATCACTGCGCTGCCTAGCCCAGAAAATGTTGCTGCATGCTGTCTTTGGTCTGTTGCTAAGGCTGCTTCCCGTGCTCAGAAAATTCTGAGAATTGGACACCAGACTCTCCTCAATAAACCCACAAAAACCCGCAAAAGGTTTGCTGGAAGCTCGACCTCGAAAATTGGCCTTCTTGGGCTTGGCTCACTGATCTACTGGGGAAATCGAACCACTGGAGGAAACTGCTGGTAAATGCCTCCAGAATGCTGCAAAAATCCCTGGTAGGAGGTCGCTAGCCTCCCCTTCGAATATCCTGTTGAAGCTCCTCTTCTCTCCACACTCCCGACACCAACACCACATTGTATTGCGCAATCCACTGCGTAGTCTACTTTGCCTCTGCGTAGTCCAGAAGGGGCTACGTTGTCTTTGTTGCTACTGCTGGGTAATTCCCTCACCAAAATGGAGGATTTCTCTCTTGAGCGGGCACTCGAAGTCCCCCGAGGCAGAGGTTGAGATCTCCACTTGAAGATCCCGTGTGCTAAACAACACTGCAGACTTGGCTCTCCGGCTCAAGCATGCTCAGTCAAAATGACAAAGAGAAATATGCTAAATGAATGAAAAAAGAGACCTTCCTTCTCCCTTTTGTCCATTGAGGCCCAACGCATCCCTTGGGTCCCACCTTAGCTTGCGCTGCCTCTCCTTGAGCCAACCACGTGTTGCCTACCTCTAGCCACTCTCACGCTGCCTTCTTCATGCCCCCTCCACCTTGCCACCTAAGACTAACTCGAACCCACCACTAGAGCCACAATTTTCCCTTAGTAACTTTAGGAAAAGGCTTTATTTTCGCCAAATGTTATTTGTGGGTCCCCCACCCACTTTATTTCCGCCCAACATTAGGAAATGCAAAAAATAATCAAAAATAATATTCCAATTAGCTGAACTGCTAATTTGGAATATTACATTCTGATTAATTAATCATATTCCCTATGTTTAGACTTAGGAAATATTAAAAATTGACTAATAAATCTAATTAAGTTGTCTCTAGGTGGAATTTCCAGAAATAATTTATGGGTTTTGGAGAATTCATGTATTCTGGACTCTTGGCCAAATCTCGTGGCTAGAACACATTTGATGCTACAAAAACTAACATTAAACTTAGGTATATTACATTTCTAAGCATTGTTAAGTACTTGATATCATAACTTGAAGTAAATCACAACAAAGTACTTAAAGGAACATTTAAGTAATCTCACCTTAAGATAACACTCAATCACTTTGCATCTCATCCTAGGACTAGTCTTGCATCTAATAATTTACCTCCAAGCATAAGCTTGGTTGATAAAAAATAGGACTACTTTTCTCATCTAGCTTGAGGAGCCTAACACCTCTTTAGTGGCTAACACGGTGACCTTGCAGTCGTCAGAGCCACAGTCTTTGCAACCTCGGAGGCACTGGGTGGTTAGTACTTGAGAGGAGGTATCGTTAATAATGCCTCTGCTTGGACTCTTTCTCACAACCTACTCTACAGACTAGCTTCAAAATAATTAAGAGGAAGGATACACCTAAAATAGGCATCTAATTAAAATTAATCAAGATTCTTGCATCACATCAAAGTCATAGGATTTGCATAGCATATATGATAGTTAAACATTCAAGCAATGGTTGTTCATCCGGTTACTTGGTCTTTATTTGATAAAAACAAAGTAAGTTGACTCCATAATGCACCGATTTCATTAATAATTCAAATCTAATCTAATAACTTGTTAATTCAACCAAGTGGCTACGCCATTCAATTGTGTTTCATGGACTTGGTGGTTGTCAACGAGTCTTGTATTTCCATCTTCCATAGGGACTACCCCCCATAGGCTGTTGTTGGGAGATAGCTAGAACGGAGAGGTCGGGGATTAGAGTGACAGCCCCCGACCTGAGTCGTTGTCAGATCGTGCCTGTACAATCTAAGTGACAATAGGCCCTAGGCCTAGAAGATGATTAGGATATGTCCCACAACTCCTCCAATGGCTAGACCACCTGCAACCACAAAATTTTAACACAAAATCTCTGCAAAACACACCAATTGTTAGATTTAAAATCAAAGAGTGAGGAGGAGAGGCAAAAAAATGGCAAGGAATGGTCTAGAATGAGGGCTAAAAAGGCCAACGCTAGGCAAAAGAAGGGTACTAGTAAGGGATCAAGGTCAGGAAGGCCCACGGCTAAGGCTGCAAAGGCCTAATGAGGCCTACGACAAGGGGAAGGAGGCCATAAGGCCCTGCTGCAAGCCCTAAGAGGGCTGTGGACTAAGGAAGGTAGTCCCTTAGGGACTACGACCAAGGGAAATGCCCACAAAGGGCAACGATAGAGGCAAGGGGAGTTGACTGAGAGGGATAAAGGCCACAGAGGAGGAAGAAGAGGGGAGAGAAGGCTGAGCGGAAGGGAAAAAAGGTTGGCCGAGAAGGAGAAGAGGAGGCCGAGTAGGAACGGAGGGTCGCTAAGGCCTGCAGCCAGGCTTACAAGGCCTAAGGAGGCCCACGACAGGCCCTGGAAAGGTTGTCGTCCAACGCTAAGGGAAGCCAAGGCCTCTCTTGGCTCGCGGAAAGGGTAACCAAGACAGGTTGTGGCCTATGGCTACGACTAGTAGGAATATGCTGGGCTTAGAGGCCCTAAAAAAATTGAAACCCTTACAATAATCGATTTCCTTTTCATATTTTCAAAAAAAATCGCCCAACTAAAAAAAATCTTGATGTTGGCTTTGCAAATAAAATAGAGACGAGATCTTACCCTCAAGGTCCTAGATATATCTCAAATTCTGACAATATCCTTTGAATATCTTGAATCTCACCTGCACAAATGAAAATAAAAATACCGAAAACCTCAATATATACAAAATTTAAAAAATAAACCCCAAACCCCAATTACTGCAAAAAAAGGGTTAGAAAAAATTATTTACAAAATTATTCTACAAAAATAATTTACAAAATATATACAATATACAATGTTAATGAAAATAAAATATATTTTGAGAAATATTTTTTTAGATAATAATTACAATGGATCAAATGTGTTTCAAAAGTTATGGTATTTCCCACAAACTTAGCGAAGCAAGAAAATCAAACAAAAATTCCCTGATTCCAAACAAGGTCAACTCTCTTCCAAAGTCCGTGAACTTGGATCCCAAGGTCCGGTGTACCTGCAAACTCTATATATTTCTCCAAGGAAGCTTGTTAAGCATATGGTGAATCAGATCACCTAAGATAGACCGAAAATCTACCAAAAGAATGTTCTTGTCAGCGACAAATGAATAAGCAAGTTTATAAAAAAATCATGCACAATATAGGAAAGCACATAACCAATACATACCACAGATCATCGGACAAAGAACACCATGAACTGAACCCTAAAGTCTTTTTATTATGAAATTCAAAGGATTCCAGCAGATCAGTGGATCAACACCAACGTTACAAAATTACATAGACTGGAGTTAGGAATTTCATGATGGCTTGAGAAGCAAAATGGCTTCAAATTTATAGATAAATCCTCCAAGTGGAAAATAATGGCAAGTTGGCTTGTTCATCGTCAAAGCAATCTCGACTGTTGATAAATAGTTGATCATCCTTTAATATTTGCCGTCGAAAATATTTATTTTTGAGGAGTTTTCGAATTTGTCATAAAAACCAATTTTTATTAATCCAAAAATATTTTTTTTGGATTAATTTCCTCAAAAATTTGATTTTGACTTAACCACCAAGGTCCAAGGGCTCAATTTTTCCTAAAATATCTATTTCTGCCTTGGTGGGGGACCTCCAAAAATTAACTTCTTTTTAACCCACGAATTTTTGGTCATTTTCTACTTGGATAAATTAATTTCTCTAATTTTAATTTTTTTTACTCTAAATTAATTAATTTTTTGGCTTAGGATTTAATTTTTATTTATGCCAGAAAAATTGATTAATTGACACAAGAGGGCATTAATTGATTTTCCACCCTCAAATACCTTAGCCATGGTGTCTGATTGCGAGGGACCATGCACTAAAATATTTTTATATCAATATATTAGAAATTCAACCCTCAAAGGGGGAATACCCACTTGTTATAGACCCTCAAAATAATTACCCAATTCTGCGACACAATATGGTCTAGTATATCAAGTGATCTGTAGTAAAATAATTTAGCCAAATAGCTTAAATTATTCTCGGACCACTTTTACAAAGACTCGATATAACACTAGGACTCACCCAAGAATTTGTCAATAAATTCCACCCTTGCTTTGGGGTTTAAGCTAGAGGGTAAAACAATGCCAATTATTCGTGTTTAGAAGCACACAAAATACGGTGACAAGAAAAACCTCCTTGGATGAATTTCGTTGCCAAAACCAAAGGCTTACCTAGCTTGTTACATAATTAAATGGTCGCACTAGCATCATTTACATTACAACTTGCAGAAATTGGGTTTATAATGACATAAGAACTGGATGGCTGATGATTCTGAACTTTGAAAATTTTTGTACAACTGCTTCCTTGGACTTGTGAAAAAACAGGTGCAACAGGCCCTATTACCCACCATAAGAGGGTAACCCATAGGATAATTTTTTTTTCCTTAATTGACTACCAACTAGCCAACAACCCTATGATGGTGTTTAGATAGTTTTTTGCCAGACCTCTCCACCTATTTCTTTAGTCAGTGCTCTTTCCCATCTAGCATTCTTTTTTAAGGAAGGTGGGTCATCTATGAATAGGTATTCTTCTTTAAGGAAGGTGGGTCATCTATCAATAGGTACTTTAATCATTTTAGCCATCATGTGCTTTTATATAATGTTATGGGCATATTAATATGATTCACTAAGAAAATTGGATGGTTGATCGCTCTTAATTGTATCCTTGTTCCCATGCTTCACCAAGGAGGTTATCCTTTGACCCTAGTCCAGTGGGACCTCCTATAAGGCCTTATGGTTTAGGAGGGGCACTAATAGGAGGCACTAGTTGATATAGCGTGTCCATGGTAATCCATTCTTACCACTTTCCATTGTTCCCTATTATTTATCGCCATTCTTTGGGTTGATTGGCATTGGTCATTGGGATTGCCATATATGAGAAACATCTAAGGGATACGATACCAAAGACAAGGCCACCTATAAACACTAAAGACTCATAACCATGTGGAAAGACATAGGTGCACCTCATGTGGGCTATACTGGCCCCTACACTAGTGATCACCCCTACAATACAAGGCTCTCATAAAACCATCAGCCCACATATAAGGTCACCTAAGGCCATTGAACCTGAGATGAACTCAAAGGGGCTGCTCATGGTCAGACCATAACAAGGTTGAATCGCCATGACACAAGGTCTAGGATGCCTACAAGGCCTCACTGTCAAAATTCCCAGATCCAGAATCTTATTGCAACAACTGGAAAATATTCACCTAATTGTTATTCATTACTTAACAATTTATTTGCAGTTGTTCTACAACAAACACTGAATACATCACACTGCAAGCTTCACTACATAAATAAAATTCGGAAACAAGAACTGAGCAAGAAGGTAATCAAACACACAGATGACACCGTTATTTTTTGACTAATGTCCCTGGAAAAACCCAATGCGGGAAAACCGGTGCAACATCTGAGGGTTTGTATTATTAAGTAGTAGTTCTGAATACAATCTAGGATGCCTTATTGGCCATCCATACAGAGAAAATAATTGACAGAGAGTTAGTGAGAAAATGACCTCACACTAACACTGGAGATCCGACACTGACCCAACCCTGCACTGGTAAGCCCCACACTGCCTCTGCACTGCGTCTACGCAGATCTGTGTCACTCTGGCTAGGGACTACGCCACTCCCTTTGACTGGTCTTTCTGCTGGTTGGATGCTCATTTTCTGCCCCTCCGGTCTCACAACCCGGCTCTCCGGCACTGGATCTGATGGATCCTCAGCAAAATTGTGGATCTCTTCAAGGCTTCAGCGCTGCCTTTGCGTGGCACTGTGCCGCCTAGCGTAGCCCTTACGCTGCCTCTTTTGCATCCTCTCTCTGCCTTCTCTGCGATGTATTCCCAGCTCAGGAAAAATCTCCAACCGAAACTATCTCTGCCCCTCACTGCAAGAATCAACTCGATGATCTCTCCGGTTGCTTTGCTGCTCACTTGAGAAATCGATCTCTAGACTCTCTCTCGATGTGTTTTCCAAATGCCAATAAAGCTTTCTCTTACAACCTTCTCATTGAGAAATCAACGACTCAGATTAAAACATAATCAAGGGCTAAGATTAACTTGACTTGATCTTCGTCTTTTTTCTAGAAGATTCACACCCAGTTTTATTAATATACTTTAAATATTTTAATTTCCTAATTTTAGACTTAGGTTCACATTAAAACTAATTAATTATTTTAATAAAATCTCATTCGGGAGGAATTTCCCAAAACGCTTTTTCGGTATTTTGGAATACATGTGTCTAAACCTCCCTACAAAATTTGAGACTTAGAGCACATCCGATGCTTCCAGATATCAACACTCCCTCTTAGCGAGGAATGTGCTCTAGTAATGCACCTTGTTGAAGCATTAGACTGATTTTGTAACATCTCCCTCTGTGTTGTTGATGCCTGACTCTGCTATCTAGCCGCTACTATGTTGTTGCATCTATGTTGTTGCTGACCCTGCATATTGCTGCAAACTGCATCTGCACTGAAACTCTGTTGCTGTTGCAGCATAAAAACATCCAAAATACTGAACTGAGTGTTCAGCATGATGCATCTGATACTGAAGATTTGACTGCTACTAGTCTGTGCGCCGACCCTTTGAAGCTGCTGCACTGCGCTGTGCCTAACTGCACTGCTGCCAACTCTACTCTGCCCTGCTAAGACTTTGGCATTCTCTAGCCACTGCATTGTCACTCCGGCACTCCTTTGCACCAATTGACACTGGTTCATCCTGCTAATTCTGATATGGGCTCTCGTAGCAAGGTATTGATCCAAGAGGTGGACTCCTCAAGGATCCTGCCCCTCTGCAGCTCTTTCGAACTACAGTTCTAGATCACCCCAATTCTCCCCTGGAGATATGTGGGCAATCATGGCGAACTCCTTCTCTTCGGTCCTTGCAGTTGCAGCCTGCGGATCATGTTTCTCATCCTTGTCCTTCTTCTTGAGAGGACATTCCATAGCGTAGTGACCCATCTCACCACACCGGAAACACTTCATCTTTGAGATGTCCTTTTTCCGCCTCTGCTACTCTTGCTACCCCTTATATGCAAGGGCTGCATTCTCTTCCTCCTTCTTGGGCTTCAACCCATTGCTGCTGCTGCCATCAAGTTTACACTTGATGATATCTCGCCTCATCTCTTCCTGTTGAAGAGCGGCCCACATCAATTCCCAATCAGGAAAACTTTCTCTACCTAGGATGATCTGGACAAAGACTTGCCATTCTTCTGAGACTGATTTTAGGGCCAGTTTAACCATTTCGGTCCCTTGAGGCGCTGATCTGACAACTTCCAACTGATCTCGAGTTTCTTGAAGCTTTGCAAGGAACGAATCAATGCGATCTCCCTTCTCCATCGTCATAGATCGCATCTTCTCCTACAAGTACATCTTCTGCTACTCAGAATATCCTTGATACAATGTCGCTAAGGGATCCCACATCTCCTTGGTAGTCCCTTTGCCAGTTATGTGACATACTACATGATCCCTCACTCCATCAAGGACCAACCGCTTAGCCTTCGCCATATTCTTCTTATAGGCTTTTAACGAATCTGCATCTACGGGGACAACTAGCACATTCTCGATAAAGGCCTTGAGATCATGCTCATCTAGCAGACAAGTGATCCTTGCCTGCCAGATCACGTAGTTGGAGGCAACCCTCCAACCAATCTTGATCTCTCAGCCCATTAGCTTTCATCTCTACCAACAACAGTCAGACTGCTCCCTCTCTCCTCTGCGTCGTTGTTGACTGGCCTGTGCACTCCCCGTTGGAGTTAGTAGATATGCTCCTTGCTACAACTCCTTTTCAACTGAGAAATAGAATTCCTTGGTTCGAAATTCACTGACGAAGAAATTCCCTCAAATAGTGTCTTCTCCCTTCCTCTAACGCTTTTATGCCCCAACAAATGCTGCAGAAGAACTGCGTCCCACAGAAAATTACACTGCGTTGAATCTATCGCGGTGCTGCTCCCCCTGCCGTTGACAAATCACGAACTGGAAAGTCCTACCTCTCTGTCAACTCACTCAGAGAGAGACTTCCTTGCAAATCTTGCCCTTTTTGGCCTGGACTACGCAATCCCTTAGGGATTCGATCTGCTTCCTACACAGCTATTCGATATCCCTCTTTCTCTTCAACGCTGAGTTCTTTCGGTCTGCTCTCTTGGTTCACCTGCACTGCTCTGATACCATGTGAAAATTCCTAGATCCGAAATCCTATTGCAGCAATTGGAAAATATTCACCTAATTGTTATTCTTTACTTGACAATTTATTTGCAAACACTGAATACATCACACTGCAACCTTCACTACATAAATAAAATGTGGAAACAAGAATTGAGCAAGAAGGAAATCAAACACACATATGACACCGTTATTTTTGGACTAATGTCCCCGGAAAAACCAGTGCAACAGCTAAGGGTTTGTATTATTATGTAGTAGTTCTGAATACAATCTAGGATGCCTTACTGGCCATCCATACAGAGGAAATAATTAACAAAGAGTTAGTGAGAAAATGACCTCACACTAACACTGGAGATTCGACATTGACCCAACCCTGAACTGACAAGCCCCACGCTGCCTCTACGTCGATCTCCGTCACTCTGGCTAGGGACTGTGTCACTCCATTCAGCTGGTCTTTTTGCTGGTTGGATGCTAATCTTCTTCCCCTCCAGTCTCACATCCCGGCTCTTCGGCACTGGATCTGACTGATCCTCAGCAAAATTGCGGATCTCTTCAAGGCCTTAGCGCACTGCCTCTATGTGGCACTGTGCTGCCTAGCATAGCCCTTACACTGCCTCTTCTGCATCCTCTCTCTGCTTTCCTTGCGATATTTTCCCGGCTTCGGAAAAATCTCCAACTGGTGTTGAGATTTTGGGGTAGCATCAAGTGTGTTCTAGCTCCGAAACTTTGTGGAGGGGTTGGAACACATGAGATCTCCAAGACCCAGAAAGCGTTTGGAGAAATTTCATCCGGTGTATTAGTTTTTCAAATAATTAAATTTTTTAATGGGGACCCTAAGTCTAACTTAGGGAAATTAAAAAATTAAAGTGAATTAAATTACACATGTGATGAAATGTTCAAAGTGACGTGGATCAAGCATTCTTTTAATCTGAGCTGTCGATTAGAGATTAGATCACGGTCGTTGGTTTGCGAACGAGAAAAGTATAAAGGAAGGGTTTGGGGTCAGTTGGAGAACACACACACACATTGCAGAGCACTGGAGCTAAGTCGAATTTCTGGGGCAGGGTTTACTGAGGAATTCGAAGTGAGTTTGTAGTGTAGTGAGGGGCAGAGATCGACGAGGGATGATCTGATCCAAGGCCGAGAATACAACGGCAGAGAGGCAACATCGTACTAGGGCAGCGCAGAGGCCAGCAAGAGGGACACAATGCAGCCAAGCTGATGCAGAGGCCACGCAGATGGTGACGTAGAACCGTCCGGGTGACGCAGAGGCAGCGCATAGCCTTCCAAAGTGATGCAGGGGTAGCATGCATTGCGCAGAGGCTACACTGGGCTAGAGGGTTGATGCAGAGGCTGGAGAAGACTGCGTTGAGGGTTCCAGTGGGCCAAAAAGGGCTCGTTATCTATAAATCCCGATTGAGGGTGTGATTCAGCCATATTTTTTGTCTTCGAGTGAAAGGTACAATTGTCGTGTAATTTCTCTGTAGGGCAGACTGTTTCTGGTGCCCAGATTGTTGTATTCAGATTCTGCATAATAATAAAAGCCTCTGGAGTTGCTGCATCGGTTTTCCCGCATTGGGTTTTTTCGAGGACATTTGTCCGAAAAATCTGTGTAATTTTGTCACATGTGCGTGCTATTCAGTAAATGATCTGTAGATGTGTAGGTTGCAGTTTGTATTTGCTTTAATGTTTTTATGAATACTTTAGTTAAATAACTTATTAAGTTAATTAAACAAGTAGGCAAAGTAGATCAAGACACTGCAGTAGTGATTTATGTTTTGAAACTTTCACATGGTATCAGAGCATTGCAGATCAAGATGATCCACCAACAAAGCGGCTGAAGATATTCGCTGCAGGAAGGGCAGCTGAAGCAGCAGAGATCCGGAAGAAGGTAGCGCAGCACTAGGAGGGACGCAGATCACGCAGAGGCTGACGCAGCTCCAGAGAGGTGACACAGAGCCAGTCTACTCACGCATAGGCTGACACAACAGCAGAAGAGGGACGCTGAGCCAGTCTGCTCACGCAGAGGCTAACACAACACCAAGAGGGTGACACAGTCCAAGTCGGGAAGTTGCTGTGCAGTTTGCCGAGATCGGAAGTGGTGTTTCTGATCCTCAGAAGTTGCTAGGATGGCACAAGTTCTGTCGGTGCAGAAGAGTGCCTAGCAAAGGTGACAAAAGCGAGAGGAGAACAGTGGCTCGACAGATTCTCTAGCCAAGGAATCTGTGTTTGATCAAGAGGAGTGATCATAGAGGACTGATTCATTAGTATTGGTGAAGGATTTATGGAAGGGAAATCACTTGTCAGAGGGAGCACATTCTCTAGAGGGATTCTTTCGCCAAGAAGCCCAGATCTAGTCTTTTGCTAAGCGTAGCAGCAGTGGAAGGGAGAATAGTTTGTGATTCGACAGTTTGAGCAGAGATGTTTTCTCATGGGTTGAGAGATCAGGATAGGTTGGACGGTGTGTCCAACTTTGTTATCTAGAGGGCCAGAATCCTGAGAGTCCTGGATGCGTACGACATCAAGGACCATGCAAAAAACGTCCTATCTGTGCCAACCGATGCGGATCCCTTGAAGTAATTCAATGAGAATCAGGCGCGGGCTAAGCGCCTGATCATGGATGGAGTAAAGGATCATTTGGTCCCTCATATTGCCGAGAAGAATACGACAAACGAGATGTGGACAACATTGAACACGATGTATCAGGGAAGCTCCGTCCAGAGGAAGATGCTTCTGGAGAATTAGATGCGGTTGTTTCAAATGCAGAAGGGAGAGGAAATCGATCCCTTCCTCTTTAGACTTCAGACTATCCGGGACCAGCTGATTGCTATGGGGTCAACTCCAGATGAAGGGCTCATGGTGAGGACTGCCCTGAATGTAGTCACCGATGAATGGGAAATGTTTATCCAAAGCATCTTGGGCAGAGCAACGTTACCATCCTGGGTGGACATGTGGGCAATCCTCCGTTAGGAGGAAATCAGGAGAATAACCAAGAAGCAAAGCAGCAACGGTGGAGTCAAAATAAAGAAAGAGGAGGAGGAGGATGCAACCATTGCATCTAAGGGACAGAGGCAATAAGGGAAGAAGAAGAAGGACCTATCAAAGGTCCGATGCTTTAAATGTGGCAAACTTGGACACTTCGCCAGCTCTTGTCCTAAGAGGAAGGACAACGAATCTTCTGATTCCAAGGCAGCAACAGCGAAAGGGGACAATGGCAGTAACGATGACGTAGCCATGAGTGCTCATGAACCAACGAAGTGGGGCGATATTGATCTGTAGAGTAGCTGTAGATGGTGGCGGGATCCTTGAGGTGCCCAAACTCTTGGATCACATACAAGCTACGGGAGCCTTAAGACAGTAGTAAGATGTCTGGAGTAGTGGGTGCAGAAGATCATGGAGAAGCAGAGGTACAGTTGTGAAAATTCTACTGCAATGTATTGGTTTATTTCTCCTACTTGATTTAAAATTAATACAAGTTATTTTCATAAATTAGATTCAGAAAATACTGAAATAAACACAACTACAGCCTACACATGCAGATCATTTACTGAATAATACGCTCATGCAACAAAGTGACACATGGATTTTTGGACACAAGTCCCCGGAAAAATCCAAAGTGGGAAAACCGGTGCAACAGATATGAGGGTTATTTTATTAAGTAGATTCTGACTACAACAAATCTGGGTTCAAAGTCTAGAAAACCCGACAGAGAATAAAAGAAATCAAATCTGCAGCTAACCTGATGTTTTAGTGCCAAATATCAGACTGATCCACACCCTCAAACGAGATTTACAAGACTCAGCCTAGATCTGACCCTAGAAGCCCTCAGCGCTGCTCCTGAAGCCCCAGCGTCAGCTCTGAAGGCTTGCGTCAGCCTTTGCATGGCTCTGGGAGGACCTGCGTCACCCTTGGAGGATCTACGCTGCCCCTGCACTACCTTTGCTAGGCTTGCGTCAGCCCTGCGTGGCCCCAGGTGACCTCTACGCTGCCCCTGTTGGACTGCGTGGCTCTGAAGTCCCTCTGTGCTGTAGCTGCTGGACTGCGTGGCTTTGAAGTTTCTCTGCGCAACCCTTGTTGCTGCTCCTTTGCCTCTTGCTGTCTCTTGTCTCTTGGGATCAGATCATCCCCTCAGCCAATACTACCCCTCACTGTAGGAAATTCCTCTAGAAATTCTTAGGAAACGCGCCCTAGAATTTCAAATCTATTCCTCGATTCTGCAACTGTGTGTCTTGTCCAATTGACCCTCAAGCCTTTCTGTTATACTTTTCGTTGAACCCTTCAACAACCGAGATTAAATCATTCATCAACGACTGAGATTAAATCATTCATTAACGACTGAGATTAAAAGACTGCTTGATCCATGTGACTTAAGACAATTTCGGCACATGTGTTAATTAATTCACTTTAATTATTTTATTTTCCTAGGTTTAGACTTAGGAAATCCATTAAAATAATTAATTATTTGAATAACTTGAACACCAACTGAAATTTCTCAAATCCCGTTCTGGGTTTTGGAGATCAAGTGTGTCCTAGCCCCTCCACACAATTCCAATGCTAGAGAACACCCGATGCTACACCAACTATACAAAATCTCAACACTGGGATGTTGAAGTCTGGAGCAATGCAGAGGAGAGGCAACAACAACGTGGAAGTAGTAGCGCAAAGGCTGATGGGATTTCAATAGCACAGAGGCAGTGCTTACGCAGTGCAGTGCTTCAGAGAGACAACGCAAAGCAGCGATAGAGGGTGCTTCAGTGATGAGATGCAACCTAACTGATTTGTCTGTCAGTAATTGGGTGATGGTCCTTCTGTTGCTTACTTCTTAGCAACTGAGTTGTTGTGTAGCAGTTAGTAGTGGCAGTGTTATGGGCAGCATGATGCAGCAAATTGAGAGGGAGCTACAGTACAGATGTGGCAGTGACATGGGCTACAATACAGTGGCAACAACGCAGTGGATGGACGGCAGCAGGCCAAGCATCAACAATGCAGAGACCGATGCCGAGATTTGGTGATGCTTCAGTGTGGAAGTATTGCTAGAGCACATTCCTCGCTAAGAGGGAGTGTTGAGATTTTGGGGTAGCATCGGGTGTGCTCTAGCTCCGAAACTTTGTGGAGGGGCTAGAACACACGAGATCACCAAGACCTAGAAAGCGTTTGGAGAAATTTCATCCGGTGTAATAGTTATTAAAATAATTAAATTTTTTAATGGGGACCCTAAGTCTAACTCAGTGTGGAAAAAGTCGCAAAAAAGTCGCGACTTTTTCAAAAAATCCCGATTTTTTGCCGGCGCCGATAAAATCGGCTGACTTTTTCACGATTTTTTCAAACCCGAAAAAGTTGCGATTTAATCGTTGAAATCCCGACTTTTTTTCGAGTCGATCGAAAAAGTCGTGATGCCCGTCAGCAGTGATAATAAAAGGCCGAAAATGCGATTTTTATGAGTTAATGTTTTGTCGGTTTGCTGCGTTTAAGACTGTGGAGAGTCGAGGAGAGGGTTTCTTTGCGATTTGCATTGGGAGTTGAAGATTTAATCATTTCTCCACTGCTCAAGCTTGCAGATTGGGAGGTGCCGGACCGCCGGGGTTTGCTGCTGCTGCCAGGTAAGTTTCTTCCTTATTTTTTCTCATTTTGTTACATAAATAAATTATAATATATATATTAAATGTCTTGTTAAATTTTAAACGTTAAAAAATCCCCTTGTTTGGTCGCTGTGGGGTACTTTGGAAGTTTAGAAGTCGGCTAGCAGTAGCATCTAGCAAGCTGCAACCTACAACCTACTAAATTGTAATTTGTATGGTTGCTGGCATGCCTCAGACTCACAAGTTACATGTTACAACTCCTTAACTCGGTTCTCCAGCTCCTTTCCTTCAACCTGCAACCAACGTAATAAATATTAAAATTTAAAACTAATTTAATTAAATTCATCTTGTAACCCAGTCAGAAGTTCTAAACTTCTAAGTTCTAACTTCTTCTTAGAAAATGTCCACTACAGAGAGCTCGGATTTGATGCCTTTTCTCCAACCAGAAGCACAGTATCATTGTTCAAAGTTCAAACTTCAGTGTTATCACCCTTTCTCCTTTCTTCTTTATCACAGAATCCAGAGGCTCAGATCTGTTATCACAGTGTGCCTTTCCTCCTTTGAAGTTTGCACTATATCACTGTTATAGATCAGCATACAAAATGCACGATGGCAGTCCCAAAATTTGTGCTTAGAAATTAGAATCTAGAGTCTAGCTAGAATCCTAGATTGAATTAAATTTTAAAATTTCAACAGTTCAACTTTCAAGAATCAAAATTCAAAAAAAATAATTCAAACCCTTGTTTACTATTTACTATTTAGTGATTTTAATTTATGTGATTGGCAATTTTTAGTTTTTTTCAATTTTTGTTTTGTGCCCAGGTTCAAACTTCAAAAAGTTTCAAACAAAATGACAAGGAATTTGGACCCTATGTGGGAGTATGGTGAACCTGATCCTATACCCGAAACTGGAGGTGTCAATAGAATGTATTTGTCTTGCAAGTTGTGTGGCAAGCGTATGTCAAGGGGTGTCAACAGATTAAAATTCCATTTGGGGCAAATTCCAGGGCAAAATATAGAACTTTGCCTAAATCCATCTCCAGAAATCATTCGAGAGGCCATTAAATTGTTGATGGATAAAGAGGATGGCAAAGACACTAGGGCAGTAATAAAAAACCAACTTGTAGGGAGCTCAAGAGTGGGGGCAAGTGAGAGTGGTTCTTCTGCTTTAACATCACCTTCCACTCCCAACCCCTCAGCTTTCTCATCCATTTTTGTCCCTAGAACCACACCTGGTGCACAACTTGGCATCAAATCAACAATTAAAAAAAAGGAAAAGGCAGAAGCTGACAGGTTGGTGAGTAGATGTCTTCTATGGAGTGATGTTCCTTTCAACATTGCCAAGACAAACCCATTCTACCAACCTATGTTTGATGTTGTTGCTGTCGTTGGCTCGGGGTACAAAGCCCCTACCTTTGCAGAGTTGAGAGGGCCTCTTCTTCAAGATGAAAAGAATGATTGCACTGCTAGATTGGAGGAGTTTAGGGCATCATGGGAATACACTGGATGCACAGTCATGTCAGATGGCTGGACTGACCAGAAGGGTAGGACCCTTCTTAACTTTTTGGTTAGTTGTCCTAAGGGGAAAATGTTATGAAATATGTTGATGCATCTGCACACATTAAAGATGCACGTTTATTATGTGAGTTGTTGGACATCTTCATTCAGGAAATAGGCCCACAAAATGTTGTCCAAGTCATAACGGACAACGCTGCAAATTATGTTGCACCTGGCAGGTTGCTTACGGAGAGGTATCCTACCCTGTTTTGGGCACCTTGTGCTGCTCATTGTATTGACTTGATGTTGGAGGATATAGGTAAGATTCCTATGGTGAGGCATTTTCTTGAATCATCTAAGAGCATAACAAAATTAATATACAATCATGCATCTGTGCTTAGCTTGATGAGAAGATTCACCAACAACAAAGAGTTGGTGCATCCTGCGATAACACGCTTTGCCACTATTTTCATATCTCTTCAGTCTCTGTTGAATTCTGTGTGACGTGAAGAGCATGTTTCTTTCACAGGATTGGCATGAGTTATCTATTAGTCGCAAACCAGAGGGAGAGGGCATATGCAAACTTGTTTCATATGATCAGAACTTTTGGGTAGGAGTAGAGGAGGTGTGTGCCCTTTTAGAACCTTTGGTAAGGGTTCTTCGGTAGGTTGATGGAGAGAAGCTCGCAATGGGCTACTTGTATGAGGCCATGGATAGGGCCAAAGAAGCCATTCATGCTTATTATGAAGATAAGGGAGATGAGGGGTTAAAGAAACAACAGGTCATATGGAGAGTGATTGATGACCGATGGAACAATACCCTCCATTGCCCCATTCATGCTGCAGGTATCTACTTCAACCCCGCATTTGCTTACTCCTGTGGTTTCAGATTTGATGCCGAGGTGATGGATGGATTATTCACATGTGTTGAAAGGATGGTGGCATCTCAGCAAGAACGTGAAGATATTTCTAAAGAAATGGAAATATATAGGATGACAGGTGGCACATTTGGTTTTACCATGGCTATTAAGAATAGGACGACCAAAATGCCAGGTAAGCTTTAGTTTGTTTCAAGTTTCAAGTTTCAACTTTCAAATTTAATAATTCATCGTCTCTTCATAATTTTTTCTTCTCATTTTTATTTTAACTTGTACATGCTTGGTGGACAAGCTATGGTGGTAGAGTACCCCATCTCCAAAAGTTTGCCATTCAAGTGCTCAGCCAGACATGCAGTTCCTCTGGGTGTGAGCGCAATTGGAGTGTATTTGACAAAATACATAGCAAAAAGCGCAACTGGTAAAAAAATTTCAAATTAAATTTTTGAAATAATTTGATTATTTTTACTATATGATTTTTTTAAGTACTAATTTATAATCTATGACCCTTTTACAGATTGGAATCCCAATGCCTCAATAACATGGTGTATGTCTACTACAATCTTCGATTGTGGATGAGACAAATTCAGAAAAATCCTGATATGGATGCCATCTCATTGGACAATATTGATACCACTGCTGCATGGAGGGTCGAGACTGAGAGGCCGGCCATGGAATCGATCCCTGATTGGTTAGATGTGGATCCAAAGGCACTAGCGTCGGAGGAGGTAGCAGTTGTAGAGCAGGAGGAGCCACGGGTAGAGGAGGAGGAGCAGGGTCAGGAGGCAGAGCAGGAGGAGGATGTGAAGGAGGAGGTGACACCATCTAGGATGGGCGGTAGCAGCGGCAGTGGCATCGACAGAGGATAGAGGCCACCTCTTTTTTTTGCTTCTAGAGGACGATTGGGTCCATTTGTATCTCGAGGGGAAGGGCCTTCTTCCTCTTGAGGAAAAGGCAAAGCTATTCCCTATTCCCGTAAAAGGGGTAGGGGATCTTCATCTTAGTGACTGATTACTTTATGACATGGAGATGACTCATGATATACTGTTGATATTTTGACTCTTGAGACTGAGACAAGAGTTAGGACTTAGGACTCAAGATTCAGGACTCGATTCACTATTTTGATATGTGATGTAGCACTAGACTTCATAGACATGTTATATATTAGCTTTCTTTACATGTTTATGTGGAAATGCATTTATTTGATGTTGTGGATACTTTAGATGCTAAAAAAATTTAAAAAAATTTAAAAAAATTGAATAATTTTGTATTTTTTTAATTTTGCCGACTTTTTCAAAAAACCCCCGACTTTGCCAAGTTTTTCAACTTTTTTACCCTTGCCGATTTAATCCCGACTTCGACTTTTTCCACATTGGTCTAACTTAGGGAAATTAAAAAAATTGATGTGAATTAAATTACACATGTGATGAAATGTTCCAAGTGACGTGGATCAAGCATTCTTTTAATCTGAGCCATCAATTAGAGATTAGATCATGACCATTGGTTTGCAACAAGAAAAGTATAAAGGAAGGGCTTGGCGTCCGTTGGAGAACACACACACACATTACAGAGCATTGAAGCTAAGTCAAATTTCTAGGGCAGGGTTTGCAGTGCAGTGAGGGGTAGAGATCGGCAAGGGATGATCTGATCTAAGGCTGAGAATACAACAACAGAGAGGTACCATCGTACGAAGGCAGCGTAGAGGCTAACAGGAGAGACGCAGCTTAGCCAAGCTGATGCAGAGGCCACACAGAGAGTGACGCAAAACCGTTTGGGTGACACAGAGGCAACGTAGAGCCTTCCAGAGTGACGCAGGGGCAGTTTGCTCTGCGCAAAGGCTGCACTGGGCGGGAGGGCTGATGCAAAGGCTTGAGAAGACTGCACTGAGGGTTCCAGTGGGCCAGAAAGGGCTCGTTATTTGTAAATCCCGATTGAGAGTGCGATTCAACCATATTTTCTGTCTTCGAGTGAAAGGTGTTGATTTCTATAGCATCAGAAAGTGTTCTAAGTGTCATTTTTGGTAGAGAGGCTTGGACATCAGTTATCCAGAGAACCCAGAAATCGTTTGTGGAAATTCCACTCAGATATGACTTTGTTAAAATAATTAATTAGTTTAATGTAGACCCTAAGTTCAACCTTAGGGAAATTAAACAATTCAAGGGTATTAATAGAGCAGAGTGAGAATCTTCTAGAAAACGAAGATCAAGTCATCTTTTAATCCGAGCCATTGATTAACGATATAATATTGGCCGTTGATTCATCAGCGAGACGACTATAAGAAGACACTTGAGGGCAATTTGGAAAATAAGCTGGGGACACTCTCAGTACCCGAATGAAATCGATTTTGAAGCAAGAGAATTTGATTTCAGTGGGTGAGATTGTAGAGGCAAGGTTGCAGAAGTAGGAGGGAGGAGTCAGTTATCGGGAAGCAGAAGTCAAGAGGATGAAGGGAAGGGTGAGATGATCAGCACCAAGACCCCCTCAACGTAGAATCACACAGTCCAGGGAAAGACTGCGCAGAGCTCTCATGCTGGATCACGCAGAGGGTGAAGGAGGTCACCCCGAGGCTCTGAAATTTGTCTGGAAGGTCCAGAAAATTCAGCAAGGTGTTTGCAAATTTTTCTCTGCTCATCAGACTCTTGTAAATGTACTTTCCATTTCTGAAGATAAATATAAAACCCTCATCTGCCACATCGGTTTTCCCACATTGGGTATTTTCGGGGACAATTGTCCAAAAATAACTATGTTCATGTGGTTGTTTCTATTGTGCTACTTGTGTAAATTATCTCTCTGTTCTTTTTCTCTTAATGATAGTGAAGATCTGCAAATGTGTTTATTTCAGAATTTACTGAAGCATCTGTAAATAGCTTATCTTGTAAGTAGGAGAAATAAACCAAGTATTGCAGAAATATTTTCCTCTTGAAAATTTCACATGGTATCAGAGCAAAGGGCTAAAAACAGAAAGGGAGGATCTGCCATGGACCAAAGTTCCATCATCCGGAAGGGTTCGCACAGTCCTCAAGAGCACGCAGAAATGCAGAGAGAACACGACATGAAAGTGATGGCATCTAGACTAGAGGAGGATCTTGCTTGTATGTCGTGAATAACTCCTCCAAGTGTTTGGTATATTGAGAGTGGAGCATCTGCTCATATGATGGGGGTTTGAGAATGTTTTTCGAGCTACCAAGAAGAACAGATGAATTTCTAGATAACCATGGGAAACAAGGCAAAATGTACCCCCATCGGGAGAGGTACCGTAACATTTCAGACCGAGGATGGCAACAAGATTCGAGTCACGAATGTTCTGCATGTACCAGGGTTGGGGATGAATTTACGCTCAGTGTCTCAACTTCAGAACAAGGGCTATGACGTATACTTTATTCGAGATAAGGTGTATGTCAAACACCCTAATTGGAGCAAAAAGGCACAAATCGAAGTATGGAGTCACAAGCTATATAAGCTCTAGATTGAATCTCCGGTGGCCCTGATTGGCAGTATAGACGACAGAGATCTGAATGAATTATGGCATAGAAGGATGGGGCATCTACATCATGGAGCCTTGGGGATTCTCAAAAATACTGTCATAGGGGCTCCTGAACTCAACACGAAGAAAGACGAAGTTTGCAGGGGATGTGTACTAGGGAAGTACGATAAGACAACATTTCCAAGAAGCAGCAGCAGAGCCAAAGGTGTATTAGAGTTAATACACTCTAACATTTGCGGTCCAATGTCCACAACTGCTCTCAGTGGGGCAAAGTACTTTGCCACCTTCTTTGATGATCATTCCAGAAAAACTTGGATTTATTTTTTGAAAACCAAAGATGAAGTCTTTGATCGGTTTAAAGACTTCAAAGCATTGGTGGAGAGCTCTACAGGAAAGAATATCAAGAAGTTGTGGTCAGATAACGGTGGAAAATATATCAATAAAGACTTCACAAATTTCTGTGCAAAGGAAGGCGTCAAGAGAGAATGGACAACTCCATACAATCTAGAGCAAAATGGAGTTGCAGAACGGAAGAATCAGACCATAATAGATATGCCCAAATTCTTATGGGCAGAAGCCTGCAATACAACAATATATATTCATAACAGAGTTCCCAATAGAGCTTTAGGGAAGGTAACTCCCGAGATTGTGTTCACAGGCAGCAAGTTAGAAGTGAGCCACATCAGGATATTTGACAGCATGGTGTATTGCCACGTTCTAGATTAAAAGAGAAAGAAGTTGGATTAAACTGCAGAAAAGGGTGATGGGCTATAGTGAGAATGCAAAGGTATTTCGCATCTATATTCCAGAGAGCAGGAAAGTCATGGTAAGAAGGGATGTGAAATTCCTGGAGGAGAGCCTTCAGGAAATCTCGAGAAATGGCCACAAATATGCAGATTGAGGAAGATCCACTGGTACATCCTCAACGACCTACAGAGGAGAGGTCAGGTGCCTCTCCAAGGCACAATAATTCTGAGGAAAGCTCCTCCGAAGAAGAACAGGAGGAAGAACAGGTGAGACCGCCCACAACTGATGGGAGACCGAGCAGAGTACTTCAACAAATTCTTAAGGATGCAGAAGAATTTTTTGGAGTCCCTAGAGAAGGAAAGAGGATAAGGAAACAACCAGACAGATATCAGGCACTGGTAGCTCTAGTTGGTGAACCATCTACCTTTCAGGAAGCAACTCAGCATCAAGTATGGGTGGATGCCATGGTGGAGGAGTATAGCTCCATCATGACAAATGATGTATGGGAAGTAGTCCCTAGATCTCAGGACAGATTAGTTGTAGGATCTAGATGGATCTACAAGATCAAATATACTGCAGATGGCAGCATAGAGAAGTTCAAGGCAAGGTTTGTAGCTAAGGGGTATGCACAGAATGAAGGCATTGACTATGAAGAAATCTTCGCTCCAGTAGCGCGATACACTTCTTTTAGATCCGTCATCTCTCTGGCTGCGCAGATGGGATGGGAGATTAACCAGATGGATGTCAAGACAAAGTTCTTGAACGGGCTGATAGAGGAGGAAGTGTACATAGAGCAGCGAGAGGGCTTCGAGACACATGAGCAGAAGACTCATGTTTGCAGACTTAAGAAAGCATTCTATGGCTTAAATCAAGCCCCCAGGGCATGGTATGGATGGATTGATAGCTACTTGTAGAAGATGGGGTTCGTCAAGGGTGACGCAGATCTCAACCTATACTACTTGAGTGTAGGAGATGAGCCGCTTATTCTTGTTCTTTATGTGGATGACCTGTTTTTGACTGGATCATCCAAGCTCATCAAGGACTGCAAGGAGAATCTGGCAACATAATTCGACATGAAGGACTTGGGGCAGATGCACTTTTTTCTTGGATTAGAACTCTGGCAGCAGAAAGGGGAAATCTTCCTAGAACAAGGAAGATACACGACAAATTTTTTGAAGAGATTTCAGATGGAAGACTGTAGACCCATGGCCAGGCCAATGATTACTAACTGGAAGAAGATAGACACATCGGAGGATGATGAGGCTGATCCTAGATTGTACAGACAACTCATCGGATCATTGATGTATCTGGTCAACACGAGACCAGACATCTGTTATGCAGTGAATACTCTCAGTTGGTTCATGGTGGAACCAAGGAGGGCTCACTGGGCAACAACCAAACATGTTCTCAGATACTTGAGAGGGATAGTCGAGTATGGGCTACGGTACACCAAGGGTAATGAGATCGAGTTGAGTGGGTTCACAGATGTAGACTGGGTTGGAAGCACAGTAGATCGAAAAAGTACCAGTGGGTACTATTTCAGTCTCGGATCAGGAATGACCTCCTGGTGCAGTAGGAAACAAAAGTCCATAGCACTGAGCTCAACCGAGGCAGAGTACATGGTAGCAAGCACAGCTTCGTGCGAGGCCATATGGCTCCGCAAATTTCTCTTGAACCTATTCAAGAAGTGGATAGAACAGATCGGGATTGTGTGATAATCAGAGTTGCATTAAGCTCTCCGAAAATCCTGTGTTTCATGACCGGTCGAGACACATTGACATTTGGTGTCACTTTATCAGGGACTATGTCCAGAGGGGAGCGGTACAGTTGTGATACACTCCTACAGGAGAACAGGTAGCAGATATCCTCACAAGGGCTCTAAGTAAGACCAAGTTCACTTACTTTAGAGAGAAGATGGGGATGGTCGAGAACCCCTTCCATTAGAGGAAACAGTGGTCTTCAGAAGAAGAGGGAGCTGTAGTGGCAAGGCAGCAGTAGAGGAAACAATAGCGCAGAGATGAGGGGCAGCAGCCAGGACATCATCAGCGCAGTGGATGATGTAGAGTCAGAGAAGTACAACGATATCTTGCTTAAACACGTTCCTCGCTAAGAGGGAGTGTTGATTTCTATAGCATCGGAAAGTGTTCTAAGTCTCATTTTTGGTAGAGAGAGTTGGGCATCAGTTATCCAGAGAACCCAAGAATCGTTTGTGGAAATTCCACTCGGATATGACTTTATTAAAATAATTAATTATTTTAATGTAGACCCTAAGTTCAAACTTAGGGAAATTAAACAATTAAAGGGTATTAATAGAGCAGTGTGAGAATCTTCTAGAAAACGAAGATCAATTCATCTTTTAATCTGAGCCATTGATTAACAATATAATCTCGGTCGTTGATTCATCAGCGAGAAGACTATAAGAAGAGACTTGAGGGCCATTTGGAAATTAAGCTGGGGACACTCTTAGTACCTGAAGGAAATCGATTCTAAAGCAAGAGAATTCGATTTCAGTGGGTAAGATTGTAGAGGCAGGGTTGTAGAAGCAGAAGGAGGAGGGAGGAGTCAGTTATCGGGAAGTAGAAGTCAGGAGGATGAAGGGAAGGGTGAGCTGATCAGCAGCAAGACTCCCTCCACACAGAATCACACAGTCCAAAGAAAGACTGCACAAAGCTCTCACATTGGATGACGCAGAGGGTGAAGGAGGTCACCTCGAGGGTCTAAAATTTGTTTGGAAGGTCCAGAAAATTTAGCAAGGTGTTTGCAAATTTTTCTCTGCTCATCAGACTCTTGTTAATGTACTTTCCATTTCTGAAGATAAATAGAAAACCCTCATCTATTGCACTGGTTTTCCCACATTGGGTTTTTCCGGGGACAATTGTCCAAAAATAATTGTGTTCATGTGGTTGTTTCTATTGTGCTACTTTTGTAAATTATCTTTTTGTTCTTATGCTCTTAATGATAGTGAAGATCTGCAAATGTGTTTATTTCAGAATTTACTGAAGCATTAGTAAATAACTTATCTCATAAGTAGGAGAAATAAACCAAGTATGGCAGAAATATTTTCCTCTTCAAAATTTCACGAAAGGTACAACTGCTGTGTAATTTCTGTATAGGGCAGACCGTTTTTGGTGCTAAGATTGTTGTATTCAGATTCTGCATAATAATAAAACCCTCTAGAGCTGTTGCACTGGTTTTCCTGCATTGCATTTTTCCGGGGACATTTGTCCGAAAAATCTGTGTAATTTTGTCAAATGTGCGTGTTGTTCAGTAAATGATCTGTAGATGTGTAGTCTGCAGTTTGTATTTGCTTTAATGTTTTTTTGAATACTTCAGTTAAATAACTTGTTAAGTTAATTAAACAAGTCAGCGAAGTAGATCAAGACAATGTTGTAGGTTTTCTGTTTTGAAACTTTCACAACTGGAACTATCTCTGCCTCTCACTACATGATTCAACTCGATGATCTCTCTGGCTGCTCTGCGCTGATCACTTGAGAAATTGATCTGTAGACTCTTTAGCTGCTGCTAGTCTCTACACTGACCTTCTGCAGCTGCTGCTGACTCTGCGCTGCCTAATTGCATTGCTGCCAACTCTGCTCTGCCCTGCTCAGACTCTGGCGTTTTGTAGCCACTGCACTGTTACTCTGACACTCCTCTGAACCAACTGAAACTAGTCCATCCTTCTACTTTTGATATGGGCTCCCGTAGCAAGGTATTGATCCAAGAGGTGGACTTCTCAAGGATCTTGCCCATTTGCAGCTCTTTCAAACTATAGTTCTAGATCACCCCAATTCTCCCCTGGAGATATGTGGGCAATCATGGCGAACTCCTTTTCGATCCTTGCAGTTGCAGCCTGCGGATCATGTTTCTCATCCTTTTCTTTCTTCTTGAGAGGACATTGCGTAGCATAGTGACCCATCTCACCACACTGGAAACAGTTGATCTTTTAGACGTCCTTTTCTCGCCTCCGCTACTCTTGTTGCCCCTTGTATGCAAGGGCTGCATTTTCTTCCTCCTCCTTGGGCTTCGACCCATTGCTGCTGCTGCCATCAAGTTTACACTTGATGATATCTCGCCTCATCACTTCCTGCTATAGAGTGGCCTACATCAATTCCCAATCAGGCAACCTTTCTCTGCCCAGGATGCTCTGGACAAAGACTTGCCATTCTTCGAACACTGAGTTTAGGGCCAGTCTAACCATCTCGATCCCTTGAGGCGCTGATCCGACAACTGCCAACTGATCTTGGGTTTCCTGAAGGTTTGCAAGGAACGAATCAATGCGTTCTCCCTTCTCCATCCTCATAGATCGCATCTTCTCCTGCAAGTACATCTTCCCCTGCTCATGAAGATCCTTGATACGTCACTAAGGCATCCCACATCTCCTTGGTAGTCCCTTTGCCAGCTATGTGACATACTACATGATCCCTCACTCCATCGAGGACGAGCCGCTTAGCCTTTGCCATATTCTTCTTGTAGGCTTTCAACAGATCTGCATCTACGGGGACAACTGTTGAGATTTTGTGCATTTGGGGTAGCATCAGTTGTGCTCTAGCTCCCAAATTTTGTGAAGAGACTAGAGTACACTTGATCTACAAGACCCAGAAATGGATTTGAGAAATTTCAGTTGGTGTTCAAGTTATTCAAATAATTAATTATTTTTAATGGATTTTCCAAGTCTAACTTAGGAAATAAAATAATTAAAGTGAATTAATTAACACATGTGCTGAAATTGTCTCAAGTCACATGAATCAAGCAGTCTTTTAATCTTAGCCGCTGATGGATGATTTAATCTCGGCCGTTGAAGGGTTCAATGAAAAATTATAAGAGAATGGCTTGAGGGTTAGTTGATCAAACACAATTTTGGTAGAACTGAGGAATAGATTGAGAATTCTAGGGCGGGTTTGCTAAGAATTTCCTGCAGTGAGGGGTAGTATTGGCCAAGGGGATGATCTGATTCCAGGGCCAAGAGACAACAAGAGGCAAGAGGAGCAGCAACAAGGACAGCACAGAGAGGCTTCAGAGCCACGCAGAGCAGTAGGGGCAGCGCAGAAGTAGCTAGGGCCACGCATGGCTGGCGCTGGCCTAGCAAAGGCAGCGCAGGGGCAACATAAACCCACCAGGGGTGACGCAAGCCCTCCTAGGGCCATGCATAGGCTGACACAGTCCCTCTAGGGCAACGCTGGGGCTTCAGAAGCAGCGCTGAGGGTTTCTAGGTTCAGATCCAGGCTGAGTCCTATAAATCCCGTTTGAGGGTGTGGATCAGTTAGATATTTGACACTAGATCTTTAGGTTAGCTGCAGATTTGATATATTTTATTCTCTGTCGGGTTTTCCAAGCTTGGAACCCAAATTTGCTGTACTCAGAACTACTTAATAATAAACCCTCATATCTGCTGCACCGGTTTTCCCGCTTTGGGTTTTTCCGGGGACTTATGTCCAAATATCCATGTGTCACTTTGTTGCATGAGTGAATTATTCAGTAAATGATCTGCATGTGTAGGCTGTAGTTGTGTTTATTTTCGGTATTTTCTGAATTTAATTTCTCGAAATAACTTGTATTAATTAAAGCAAGTAGGAGGAAATAAACCAGAAACATTGCAGTAGAATTTTCACATGGTATCAGAGCGATAGCAGTTCAAGCTGAATCTCTAGCAATCAGCTGAAGAAATATTTTTTCTGCAGAGTGGCAGAAGAAGCAACGGATCCGGAAAGGGCATCTTAACAGCAAGGGAAAGCAGATCGAGGAGACAACGCTGAAGCTGCATAAGGCCTCTAGGCTTATGCAGACCCTTCCCAGGGCAGCGTAATGATTGCATCACCCAGTTTGGGGTTATGCAATCCACTTTTGAGCAGCGTTGGGACTGTGCTGGGCCAGCGAAGAGGACGTTGTCCAATCACTTCTCTTGTTTTAGAAAATTTTGCCAAGGTCTGGAAGCAGTGCTTCAGATCTTCAACAGTGCTGGTGGTGTAGAGATTCTGCAGGTGCAGAATTGTGCCTAGCTAAGGCAACAAAGGTGGGAGGAAGACAATCATTCGGCAGTTCTGAGCCAAACAGATTTGAGATTCGATCAGGAGGATCAGAGGATACTGTTCGTTTGAGTTATGGTGGAAGATTTCCAGGAGGGTAGTCAGTTTTCAGCAGAAGCAGCTACTAGAGGGTTTCTAGTCAACAAGGAACCCAGATCCAGAGGGAGAAGTACTGTTTCTTTCAGATCTGAGCAAAGATGGCTCGATATGGATTGAGGGATGAAGATAGATTGGATGGCATGTCCAACTATGTTATTTGGAAGGCCAGAATTCATTCAGTTCTGGATGAGTATGGTCTCAAAGATCATGCAGAGAAGACACTTGTTGTACCAACCGTGCAGATCCACTCAAGAAGTATGAAGAAAATCAAGCATGAACGAAGCGTTTGATCATAGACGGAGTCAATGACCACGTGATTCCTCATATTGTTGGTAAGAATACAACAAATGAGATGTGGTCAGCCTTGGAAACGATGTATCAAGGAGGCTCTGTGCAAGGAAGAATGCTTCTTGAGAATCAGATGCGGATGTTCCAAATGATGAAGGGTGAAGAGATAGATCCATTCCTCTTCAGACTTCAAGCTATTCGAGACCAGTTGATTGGCATGGGTGCTAATCCATATCAAGGGCTCCTTGTGAGGACGACCCTAAATGCTGTCTTTGAAGAATGGGAAACGTTTGCCCAGAGCATTCTGGGAAGGGCATTGTTACCATCATGGTCAGATATGTGGGCTATTCTTCGCCAAGAGGAGATTAGGAGGATCACCAAGACGCAATCTATTAGTGGAGGAAGCAAATCAGCCAGAGTGAAGAAATAAGAGGAGGAGAATGCAGCCCTTGCATCAAGGGAAAAGAAGCAAGGGAAGAAGAAGAAGGACATCTCCAAGGTTCGATGCTTTAACTGTGGTGATCTTGGTCATTTCGCCAACAATTGTGCTAAGAAGAAGGACAAAGGAGATTCTGATTCCAAGGCTGCAACAGCGAATGATGATGGCTTTGATGATGATGCAGCCATGAGTGCTCATGCACCTCGAGAGAAGAGGTGGGGTGACATGGACATATAGAGTATCCATAGATAGAATGGCGAGATACTTGAGTTAGCCCTACTCTTGGATCACATACGAGCTACGGGAGCCTTAAGATGGTAGCAGGATGAGTCGGGAGATGGTTGCAGATGACCACATTGAAGAGCAAGAGGGAGCTGAAGAGCTGAAGAGTGAGCAGCGTGAAGGCAACAATGCAGAGAGGCTGATGGGACTTCAGCAGCACAGAGAAGTTGGGCTCACGTAGTGCAGTGTTGCAGCATTACAGTGTCTTGAGGGGGACAACGTGATTCGACATCTAGGGAGCTTCAGTGGTGGAGGGCAACTTGACTTGTCTGTCAAACAGTTGGGCAGAGTCTTTCAGTTGCTTACTTCTCAGCAACTGAGTTGCAGTGCAACAGTTAGCAGTGGCAGTGCTATGGGCAGCATGATGCAGTGTTTTGAGAGGGCGCTGCAGTACAGATGTGGCAGTGGCATGGGCAACAGTATAGAGAGCAGCAGTGCAGTAGATGGAGGGCAGCAGGCCAAGCATCAACATCACAGATCTAGTACTCAAGATCTTGTGATGCATGGTGTGATGTATTGCTAGAGCACACCCCTGATGCTAAGAGGGAGTGTTGAGATTTTGTGTATTTCGAGTAACATCAGTTGTGCTCTAGTTCCCACATTTTGTGGAGGGACTGGAGTACACTTGATCTACAAGACCCATAAATGGATTTGAGAAATTTCAGTTGGTGTTCAAGTTATTCAAATAATTAATTATTTTTAATGGATTTCCTAAGTCTAACTTAGGAAAATAAAATAATTAAAGTGAATTAATTAACACGTGTTGAAATTGGCTTAAGTCACATGGATCAAGTAGTCTTTTAATCTCAACCATTGATGGATGATTTAATCTCGGCCGTTGAAGGGCTCAACGAAAAAGTATAAGAGAAAGGCTTGAGGGTTAGTTGATCACACACAATTTTGGTAGAACTGAGGAATAGATCTGGAATTCTAGGGCGGGTTTGCTAAGAATTTCCGGAGGAATCTCCTGCAGTGAGGGGTAGTATTGGCCAATGGAATGATCTGATTCCAGGGCCAAGAGACAGCAAGAGGCAAGAGGAGCAACAACAAGGACAACGTAGAGAGGCTTTAGAGACACGCAGAGCAGCAAGGGCAGCGCAGAGGCAGCTCAAAGGCAGCGCAGAGGAAGTTAGGGCCACGCAGGGCTGACGCTGGCCTAGCAAAGGTAGCGCAAGGCCAACGTAAACCCTCCAGGGGTGACGCAGGCCCTCCTAGGGCCACCCAGACGCAATCCCTCTAAGGCAACGCTGGGGCTTCAGAAGCAGTGCTGAGGGTTTCTAGCGTCAGATCCGGGCTGAGTCTTGTAAATCCCGTTTGAGGGTGTGGATCAGTAAGATATTTGGCATTAGATCTTCAGGTTAGTTGCAGATTTGATATCTTTTATTCTCTATCGGGTTTTCCAAGCTTGGAACACAAATTTGTTGTACTCATAACTACTTAATAATAAACCCTCATATCTGTTGCACCGGTATTCCGCTTTGGGTTTTTCCGGGGACTTATGTCCAAAAATCCATGTGTCACTTTGTTGCATGAGTGAATTATTCAGTAAATGATTTGCATGTGTAGGTTGTAGTTGTGTTTATTTTCAGTATTTTCTGAATCTAATTTCTGGAAATAACTTGTATTAATTAAATCAAGTAGGAGGAAATAAACCAAAATCACTGTAGTAGAATTTTCACAACAACTACCACATTCTCGATAAAGGCCTTGAGATCATGCTCATCTAACAGACGAGTGATCCTTGCCTGCCAGATCACGTAGTTGGATGTACCCTCCAACTAATCTTGATCCCTCAGCCCATTAGCTTCCATCTCTGCCAACAACAGTCAGACTGCTCCCTCTCTCCTCTGTGCAGCTGCTGACTGGCCTATGCACTCCCTGTTGGAGTTAGTAGATATGCTCCTTGCTACTGTGAAATTTTCAAGAGGAAAATATTTCTGCAACACTTGGTTTATTTCTCCTACTTATGAGATAAGTTATTGACAGATGCTTCAGTAAATTCTGAAATAGACACATTTGCAGATCTTCACTATCATTAAGAGCATAAGAACAAAAAGATAATTTACACCAGTAGCACAATAGAAATAACCATATGAACACAGATGTTTTTGGACAATTGTCCTCGGAAAAACCCAATGTGGGAAAACCGGTGCAGCAGATGAGGGTTTTATATTTATCTTCAGAAATGGAAAGTACATTTACAGGAGTCTGATGAGCAGAGAAAAAATTAGCAAACACTTGGCTGAATTTTCTAGATTCTCAAGATGAATTTTTGACCCTTGGTGTGACCTCCTTCACCCTCAGCGTCATCCAACATGGATGCTCTGCGCAATCCCTCTCTGGACTGCGTGATTCTATGTGGAGGGTCTCTTGCTGATGATGAAATCACACTGCCCTTCACCCTCCTGACTTTCACTTCCCGATAATTGACTCCTCCCTCCTCCTTCTGCATCTACAACCCAGCCTCTACAAACTCACCCACTGAAATAGAATTTTCTTGCTTTAGAATTGATTTCCTTCGGGTACTGAGAGTGTCCCTGGCTTGATTTCCAAATGGCCCTCAAGTCTCTTCTTATAGTCTTCTCGCTAATGAATCAACGACCAAGATTATATCATTAATCAATGGCTCAGATTAATATCCTTTAATTATTTAATTTTCCTAAGTTTATACTTAGGGTCTGCATTAAAATAATTAATTATTTTAATAAAGTTATATCCGAGTGGGATTTCCACAAACGATTTCCGCTTTCTCTGGATAACTGACGTCTAAGCCTCTCTATCAAAAATGAGGCTTAGACACTTTCTGATGCTATAGAAATCCACACTCCCTCTTAGCGAGGAGAGTGTTTAAGCAAGATATCGCTGTACTACTCTGACTCTA
Source organism: Pinus albicaulis (assembly GCA_034641835.2). Lineage (NCBI taxonomy): Eukaryota > Viridiplantae > Streptophyta > Pinopsida > Pinales > Pinaceae > Pinus > Pinus albicaulis. Next base: position 1,419,756,964 of record CM076570.1, on the reverse strand, counting down.
CATCATCTGCTGCGCTGATGAAATCCTGGTTGCTGCCCCTCATTTCTGTGCTGCTGCTTCCTATACTACTGCCTTGCGACTACAATATCCGTACTGTAGCTCCCTCTTCTTCTGAAGACTACCCTTTCCTCTAGTGGAAGGGGTTCTTGACCATCCCCATCTTCTCTCTGAAGTAAGTGAACTTGATCTTACTTAGAGCCTTTGTGAGGATATCTGCCACCTTTCTCCTGTAGGAGTGTATCTCAACTGTACTGCTCCCCTCTGGACATAGTCCCTGATAAAGTGACACCGAATGTCAATGTGTTTCGGCCGGTCATGAAACAAGGATTTTCATAGAGCTTAATGCAGCTCTGATTATCGCACATAATCCCGGTTGGTTCTATCCGCTTCTTGAGTAAGTTCAAGAGCAATTTGCAGAGCTATATGGCCTTGCACGAAGCTGTGCTTGCTTTCATGTACTTTTCCCCGGCTGAGCTCAATGCTACGGACTTCTGTTTCCTGCTGCACTAGGACGTCATTCTTGATCCGAGACTGAAACAATACCCACTGGTACTTTTCCGATCTAATGTGCTTCTAGCCTAGTCTGCATCTGTGAACCCACTCAACTGGATCTCGTTACCCCTGGTGTACTTCAACCCATACTCGACTTTCCCTCTCAAGTATCTGAGAACATGTTTGGTTGCTGCCTAGTGAGCCCTCCTTGGTTCCACCATGAACTGACTGAGGGTATTCACTACATAACAGATGTTTGGTCTCGTGTTGACCAGATACATCAATGATCCGATGAGCTGTCTGTACATAGTGGGATCAGCCTCATCATCCTATGATGTGTCTATCTTCTTCCAGTTAGTAATCATTGGCGTGGCCATGGGTCTACAGTCTTCCATCTAAAATCTCTTCAGAATTTATGTCGTGTATCTTCCTTGTCCTAGGAAGATTTCCCCTTTTTGCTGCCAGACTTCTAAACCAAGAAAATAGTGCATCTGCCCCAGATCCTTCATGTCGAATTCTGTTGCTAGGTTCTCCTTGCAGTATTTGATGAGCTTGGATGACCCAATAAAAAACAGGTCATCCACATAAAGAACAAGAATAAATGGCTCATCTCCTACTCTTAAGTAGTATAAATTGGGATCTGCGTCACTCTTGACGAATCCCATCTTCTGCAAGTATCCATCAATCTGACCATACCATTCCCTGGGGGCTTGCTTTAAGCCATACAAGGCTTCTTTAAGTCTACAAACATGAGTCTTCTGCTCATGTGTCTCGAAGCCCTTTGGCTGCTCTATGTACACTTCCTCTTCTATCACCCCATTCAATAACGCAGTCTTGACATCCATCTGGTGAATCTCCCATCCCATCTGCGCTGCCAGAGAGATGATGGATCTAATTGAAGTGTATCGCGCTACTGGAGCAAAGGTTTCTTCATAGTCAATGCCTTCCTTCTATGCATACCCCTTAGCTACAAACCTTGCCTTGAACTTCTCTATGCTGCCATCTACAGCATATTTGATCTTGTAGATCCATCTGGATCCTACAACAGATCTGTCCTGTGGTCTAGGGACTACTTCCCAGACATCATTTGTCATGATGGAGCTATATTCCTCCACCATGGCATCCACCCATACCTGATGCTGAGCTTCTTCCCGAAAGGTAGAAGGCTCTCCAACCTGAGCCACCAGCGCCTGATATCTGTCAGGTTGTTTCCTTATCCTCTTTCCGTCTCTAGGGGCTCCAACAAATCCTTCTGCATCCCTAAGAATCTATTGGAATTCTCTGCTCGGTCTCCCATCAGTGGTGGACGGTCTCACCTATTCTTCCTCCTATTCTTCGTTAGAGGAGCTTCCCTCAGAAATATTGTGCCTTGGAGAGGCATTGGACCTCTCCTCTATAGGTCGTTGAGGTTGTACTCGTGGATCTTCCTCAATTTGAGTATCTGTGGCCATCTCTCGAGATTTCCTAAAGGCTCTCTCCTCCAGGAATTTTACATTCCTTCTTACCATGACTTTCCTGCTCTATGGAATAAATGCGGTATGCCTTTGCATTCTCACTATATCCCATTAGAAAACCCTTTTCTGCAGTTTGGTCCAGCTTCTTCCTCTTTTCCTCTGGAACGTGGCAGTATGCTATACTATCGAATATCCTGATGTGGCTCACTTCTGGCTAGCTGCTCGTGAACACACTCTCGGGAGTAACCTTCCCTAGAGCTCTATTGGGAAATCTGTTCTGAATATAAACTGCTGTGTTGTAGGCCTCTGCCTGTAAGAATTTGGGCATCTCCTGGTCGTACAACATTGCCCTTGTAGCTTCTATTATGGTCTGATTCTTCCGTTCTGCAACTCCATTTTGCTCTGGATTGTATGGAGTTGTCCATTCTCTCTTGATGCCTTCCTGTGCACATAAATTTGTGAAGTCTTTATCGATATATTCTCCACTGTTATCTGACCACAACTTGTTGATCTTCTTCCCTGTAGAGTTCTCCACCAATTCTTTGAAATCTTTAAACCGATTAAAGACTTCATCTTTGGTCTTCAGAAAATAGATCCAAGTTTTTTCTGGAATAATCATGAATGAAGGTGGCAAAATACTTTGCCCCACTGAGAGCTATTGTGGACATCGAACTGCAAATGTCAGAGTGTATTAACTCTAATGTACCTTTGGCTCTGCTGCTTCTTCTTGGAAATGCTGCCTTAGCGTACTTCCCTAGTACACATCCCCTGCAAACTTCGTCTTTCTTTGTGCTGAGTTTAGGAGCCCCTATGACAGTATTTTTGAGAGTCCCCAAGGTTCCATGATGTAGATGTCCCATCCATCTGTGCCATAATTCATTCAGATCTCTGTTGTTTGTATTGCCGATCAAGGCCACTGGAGATTCAAGCTGGAGCTTATACAACGTGTGATTCCTTACTCCGATTTGTGCCTTTTTGCTCCAGTTGGGTGTTTGACATACACCTTATCTTGAATAAAGTATACGTCATAGCCCTTGTTTTGAAGTTGAGACACCGAGAGTAAATTCATCCCCAACCCTGGTACATGCAGAACGTTCGTGGCTCAAATCTTGTTGCCATCCTTAGTCTGAAATGTTATGGTACCTCTCCCAATGGGGGTACATTTTGCCTTATTTCCGATAGGTATTTGGAAATTCATCTGTTCTTCTTGATAGCTCGAAAAACATTCTCGAACCCCTGTCATATGAGCAGATGCTCCACTGTTAATGTACCAAACACTTGGAGGAGCTGTGCTTGACACACAGGCAAGATCCTCCTTTAGTTTGGATGCCAGCACCTTCATGTCATGTTCTCTCTGCATTTCTGCGTGCTCTGGAGGACTGCGTGAGTCCCTTTGACTGCGTGAACCCTTCCTCTGGTCCATGGCAAATCCTCCCTTCCTGGTTTTAGCCCTTTGCTCTGATACCATGTGAAATTTTCAGGAGGAAAATATTTCTGCAACATTTGGTTTATTTCTCCTACTTATGAGATAAGTTATTTACAAATGCTTCAGTAAATTCTGAATTAGACACATTTTCAGATCTTCACTATCGTTAAGAGCATAAGAATAGAAAGATAATTTACATCATTAGCACAATAGAAATAACCACATGAACACAAATGTTTTTGGACAATTGTCCCCGGGAAAACCCAATGTGGGAAAACCGGTGCAACAGATGAGGGTTTTGTATTTATCTTCAGAAATGGAAAGTACATTTACAGGAGTCTGATGAGCAGAGAAAAAATTAGCAAACACTTGGCTCAATTTTCTAGCTTCTCCAAACGAATTTCTGACCCTTGGGGTGACCTCTTTCACCTTCTACGTCATCCAGCGTGGATGCTCTGCCCAACCGCTCTCTGGACTGTGTGGAGGGGCTCTTGCTGC
>CM076570.1:1419575079-1419752994 GCA_034641835.2 Pinus albicaulis | reverse complement strand
TTAATATACCAAACCTCACTTTTTAAAGTGGTCACGTTTAATAAGGTCACATATAGTTTAATATGACCTTACATGCACGCAACGTAAAAAAAAAACTCTCTCTTGGGGTGTGCGTTAATAACTCCTTTCGAAGTATCAAATCCCTTTCCTTTGTAAAATCTAACACAGTCTTGACCGCTTTGACATGCTCACGGTCGGCGGGCTCTTTAAGCCGTAAACCTGATTGTGCACCCTCGAAACCAAAAAACCGTGGACTAAACTCGATTTCTCAGGAATCCTAAGTTTTACAAAAGTTGCGTAGATTTTGTATTAACAAATTGAGGACCTGCGTGCGTTTTGCATTAAAAAAGTGCGGATCTGCGATCTCTTTAATGGTTCAACGATTTTGCAAAAAAAAATTTAAAAAAAAAATTGCGGGCCTTCTGCTCTTGGCCTTCTTTTCTGACTCTGCTCACCCACGGATCTTGTGATCCTTCCTCAGCTCCGATACCAATCTGTTGGATAGGCAGAGAGGAGAAATACAAAACAATTTACACACAAACCATATGAGCTGTTGTTCTTCTATTAATCTCACGAACTTCAATCACAATGAATACAATGAACCCGGCGAAGGGTATTTATCCTAAATCGCTTGACATGCACACACTTACCAAACTCGACTTGACCATCACTCACTTAACTGACTCTCTAACTCACTTACCAAATTCATTTATCACACAACTCGACTTGCTTACTTCACTGACTGTCTAACTCTTCATGGAGTGGTTTTCTCTATGATTTATGAATTCTCCGCACAGACTGGTTAGGGTTTGTTGTACCATTGATGCTTGGTGTCTCTAGGGTGGCGGATTTCCTTGGCGGATCCTTCCCAGCGTTTTTATTTCTCGGTGACATTTGAATTTTTTCCAAAGCCTGCAGCTCTCTATGATCGTTGGATCATATGTTCGGATTATGTATCCATGCAATTTGACTCCACTACGTCTTGAGGGAGGTGGAGTAGCGGGCGTTCATCGAGAGTCTACCTTTAGATGGTGGGATCACAACTCCTATTTGGTACTCTTTCCTTCCACTTGTCGGTGCTTTTGATTATAAATATTTTTCCGACCTGGGTTGGTTGGGATTTCTGATCGGGCAGGTCCTTAGAGTTGTGTGCTCGAACATTTCCATTTATAACTTTTTACTATTCTCATTTCATTTGGTCTATTTTTGGTAAGTGGCAGCATTCTTCTCCAGTTTACTTCTTCGGTAGGATCTTACACATTTATCTGGCATGCACCATTTTCAGTGGATGGTTGGGAGGACTGTCTGGGACAGAGGACTCTGTTCCATTCTCTCGGTAAATCCCTAGCTGGGTGTTTCAGTTTGGTTACTGGTACACTGCCATATTGTGTATTTCTTAGGTTGGACTACTTTCTCTTTTATTGGTGTTGGTGTCTGACTGGAAAGAAAGAAAGAAAGAAAGTATTTTTAACATACACGAGGCTAAAAATAGCCTATGGGACAGATTGCTCCTCCATCTTTCTCTTGTATTCGGCCCATTTCCTGTGGAGTTTTACAATAAACACTCCCAACTTCTCGACAAACTCTTCGTTGAATAGATATCCCAAGAGCTAGCTGCCATAATACTTGCATAATTTTCCCTGTTGTCTTTGAAGGCCTCGCATTCTAAAATGAAATGTTTTTTTGTTTCCACTTTTCTGGAAGAGCAAAAAATACATACTCTTTCCTGCCCCATTTCTTTTGGCCTTTTCCAGTGCCCTGTTTCACAACGGAGTTGATGAGAATTAGTCCTTAATTGAGCAATACGAATTTTAGATCTCCAAGAAATATTGGCCCCTATGTACGTTTTTTGCTGATGATTATGAGTGGGGTTAAACTCTTCAATGTAGTACTTCTCCTTTCTCCCTAGCTCTTTCTCCCAATTACTTTTGTGGAACTTATCCATAACAAAAGTTTTTGTCTCTTTACTGTTTGTAGGACACATGCTCAAGCAAATACCCCATTTACTAAACCATTTGTTATTTTGCCGCATCCAAGTCTTCTTTCTTTTGCACAATCTATCATTAAACACAACCTTAGGCCATCTACCCTCTTTTATTTGCTCAATTTTTTTCAAATATGTTATGACTCACACCATAGCAATTGCTTCAATAGGATCAGCCCCTGTTTCACTTAACAAGATAGCATAAGGAACTGCACTTACAATTTTGAATTTGTTTGTAATCAAATGCTTCTAAATTTTCTCAATTTGGTTCCACTGCATCTCGGTTGTGCTATTGGCCCATAGTTCACAACCGTAGAGAATCACTGGAATCACTAGAGGCCCCAAAAAGAGTTAGAGTGGTTTTCCAGTCGCATAGCGTTGCCTCTCTACACCTGTTTTGAAGAGCATAAAATGCTTTCCAAACTCCCCTCCTCGCCCGTTCTTTTCTTTCTACAACCATCCCAACTTAAATTTCTATTGAAGTCAATTCCGAGGTATTTGTAGTTTGCAACTTCTTCCAAGATGTTGCCTTCAAAGTAGAACTTATGTTGTTTAGGCTTTCTTTTGTTAGAGAAAACCACTACTTTCATTTTGCTAATATTGACATGCATCCCCACCCTTCTACAAAAATGCTCAAGGGAACGTAAGTGTTCTTGCAAGCCAAGAGCCGATTTAGCAATCAGTATATGGTCATCTGTGTACAAAAGAAGCCTTATAACGAACTTGCCCAAATGGATATCGTCACCCCCTTGTGAATTTAGCCAATCTTCAAGCTTGTCAATATATAAACCAAAAAGGGTAGGAGACAATGGGCAACCTTGCTTGACCCCGATATCGCTTCTAAAACTTTCAGAAATGCCTATTGAAGTTCTAATTTTGACTTTCACCTCTTCATACAGCGTATGCACAGCTGCTTTCAAATGCCTGGGAACCCTGAGTTCCTCCATTCTGCGCCAAAGCTTATCCCTAGGAACCGTGTCAAAGGCTTTTCAGAAATCAACAAAGCAACAAAAAAATTCTTCCTTTTTTCCAAAACTTTTTCAATGACGTGCCTTAAAGTTATACAATGATCAACTGTGGAATGTTTAGGTCTAAAACCTGCTTGCCCTTTAGCAAATTTATCTTTTTCTTCTACCCACTTGCTGATTTTCTTTTCTATCATGCCTCCAAATAACTTTGCAAACAAGGAGTTTATCATTATGCTTCTGTAATTGGAGGGACTATTGACGTTGCCACTCTTGAAAAGTGTTGGAAAGTGTAACTAGGTTTGGTCTTCATAATGACTAGTAATTATGAATTGATGTAATGAAGAAGACAAAGATAACGAAATGTATTTTTGTAAAGCTTGCTTCATGGGTTTCATGAGCAAGGAGTTTTTATTATAGGTCAAAGACTTCTTCTTGATGTTTTTTAGGGATTTGTCATCTTGTCATTAATGTATAATTTAGAGTCATGTATTTGAAGAATTGTTACACTTGTAAAGGTCAAAAAGTATGCCTCAAGACCTTGTCAAAATTCTCTAGAAAGATGTTGGAAGATATTCATGAACAAGTCAGTTCAATGTGCTGGAAACACTCCTTGTTAAGTCGACCTAACAGTGATGTCGGCTCACAGAGTCACAATGGTTCACAGGATAGGTTGGCTAATTACAGGGGCAAACCACTATAAATACCCTAGTGGACTGCGCACAAAATACAGGAAGTACAGTTCGGAAATGTCTGAAATTTCGGAGAGCATCTGTGGAATAACAGTGTGGGTTAAGGACTACAGTGACAGCGGAATAGAAGATCAAAACAAAAAAGGAAGAAGAGGGATAAACTACCTATGTTTTGGGTCCATTCTACCTCGTCTAGTCCTACGATTTGGTGTGAGGAAAGGAGACCTTCCAACGAAGAAATAAAGGTAGTACAACAAAGAATAGAGGCTCTTTGTTTTACGTTTAAGTCTAAACTACAATGCGAGCAAAGGAGGAAATATACTACAAAAAGAGAGACTATAAAGGCATGATCAGAAAGGGATAAGGTCTATACAATAGTGTGTAAGGAGGAGTCCTGGCAACTAGAGGAACTTTGTAAAGAGTATCAATCAAAGGAAGGATTTCGAACTTGATAAAGGAATCTCTTAGAGGCTGAAAAGAAACAATAATAAGGGCTGCTAGATAAGGGACCAAGTTTCCCTAGTGTTGGTGCAACACAGTGCAGGAAGGGAAGATCAACATAAGGAGCCAGGAAAGAGCAATGACAAGGCCTTGAAGGCATACTGGTGTCAAGGGTCTATGTCATGGTCATGGTACTTGTCAATTGAAGATCTATAAGGAGAATTACTTGTGGGTTTTCCTCTCCAAGAGGGAGAGGTTTTGGCCCTGGCTTGAAGAGTCTAAACTTTGTGTCTCTTATGTTTTGATAATTGACTTGATGAAAGACATAACAAGCTCATAAAGAGAAGATCTAAGTAAGAGAAATAAGTTCACAAGTAATTATCATGTAGAGAATTGAATTAAACTCTGCCCTCCCAAATTCTCAACATGGTATCAGAGCTAAGGTGCTGAACACAAGGGCTACTTGACAAGAAGACACTCCAGGAAGCAAAGATAAAAGTTTGGGTTGAAAAGTCAAATCAATTTGCAAGGAAGACTCTCAAGCTATTTCAAGAAAGATCTTCAATCTCATTGAAAGGATCAACTCATCAAGAAAATAATCTTTGCCATCAAAGATTTATATTAAAAACATTGTTGGAAGAAACATCATCTTTTGAAGATATCCTTTATTATCAAGGATCCAAGAACACCTACATTGGAGATTCCAATCTTAGAAGAAGCTCCTGACTTCATCTTCATCATCATCAAGGAAGCTGCAACTCACTCTACTCAAGTAAGTATCTATGACCTTACTCGAATCTGTCAAGATGACTTATTGTAAAGAGAGCAACAAATTGGTTGGGTCATCAAACTTTAGTGCATGGAACAAGAGGATAGATTTGAATTTAATTGAAGACGAAATTATGGATTACATCGAAGGATCTACAATTCAACCCTGAAAAGAAGATGCTCCAGCTCATGCTAAGTACATGAAAGGAGAAATTAGAGCCCAGAGGATTCTCATAGAATCCATTATGGACTCACCCATTCCCTATGTATCAAAACTGAAGTCTGCAAAAGAAATATATGAGAAACTGGTAGAGCTATTCTCTGTGAGAACTACAGGGGAAGCAATCTCTCTAAGACAAGAACTATACAAAAAATTGTCAAGAGAAGAAGGAATCACTTTATACTTTATGAGGATTTCTGAAATAAGAGACCAACTGCAGGAACTGGGAGAAGTAATGTCTGACATTGAGATGACTACAGTGGTGTTGAATGCTCTACCAGAAGAATGGGGAAACTTCACTTCAAGTTTATACGGGAAGAAAGAAGCAACACCATTCCATGATTTATGGTCTCTATGTAAAATAGAGGAAACAAGATTGAAAGCCAAAGCTGATATAGGATCAAGTGAAGGGAATCAAGCTTTTGCAGCCATATCCACGAAGAAAGGAAGATTTGGTGAATTTGGTCCTCAGAATAAAAGAAGATATATGGACAAAGTACAATGCTGTGGATGTAATGAGCTTGGGCATTATAAAAGAGATTGTCCTAAATCTAAAAAGGACAAGAGAAAAAGGGAAGAAGCCCATGTCTCAGATATGAAGGAAGAACCTGATGTAAAGAAATCTAAGAAAGAAGAAGCAAAAGATCTCTATTATGATTGAGATCATCTTCCTCTGTAAGTGATTTCTGTTGGTTGTAAAATAATATGATAGGAAGCAATGTATATTGATAGCATCATGATAGAAGCATGGTAGGAGCTCTTGGTGAAACAACTTTGGGAAAACCTCACTGATAACAATACTAATGGAAGGAAGTCATCAAGATCAAGGGTCATCATGGAAACTGGTGCTGACATTTTCTAACGAAGTTCTCTATGAATTCACTGATTAGAAAGAAAGCAAAATGGTTTCATCAATAATTCTATGCTACAAAATTCTGGGATGTGATGACATATTGGTGGAGAAGGTCAAGGGAATGAAGCTCTTCATTCTATTAAAACTGCTACAGGATGATTCAAAAGAAAAAGGTATGAGGTATATATATATATTTATATGTTGACACTGGGTGTTGTGAAGTCATGTCATATGGTTGCAGGTAATGGAATTCTATATTTAGAAGTATGATCTATGGAGGAGGATATCTCACAGTGCATTGATAGATGAAATCAACATAATATATCCTCATATGGAATATGAGATGGTTGTATATGAACAAGGAACTGGAAATTCTAAGTTCCTGGGAATGAAAATGTGCAGAAGGGAAGAGATCATGAAGTGCAACCATGTCAAGAGGCAGTTATCATCCGGAAGCCAAGAAGATGTGACTGGAATATCTCCTGGAGGATATGTAGACTCTGATAAAATTCTGGTAAAGAAGAAGACCCTTAACAAGACATATCATGAGGAGATGTGTCAATCTGAATAGAGGATGTCGATGCCTACAGGAAGATGTCATGGTGATAGATCATCACTGAGGTAACTTTTGTTTTTAAAAGTTCATGCGTATATGTTTATCTGGATGAATTTGTGCAGGGCTGCTAATCATGTGAAAGGATGTAAAATCCTTGGAGATGATTCGAAAGAAAGCAGCATGGCATAAAAGGTGGACCAGATAAGAAAGACAGATGAATCACTTTCTGGTAGATGACGTGACTCATGAATGAAAGTGATGGATGATCTGTGCCCTATGGAGCTAAAGTTGAAGATTCCTCAACATCGAAATCCATGACATCGAGGGGAGGAATTCTTCATGAGCAGTTGGGTGTCTCACCATTGCTGCTGCAGGTCCCTGATTGAGAGGGAGCCTGGTGATAAGTTTCTTACTTGGAAGAAACTGGGTAATTCCTAAGAATGAGCTTAGGTACATTCCTTATATAGGAATGAGTACATTCCCTTGTGGAATAGGTCCTCCCTGGCTGAGAGGGAGAGATGGAAACATCATTCTGGTCTTCACTTGGGAAGACATAATGGAGGATTGGGTAATTAACTGGCATTTGATACTCTTTGAGAATAGGGCATTCAAGATAAGAGTAGTCGGGGACCAATATTCTTTGAGGGCTAGCTACCCAAGAGAAGAATAGTCCAAGAAGGTCATACTTTGGGAACACCCGGGTGGAGTATGTACCTTGGAGAGACAATGACTATGGTGTCTATAAGTCATGTGTCTCGCCAGCATTGTAGCCCATTGTCTCGTTGAGAGATGGGGCTGTTAGTCAAGGCCTCGCACTAGGAAAATGTTGGTTGATATGATGCTACACAGATGCGATTACCAATCCGATTCTTCTTATGAGATTCTTCAGATTGAAAGTAACCATGTACCATTATGAATACCTTCCTAGTTAAGAGGGAGTGTTGGAAAGTGTAACTAGGTTTGGTCTTCATATATACTAGTAATTATGAATTGATGTAATGAAGAAGACAAAGATAATAAAATGTATTTTTGTAAAGCTTGTTTCATGGGTTTCATGAGCAAGGAGTTTTTATTATAGGTCAAAGACTTATTCTTGATGTCTTTTAGGGATTTGTCATCTTCTCATTAATGTATAATTTAGAGTCATGTATTTGAAGAATTGTTACACCTGTAAAGGTCAAAAAGTATGCCTCAAGACCTTATCAAAATGCTCTAGAAAGATGTTGGAAGATATCCCTGAACAAGTCAATTCAATGTGCTAGAAACGCTCCTTGTTAAGTCGACCTAACAGCCATGTCGGCTCACAGAAATAGTCACAACAGTTCACAGGATAGGTCGACTAATTACAGGGGCAAACCACTATAAATACCCCAGTGGACTGCGCAGAAAATACAGGAAGTACAATTCGGTTATGTCTGATATTTCAGAGAGCATCTGTGGAATAATAGTGTGGGTTAAGGACTACAGTGACAACGGAATAGAAGATCAAAACAACAAAGGAAGAAGAGGGACAAACTACCTGTGTTTTAGGTCCATTCTACTTCGTCTAGTCCTGCGATTTGGTGTGAGGAAAGGAGACCTTCCAGCGAAGCAATAAAGGTAGTACAACAAAGAATAGAGGCTCTTTGTTTTACGTTTAAGTCTGTGATTAAAGTCTGAGCTACAATGCGAGAAAAGAAGGAAATATACTGCAGAAAGAGAGACTATAAAGGCATGCTCAAAAAGGGATAAGGTCTATACAACAGTGTGTAAGGAGGAGCCTTGGCAACTAGAGGAACTCTGTAACGAGTATCAATCAAAGGAAGGATTTCGAGCTTGATAAAGGAATATCTTAGAGGCTAAAAAGAAACAATAGTAAGGGCTGCTAGATAAGGGACCGAGTTTCCATAGTGTTGGTGCAACACACTGCAGGAAGGGAAGATCAACATAAGGAGTCAAGAAAGAGCAGTGACAAGGTCTTTAAGGCATACTGGTGTCAAGGGTCTATGTCATGGTCATGGTGCTTGTCAATTGAAGATCTATAAGAAGAATTACTTGCAGGTTTTCTTGTAATATTCCAAGTAGAAATAAATAGTAATATAAAGCAACATAAACATGAAACTACAGCAAATAGAGAGATATCATACATAGAATGCAAAACATGGAGAACGCTGAGCCATTTTATTATATAAATAAAAGTGAAATGAGTACAAAGGTGATTAGAATGATGGCACCTTGGTTTGCACAAGGCAAGCTAGAGATACTCTCAAAAATACTCCCGGAATGGCTGCTCAATCAATGACTGCGTTATCTCCAAAATGCTGCTACTGCTACTGCCGGACTGCTGCTATTACTGAAATAAGCTGACTCTTTGGGGCTGTTCCCCTGCTCAAAAAATTGTGGGACTTTGGGAATGAGCTCCTCACTCAATACCCAGAAAAGCCCAGAAAGGGTTTTTGGAATGGATGACCTCGAAAAATCACCTCCCTAGAGAAATCATGCTGTCCCAGTGGAATACACTGGCCCTGAAGATGTCTCTGCAAATGGTGGCCTCCTCCTCTGTCAAAATGATGGAATAGCTAAGGGTTGATCCCTCCTCACTATTTCGGGTTGAATCCCCTGATAAATCTCAGCTCCCGGCACTACCTCCTCCAAGAACTGCGTGGTCTCTCCTCAAGACTGCGCTGCCCAAGCAAGTGCATAATCCCTATCGTAGATGCTATAGCTCCCACCTGAAAATCCAATGATAGAACTCCTCACTCGAGCAGGCACTCGAAGTCCCCCGGGGCTAAGGTTGGGATCTCCGCTCGGAGACACCCGGTGTGCTAAACAACACTTGCAGACTTTGCTCAACAACAAAAGTGCGCTCAATGTCATTAGACCAGTGTTTTGAAAATCGCGATTTTTTCGGAAGGCCGATTTAATCGGCGATTTTTTGGGCGATTTTTTGGATTTGAAAAAATCGCCAAAAAATCTTGGGCCCATCAAATAGCAACCCAATAAGTTCAAAAATCAATTTTTTTATGTCATTTTTGCAGACATAGGGTAAGAAAGAGAGCTATGGAGGAGGATAAGTCATCTACAAGAGCAACAGAGGAGAAAAGTGAAGGAATTTAGCAACCCAAGCCAACAAAATTCATGTTTGGACCAAGTTTATTCAGCAAAACGTTTTTAGATGCGATTGACACCACTGTTGCATGCAGGGTTGAGGTTGAGAGGCCAATCATGGAGTCAGCCCCTGATTGGATAGAGCAGGAGGTAGTGGAGGGGGAGGAGGAGCAGCAGGAGGAGGTGACACCACCTACCCCTGCTACTGGTAGAGGACGTGGTCTACCTCCTTTAGCTCCTGGTGCTTCAGATTCTCGTACTTCAGGTTCTAAAGCACAAGAGAGTTCATTGCCAACCCCGCCTGTTTCTTCATCTAAAGGGAAAGTTGTTACATTTTTTTGCAAGAGGGGCAAAGGGAATCAGTAGTATAGGTTATTTGGTGCATTCCTTTGTATATGACATTATGACTCATGATATGAGATACATTATTATATTTTTTGTTGATATTTTGAGGCTGAGTTGGGATTCAAGACTTAGCATTCAAGACATGATTCACTGTTATGTGTGATGTAGCACTAGACATGATATTACACATCTTATATATTAGTTTTTTTTCATATTTATGTGTCAATGCATTTATTTTATGTTGTGGATGTTTTAGATATTGAAAAAATTGGAAAAAAATAAATATTTTTGTATGCGCCAATTTTTTCCCGATTTTTACCGACTTTTTCCCGATTTTTTCCCCTCGCCAATTTAATCCTGATCGCGATTTTCAAAACATTGCATTAGACAAAACAAAGATGTATAAACGAACGAGCAAATGAAGGGCCTCTCTCCCTCTTTATGCTTGGAGTGCCTTTCTCTCCCCTAGGCCCCACCAAAACTGCGTTGTCCCTCTTGGCCCCACTGTCCATCCACGTCTGCGCTGCCTTGAACCCACGCTGCCCACGCTGCCACTATTCCCACATTGTCACATCGACCCCCTGGGCACCACGCTGTTAATTAAAGGTGCTCAAGTGACTTTAGGAAGTGTTTTATTTCCTAAGTGTAGGTTGAATGTCTCCTAACCCACTTTATTAACTGACTTTAACTTTATAAAATAAATTGGCCAAAAATTAATATTACCAATTAGCTGCTGCTAATTGGGAATATTATAGTCCTCCCTGCCAAAATGTTGTTTGTCCTCAAGCAACTGCACTGCAAAATCTTCTCACTCTCCCAAGTGGCATCCTCATCCAGCAAGTTCCTCCACCTCACAAAATACTCCCTGACTGTCCTGCTCCACAGCTGCCTCTCTCGGGTGTCTATGATGGTCTCTGGCTATAGCACCAAATGGCCCTCATCATCTGTTGGTGGAAGCTCCTCTGTTGCGGTCACCTGCTGTCCCAATGCCTTTTTCAGGCAAGACACATGGAAGATGTTATGGATCCTGTTACTTGTGGGTAACTCCAACTCATATGCAACTTCACTGATCCTGTGTATCACCCTATATGATCCATAGAAGCGGGGCTTGAGCTTCTCGGCCCCTTCTGCTTCAGTGTGCGGTATGGCTGAAGCCGTACGTAGACCAAGTCCCCTACCTCAAACTGCCTCTCACCCCGTCCTCTGTCAGCATACAATTTTTGTTGATTTTGTGTTGTAGCTAAGTTGTCCTTGAGGGCCCGGAGTATATCCTAGCTCTCTTGGATCCAGTCTTTGGCCCTGGGGGCCTTACTAGCACCAAACATCACATCAGCAAAAGACAAAGCATGATATCCATATAAAACATAAAATGGAGACACACCAATGGACATGTGAAAAGTAGTGTTGTAGCAGTACTCCCCCAAGTGCAACCACCGTAGCCATGCCTTCTGCTGCCATGTCACATAGTTTCGCAAGTAGCCCTCCAGCCACTTGTTCACTATCTCCGTCTGTCCATTCGTCTGAGGGTGGTAACTGGTG
This sequence comes from Pinus albicaulis, assembly GCA_034641835.2. Lineage (NCBI taxonomy): Eukaryota > Viridiplantae > Streptophyta > Pinopsida > Pinales > Pinaceae > Pinus > Pinus albicaulis. Next base: position 1,419,741,544 of record CM076570.1, on the reverse strand, counting down.
TTTGGATTCAACTCTGCACCCACCAAACGAAAGAGCTCCTGCTAAAAGACGCCCATGAAACGATTGTCCCGATCACTGATAATGGTCTTTGGAAGACCATGCAACCTGAAAACATCCCTGAAAAACAACTTTGCCACTTGAGCTACTATGTACCGTGCTGATATGGCAAAGAAGCGTGCGTACTTTGTCAGCCGATCAACGACTACAAAGAAACAGTCCTTGCCCTGCACCACGGGCAACCCTGTGACGAAATCCATCGATATGCTCTCCCATTTCCCCTCTAGAATGAGAAGAGGTTGTAGTAACCCTGTTGGATGGCTCATCTCCCCTTTGTTTTGTTGACATACTTCGCACTCCCTAACATGCCGGAGTACATCCTCCTTGAGGCCCTTCCAAGAGAACCTCTCCCTGATGGCCCTGTAGGTTTTGGTGAACCCCTGGTGGCCTGATAGTGGTGAGTCATGTGAGACACGCAACACCTTCTCCTTGAGCTGAGAGCCCCCAGTCAAGAAGATCTGATCTCTGAAGTATATCACCTCATCCATCACCCTGTATCTGTCATCTGTGACCTGTCCGTCCAAGATCTCACAGGAAAAACGATCTTTGGAGTACTCCACCAACAACTGAGCCCTCCAATCCGTGTCTAAAATCATCAGGGACAACGTTGCCGGTCTGCGTGAGAGAGAATCGACCACCACGTTGTTCTTCTCCTTGACATACTCAATGTCAAAATCGTATGCCTGGATCTTGCTGACACACTTCTGTTGCCTCTCTTGCAACTGCTTCTGCCCTAAAAAGAACCGAAGGTTGTTGTGGTCGGTCTTCACCCTGAATCTGTTCCCCATCAAGTACTGCCGAAATTTGGCTAGTGCATGCATAATAGCCAGCATTTCCTTGTCATATATGGGATACAACCTCTCATGCGACAATAGCTTCCTGCTCTCGAAAGTTATGGGGTGGCCTTCTTGCATCAAAACTGCGCTTACCCCTCTCCTAATGCATCACACTCAAGGACGAAAGGCTACGTGAAATCCGGCAACACAAGAACTGGGCAGCTGCTCATTACCTCCTTAAACCTGTCAAAGGCCCTCTGCGCTATGTCTGTCCAACTGAATGCCCCCTTCTTTGTAAGATCTGTGAGGGGTGCAGCAAGTTGGCAAAATCCCTTGACGAACTTCCGGTAGTAGGCGCAAATGCCTACAAACCCCCGAAGCTCCGTCACGTTCTTCGGCTCTGGCCAATCTCAGATGACCCTGATCTTCTCCTTGTGGACCCTCACTCCGTCCACACCAATGATATGCCCCAAATAGAGCATCTCTGTCAATCCAAACTCGCACTTGCAGAGATAGCATGGAAATGCTGCTCCTCCAATATGCGCAACACAGCCTCAATGTGTTCCAAGTGCTCCTCCCATGTCTGGGATGTATATCAAGATGTCATCAAAGAATACCAGCACAAACTTCCTCAGTTGACCACGGAAGATGTGGTTCATGCAGGACTAGAAGGTGGCTGGTGCATTGGTTAGCCCAAAGGGCATCACCAAAAACTCGAAGTGACCGTAGTGACATCTGAAAGAGGTCTTGGGAACATCCTGGTCCCTCACGCGAATCTGGTGGTACCCTGATCTCAGATCAATCTTCGATAAGAACTTCGATCCCCTCAACTCATCCATCAACTCATCAATCCGCGGGATGGGTTATCGGTTCTTCATGGTCTTTTTGTTGAGAGACCGATAGTCAATGCACATCCTTAGTGTGCCATCCTTCTTCACCAATATAATAGAAGAAGCAAATGGGCTGGTGCTAGGACGGATGTGCCCCAGCGCTAAGAGCTCATGAATGGTCCTCTCAATCTCATCCCTGTAGGCCTTAGGATGCCTATAGGGTGTAGTAATCACAGCCTGGATGCCCTGCTCCAGCTCAATGGTGTGCTCAAACCCCCGATCTGGTGGCTGCCCTGGTGGTATATCTCCGAAAACCGTGGCATATCTGTCTCAGATAGACTGCACATCTAGGTGTACGACCTGCCCTGTAGACCCTGCCTCCAAAACACGCTGCTCCACTGCCCACTCTATATCTCCCTTTCGGAAGTCTGCCTCCATCCGGTGTGCTGAAACTGTCTGTGGCAGATAAGTGTGCATGCCCCGAATCATCTCGTGCTTCTCGGTCTTCTTGTCCATCCACTCCATCTCCATGGTCTCCCAATCTGTGGTGACCTTCCCCAGCGTGATCAACCACTGTACCCCCAGTATCACGTTGGTGTCCGGAATGTCCACCACAAAGAAATGATCTGTCAGAGTGTAAGTCCCCATAGTCACTGCCAAGGCTGGCACATATCTAGCACATTGCATGGTTCTGGCACTTGGAATTAGTACCAAAAACCCATCAAAGCTCTCTGTTGGTATGCTCCTCCACTCTACCAACTGTGCATCAATAAAATTGTGGGTAGCCCCACTGTCCACTAATACTGAAACACGTTGTCCTTGCATAGTACCTCGGACACGCAGTGTTAAGTATTTGGGAACCCCTCACAAAGAAGCAAGGATTCCCCTGGTAGGTGCAAACGCTGCCCCTCCTGCTCCTGGTGCTGGAGGTGGCGGACGATCTCCTCTCTGTACCACAACGCTGCCTCCTGCTCCTGGTGTTGGAGGTGGCGAACGATCTCCTCTCTGTACCACACCGCTGCCTCCTGCCTCCATCTCCTCATACTCATCCTCTTCTCCGTCACTGTCGGAGAAAACCTAGATATAGTGTGCCTTCCCCGCGACACAACGATGTCCCGATGCCCATGGCTCCTGGCATGTGAAGCATAGTGATATAGTGTGCCTTCCCCGCGACACAACGATGTCCCGGTGCCCATGGCTCCTAGCATGTGAAGCATAGCTTCTTCCGCCTCAGATCTCTCTGGGTCTCATCATCCCAAGGCCCCTCGGCTCTGGTTCCCCTTTGGAGGCAGAATCCTCGTGTCCTTCCCCTTCGGCTGGAATGTCGGTCTCTCGGGGAAAGGAGCTCTAGTCCTGGGTACTCTGAGTCTCATTATCCAAAGGCCACTCGGCTCTGATTCCTCTTTGGAGGCGGAACCCTCGTGTCCTTCCCCTTCGGCTGGAATGCCGGACTCTGGGGGAAAGGAGCTCTAGTCCTGAGTAGGGCATCTTGCAAATCCCTAGTCCTCCCAACTGCATCATGAAGTGTAGCCGGCCTCGTCGATCTAACTAACCCCCAAAGAGGTTCTTCCAATCCATCAATGAACATGTAAATCATCCTAGTTGAAGACAAGTCAGGCACCATCACGGAGAGTCTCAAAAACTCAGAAATGTATGTGTCCGGACTCCTGGTCTACTTGAGCTTAGTCAGCTCAACAAAGTGCTCCTCCAGATCCCTCCGATCAAACCGCTCTATCAGCCTCCATGTAAACTCTGCATATGCTGTCACCCCTGAGTGCCCCAGCGTGGCCATCTCGTGGAACCACCAATCATGGGCCTCGCTCTCCATGTGCAGCGCTGCCACCTTGATGGCCTCTCCTTCTGCCATCTGATTGGGCTGGAAGTAAATATCCAACTTCTCCACCCAAGACCTTTCCGAACACTTGGAGGATCCGTCAAATGTAAGTAGGTAAAATCTGCCCACTGTACGCTGTACATTCCCATCCTGTGTGTATTTGGCCCCTCTGTTTTGGTTGCGAGGGTCTGTTGTCCTTCTTGAGCTGCACAAAGTCATGGAAAGTGAGAGCCTCACCAAACTCTAGCCCGTTAGATTGATACTCGGCAAAATAATCTCCCATGTGAACTGGTTCCTATTCCTGAGGTGCTCCTGCCCCCGTGCCTGTAGCTAGAAATGTGGGCATTGTAGAACGTGGGGGAGTCAGTGATGCCAGCTGTGAGGTACTCCTGCAAGTGATGGGATGTGTCGGACCCTTCTTCGGTGTGGAAACCTCTTGGGGTTTCACACTGTCTCTGGTCTGCGGTGAACTTCTATCCCATCTCCTCTATCCTTCTCGACAACTCCTGCACAGACTTTAGGAAAAGTTCCCCGAACTCCTTCCCTTCATCTTTCTCCTCTACCATTGGTTCTTCCTCTTCTGTGTCCACTACCAAAATGCGGTCACCTTCTCCAAAAGCGGCCTCAAGCTGCCTCTCTTGGTCCTTATACCTCCTTCCCTAGTAAGTGATGTATGGTTTATCTGCGGGTGTCATAGACAATCTGCTCCACAGGTTGAGCCAAGTCTATGAGCTCTGATACCACTGTGATATTCCAAGTAGAAATAAAAAGCAATATAAAGCAACATAAACATGAAACTACAACAAATAGAGAGATATCATACATAGAATGCAAAACATGGAGAACACTGAGCCATTTTATTATATAACTGAAAGTAAAATGAGTACAAAGGTTATCAGAATGATGGCACCTTGGCTTGCACAAGGCAAGCTAGAGATACTCTCAGAAATACTCTTGGAATGGCTGCTCAATCAATGACTGCGTTATCTCCAAAATGTTGTTGCTGCTACTGGAATAAGCTGACTCTTTGGGGCTGTTCCCCTACTCAGAAAAATATGGGACTTTGGGAATGAGCTCTTCACTCAATACCCAGAAAAGCCCAGAAAGGGTTTCTAGAAAGAATGACCCTGGAAAATCACCTTCCTAGGGAAATCACGCTGTCCCAGTGGAATACGCTGGCCCTGAAGATGTCTCTGCAAATGGTGGCCTCCTCCTCTGTCAAAATGATGGAATAGCTAAGGGCTGATCCCTCCTCACTATTTCGGGCTGAATCCCTTGATAAATCTCAGCTCCCGGCACTACCTCCTCCAAAAACTGTGTGGTCTTTCCTCAAGACTGCACTGCCCAAGCAAGTGTGTAATCCTTGCTGTAGATGCTATAGCTCCCACCTGAAAATCCAATGATAGAACTCCTCACCTGAGCAGGCACTCGAAGTTCCCCGGGGTTGAGGTTGGGATCTCTGCTTGGAGACACCCGGTGTGCTAAACAACACTTTCAGACTTTGCTCAACAGCAAAAGCGTGCTCAATGTCATTAGACAAAACAAAGATGCATAATCGAATGAGAAAATGAAGGGCCTCTCTCCCTCTTTATGCTTGGAGTGCCTTTCTCTCCCCTAGGCCCCACCAAAACTACGCTGCCCCTCTTGGCCACGCTGTCCATCCACCTCTGCGTTGCCTTGGACCCACGCTGCCCACGCTGTCACTTCGACCCCCTGGGCCCCACGCTGCCCACGTTGTCACTTCGACCCCCTGGGCCCCACACTATTAATTAAAGGTGCTCAAGTGACTTTAGGAAGTGTTTTATTTCCTAAGTGTAGGTTGAATGTCTCCTAACCTACTTTATTATCTAAATTTAACTTATAAAGTAAATTGGCCCAAAATTAATATTACCAATTAGCTGCTGCTAATTGGGAATATTACATAGGTTTTGGCCCTGGCTTGAAGAGCCTAAACTTTGTGTCTCTTGTGTTTTGATAATTGACTTGATGAAAGACATAACAAGTTAATAAAGAGAAGATCTAAGTAAGAGAAATAAGTTCACAAGTACTTATCACGTAGAGAATTGAATTAAACTCTGCCCTAACAAATTCTCAAAAAGAAGAGGTATTGCCATACTAGTTGTCCAATCTGTGGGGAACCCCTATTATATGATGTTGAAAATTTTTGTGATGTGAAGTGAAAGAATTTTTAAGCCCCACTTTAGATACTCTGCTTGGAGTTCAACTAACTCTTTTGCTTTTCCAACACCCAACTGTAGAAATTTCTGAATCCTTACACTTAATGCAGAAATTATTACTGTTAATCTGGTTATGCTCCTCCTACTTAGACAAGTTATTAACTGAATAAATACAAGTTAAAATCGAAGCAAAACACATAACAGATCTCTAACAATCCAGATATAGAACAAGTTCATGCACACATAGACAAAGTGACATAGTTATTTCTGGACAAATAGTCCCCGGAAAAACTCAATGCGGGAAAACCGATCTCTAGCTGTTGGAGGGATTTATTATTAAGAATTTTTCTGAATACACAAATCTGGATTCTAGATCTGGAAAACCCGACAGAGAATATAGTAGATCTACAGTTCACTGGGTGATCTAGGGCCAAAATAATGACTGATCCACACCCTCAAACGGGATTTACATAACTCAGCCAAGATTAGGGCCTAGAAACCCCAGCGTTGCTCCTAAAAGCCTCTGCGTCAGCCTTTGAAGCACCTCCAACCCTCATTGCTGCTCCGGAAGGGACTGCGTTACCCCAGATTGGGTGACGCAGTCTCTACGCTGCCCCTTAGGGTCTCTGGGTAACCCTCTAAGGGTTTCCTACTGAAAATTACGTTGTCCTTGTTGATGCTGTTGTTGCTGCTCTCCTCTTCTGCGCTGTCCTTGATGATCTCTTCTCTGCTTCTTGTGTATTCTAGACCCGGGATCAGATCATCCCCTTGGTCTAAAATCCCCTCTCTGCAACTGAAACACTTTTGAGAATTCTTAGCAACCCTGCCCTAGAATCTCAGCTTAGCTTCAGTGCTCTGCCTTTGTGTGTCTTACAAATGACCCCAAGCCTTTCCTTTATACTTTTCTCGTTGACAAATCAACAACCAAGATTAAATCTTTAATCAATGGCTAAGATTAAAAGAAAGCTTGATCTGTGTGACTTAAGACAATTTCATCACATGTTTAATTAAATTCACTTTAATTATTTAAGTTCCCTAAGTTTTAACTTAGGAAGTACATTAAAATAATTAATTAATTTAATATCTCCTAAACCAGATGAAATTTCCCAAATCAATTTCTGGGTCTTGTAGATCAAGTGTACTCTAGTCCCTCCACAAAATTTGGGAGCTAGAGCACAATTGATGCTACCCCAAATACACAAAATCTCAACACTCCCTCTTAGCATCAAGGTGTGCTCTAGCAATACGTCACCTATGCATTACATGATTTTGGGTACTGGTTTTGTGCTGCTGATGCTTGCCCTGCTGCCACTCAACTCTACACTGCTGCTGCCATTCTGTACTGCTGCCCATGACTCTACCACTGCCAGTGCAACCTCTGTACTGCATCTCCCTCTCAATAAGTTGCATCTGTGTTGCTTATAGCACTGCCACTGTTGATCTGTTGCACTGCAACTTCAGTTGTTGAGAGAAAGAACTGAATCTCCTGCCCAATCTTTGACAAACAAGTCTCATGGGCTGCATCATCATCACTGAAGCTCCACAGGCTACAAATCTGTGCTGGCATCTAAAGAACGATGCACAGCTACAACTCTGCCTGCATAATCAGACTCCCTCTACACTATTGAAGTCACATCAGCCCCTTGTGCTGAAATCTCACGCTGCTGCTGTGCTTCTCTCTGAAGCGTTCTGTGCTGCTACAACTCTGCACTGCATAAGCAGCTCTGCTCTGCGTTGCTGAAGTCACATCAGCCTCTGCGCTGCTGCTGCTCCTGCTTTGCTCTATGCTGCTCCTTCCAGACTTCAGATCTGCCTCTGCTTCTGCTTCATCTGTGATCTATGCACCCAATGCTCCACTTGTCCTGCTACTGTCTTAAGGCTGCCGTAGCTCACATGTGATCCAAGAGTTGTGTTGCTCAAGGATCCTGCCTTTCATCCATGTAGCTCCTCTACATGTCCATGTCACCCCACCTCCGTGGTTCATGAGCACTCATGGCTGCATCATCTCCTGACACATCATTTGCTACACCTGCTTTGGAATAAGATGCCTCCTTATGCCTTTTCTGCTCAGTACAATTGCTGGCAAAATGTCCCATTTCACAACACTAGAAGCACTTGATCTTTGAAAAATCCTTCTTCTTCTTTGGTTGCTTCTTTGATGCCAAGACTGCATCTTCCTCATCTTCCTTCTTCACTTTGCTCAATCCAGGGTTGTGCTACCTCTTGGTGAATCTGCGGAGTTCTTCTTGATGCATAATTGACCACAAGTTGTCCCAATCTGGGAGGTCTGCTCTGCCCAAGATACTTTGGACAAAGTTTTCCCACTCATTCGTGAATGCATTGAGGGCAATCCTGACTATCACAGCATCATTCAATTTTGCACCCATTGCAGTCAGTTGATCTTTGATTGACTGCAATCTGAAGAGAAAATGCTCCATGTCTTCTCCCTTGGTCATCATGAATGACCTCATCTGAGTCTCCAACAACATCTTTCTTTGGACAGACTTCCCCTCATACAGGGAGGTCAAGGCCTTCCACATCTCGTTAGTTGTCTTCTTCTCAGCTACGTGTGGTATAATATGGTCCTCGATACCATCCATAATTAGCCGCTTGGCATGCCCAGCAGCCTCCTTATGCTTTCGAAGGAGATCCGGATCTGTTGGTGTGGCCAGAGCTTGCTCTGCGTGGTCTCTCAGATTGTATGCCTCAAGGACTATCATGATCCTTGCCTTCCAAACTGAAAAGTTTGAGAGGCCATCCAGCCTATCCTGATCACGCAGTCCATGAGGAGCCATCTGAATTTGTCGGAACTTCCTCTTCTCTTTGCTAGAGAAATGGATCTAAGGCCCTTGGTGAAACATGCACCTTCTGCTCCCTCTGACAGTTGATTTCCCTCCTTGGAAATCTTCCAAATCAACTATGATTCAGCTTCTTCTTTGATCCTCTGATCAAACCGCAAGTTTCCTTTGCAAGAAACTCTCTGAGAAGCTGATCTCCTTCTGCTCTTTGTCACTTGTGCTAAGGCTAGAAGTCTGAAAACTTCAGAAATTTAACCCCACCAGCACCTTCTGAATTTCTGCAGTCTTTTCTGGATCTGACAGATTCAGATCTGAATCACACTGGCTGGCTTCAAACCAATCCAACGTTGTTTCTAAGCTGCCTCTGTGCAGTAATTGCGTGGGCTTGCTAGGAGACAGTGCTAGACAGCGTCACCCTTCCCTCTGCATGGATCTGCCTCTGAAAACTACGATGTCCCTTCAGATCTGCGTTTCTGCTGCTTTTCCAGCCGCTTTCTGCAGCTAGAACCTTTAGTCTCTTCTACTGGTGACCCTCCTAGATCTGCAATTGCTCTGATACCATGTAGAAATTTCTGAATCCTTACACTTTATGCAGAAATTATCACTGTTAATTTGGTTATGCTCCTCCTACTTAGACAAGTTATTAACTGAATAAATTCAAGTTAAAATCGAAGCAAAACACATAACAGATCTCTACCAATCCAGATCTAGGAAAAGTTCATGCACACATAGACAAAGTGACACAGCTATTTCTGGACAAATAGCCCTCGGAAAAACCCAATGCGAGAAAACCGGTCTCTCGCTGCTGGAGGGTTTTATTATTAAGAATTTTTTTGAATACACAAATCTGGGTTCCAGATCTGGAAAACCCGACAGAGAATATACTAGATCTACAACTCACTGGCTAATCTAGGGCCAAAATAATGACTGATCCACACCCTCAAACAGGAGTTACAAAACTTAGCCAAGATTAGGGCCTAGAAACCCCAGCGTTGCTCCTGAAAGCCTCTACGTTAGCCTCTGAAGCCCCTTAAACCCTCAGTGCTACTCTAGAAGAGACCGTGTTACCCCAGACTAGGTGACGCAGTTACTACGCTACCCTTTAGGGTCTCTACGTAACCCTCTGAGGGTTTCCTGTTGAAAATCACGTTGTCCTTGGAGGGACTACGCTGTCCTTGCTGCTGCTACTACTCTCCTCTTCTGTGTTGTCCTTGAGCTGATCTCTACCTCTTGTGTATTTTAGACCCCGGGATCAGATCATCTGCAACTGAAACACTTCTAAGTATTCTTAGCAAACCATGCCCTAGAATCTCAGCTTAGCTTCAATGCTCTGCCTCTGTGTATCTTTACAAATGACCCCAAGCCTTTCCTTTATACTTTTCTTGTTGACAAATCAACGACCATGATCAGATCTTGAATCCATGGCTAAGATTAAAAGAAAGCTTGATCCGTGTGATTTAAGACAATTTCATCAAATGTTTAATTAAATTCACTTTAATTATTTAAGTTCCCTAAGTTTTAACTTAGGAAATACATTAAAATAATTAATTAATTTAATATCTCCTAAACCAGATGAAATTTTCCAAATCAATTTCTGAGTCTTGTAGATCAAGTGTACTCTAGTCCCTCCACAAAATTTGGGAGCTAGAGCACAACTGATGCTAGCCCAAATACACAAAATCTCAACACCAACTTCTTGATACCCATCTCTACCTCTTGCACCGTGAAGAGTTTTGTGTTTGTGACATTGTGTTGACCAAGGTAGGAGGGTCAACCTTGGGATCTTGCTCATAAAGTTGTCTTGCATAGTTGAACCATTTAGAAGTTGTAATGTTGTTTTCAATTTGCGCCTTTTTCGGTTGGAGCTCCTTCCAGAATAATTTGGGGTTATTTTCCCCAAGGAAGATTAGTTCTTCTCTCCTCGAAACCATGAAATCAACCTTTTTCTTTCTTAATATATGCTTGTAAGCTTTGAGCTCTATGTTGTCCTTGTTTGATTCCTTCCACATTCTCCTTGCCTTTTTGCATTTCTTGTCAAACCAAGCATTAACCGGAAAACAATGTGTTTCAGAGTTCTTAATTTTTTCTCTTTTGCACTCAACAAGTGTGCTTTGAATTAAATATGTTAATTCGTGACTATGAAGGCCATGAAATGAGATTTCCTCCTTCTTGAAGAGCCTCTCTAGCGTTATTTTGAAGGTATTACAATTCTCTGGAGTCAAAAGAATTCTTCCCTTTGGAGGATTTTGTTGAACACACTAAGTTTTGTCCCTAATTGCTTCTTTCCGGTCCAAGAGAAACTTAAATAGGTTGGCTTGTGATTTGATTTTAAGTCCCAAATTTGATCTCCAATCAACACTTCCTCCATTTTCTCACACAAACTATGCGAGCAAATTACATAATCTACTACACTTGTTCTATTGTAAGTATTGCAAGTGAGATTACCGTACTTTTCCCATCTAGTCAAACCATTACAAATGACTAAATCGAAAGCCCCACATAGCGTAACCAATTTTTCTCCAAAGAGATTATAGCCTTTATCCCCTGAAATTCTTTCCCATTGATGATTACTCTCTTCTGTAAGCCAAATAGAGTCACAATCTTCTTTACAACAAAGAATGCTAGCTTGTTCACCTGCAGTTCTAGCACTGAAATCCCCCACTATAAGGACTTCACCTAGCTGAGATCTCAGAATATATTGCAATATTTGCTTTTAGGGCTGCAAAGGGATCTTTGTGGTCAAGCCCTCTACTTTTGTAGATTTTTGAAACTTGCGGCGCAAAATAGCATGCTGCAATTATGACATGATTTCCATTTTCTGATATTTTAAGCCAAACAAATTGCTTATTTGGGTCTTATTTTTCTCGCTGAATGAAACGACCTTCTTTTTCTCTCCCTAATACCATGATACCCCCTGTGCCCTTTGCCATTCCCTACTGCCTTGTTCCACACTGCTATCTTCCAGTACCCTTCAAACAAAGGTGTCTTGCACCCTTCATGTTCATGTGTTTCTATGAGGCAAATTATGTCTCTACCTTCCGCAATAGGCCCTAACCCAGGTCCTCGTCTCCATGGGTAACCCCTACAGTTCCAACAAACTAATCTTAAGGAAACCTGGGTACGACTTGATTAATATTTGTTTTGACATGCAAGACTCACAGTTGAGTCTTTGTCACTGCTTGCCCATACTGACCTTGCTTCCTCATTTCTTCTTTTTATTTTCGATTATTCAACATCTTCTCATTCCACTTCTCAACGCCTTTCCCCGACTCCTATGTTTCCCCCCCGTGAGATTGAAGTCCCCACCCATGGGCAGATAGAGGGTCCCCTGTTGCCACTCACTGTTGCTCTGCCTCCCCCTCCTGCACCTCTTCCCCCTCCCCTAGGATCTTCTTCTTTGCATTTGAGCCCCCTTCTCCTGGATAACTCTTCTCTTACACAACGCCACTTTTCGACCCCTTTACGAATTGTCCCTCCTCATGCTGATTCCTCTCTCTCCACTTCATATTTCCTCCCACCTTACCCCTACAAGCTCGACTTCAGACTTATCCCCTCACAACTCTATTGGTAGTGACATTGATTTTCTGATGGTGAATCCGACCATGGATTTGGTGGCCTTATCCATCCACAAGGGCCCGATCCACAACTCCCCCCTGCTTATCGTCCCTAACTCTGCTCGCAACATTACTGTATGAAGAAAGGGCAGTAGGGGTTCTCGCCATCTTAAACCTTGCTCGTCGGCCAAGTCTCTTCACTTTTTGGATACTGCTGAACTTCATGATATTCCCATTACTGTTGTATACTCTCGGGCCAATGGAGCAGACGTGCCCAATTTGAGGGCCTCTTGATGAACTGCCTCTCTCTGAATCTGTGTGCTCTAGGGGACCACTCAAAATTTTTATCCCTCAAACATATTTTTGGTTCAATTCAACCCTTGATTTTGTTACAAGAAACCATGGCTATATCTGATAAGGTATTCTCTTACTTCCGTAACATATTTCTAGATTGGTACATCGTAGCCATTGACTCTTGTGGTCTATCGGGAGTTACGACTGCACTCTGGGATCTCAGATGGGCCTCACTGTGTGCATATGAATTTTTCGCTAGTATCTTATTGACATGGCATATTCGTGGTATTCTTGGAGGGATACATTTTCTTAATTTATATGCTCCATATAAAGACAGGGAAACCTTTTGGAAGCGCATGGAGGATTGTGATGTTCTCAAGATTGGATCCTTGATTATAGCTGGAGATTTCAACGCTACATTGTCCAGGGACGAATGTAGGAGGGCTCGGTGCAGGAGAGATCTAATGGTCATTCGTCTACAGTTCCTATTTGATTCCAATCACCTGATGGATATTCGCCCTTTCCCTCTTTCCCCTGCCTGCCACAACGGTAGATCGGGGGATGACCATATTGGGAAAAGATTGGATAGGTTCTTGATTCATGAGAACCTCATGGAGAGTTTGGGAAATATGAGATCCTAGTTGAGAGGAATTATGTTTCAGATCATCTATCTATTGTCCTACAATGGCAAACGAAGCATATTTGATTGGGCATCCCTTTTAAATTCAACAAAGTATGGTTGGAGGATGAGGAATTCAATGGGTTTGCTAATATGACTTGGCAATCTGTTGGGAGGGAGAATGAACTTTCCTCAATGAGTTATTTCTATGAAAAAATTCAAATCCTCAAGAGCCAAGTCAGAACTTGGGAAAGAAATAAGAAAAAGGCTCTTTCCCTAGAACTAAAGGCTATCATTCAAGAAACTAAGGGTCTAAGCCACTATATGGATCGAGGGGACCCTTTAGACCTTATGTGGGAAAGGCTTAAAGTTTTGGAAAACATAAACAGACATATCCTCCAAATTCAAGAGACCACTTGGCGCTTGAAGAGCAGAGCACTTTGGCTTTGGGAGGGAGACAAGAACACTAAATATTTTCATAAGTATGCTAATCATAGTCAGAATATTAACACTATCTGGCAGGTTCAGGGGAGGAATGGGGAGATGGTGTACTCTACTGAGGATAGCCAAAAGGAAGCAGTACAATATTTTGAGACTTTCTACCAAGCTCGTCAGGGAGTTAATATTGATGATCAAATCTAGGGTACGATGTGTTGAGGCCAAGAGTGCAACAAGGGCAAAGAAGCAGCAGACCAGAGCAGCGCAGAGGAAGCAGTAGCTACGTAGAGCAGCGATAGCCCAGCAAGGGCAGCGTAGAGGCAGCATGAGGCCAGCAGCGCTGACGTAGGCCCAACAAGGGCAGTGCAGGGGCAGTGTAACCCAGTCTGGGGTGACGCAGGCCCTTCCTGAGCAGCGCAGGGGCTGGCGCAGGCCATCAGAGCTAACGCAGAGGGTTTTAGAGCAACGTTGGGATTTCTGAATACTGAAAAGGGCTGAGTGTTGTAAATCCCGTTTGAGGGTGTCAATCAGTCAATTTTTCTGTCTCGAGAACAAAGGTATAGCTGCAGTTCTTTTATTTCTCTATTGAATTAACCAGTTTGGTGCCCATATCTATTGTACTTAGATTCTTCTTAATAATAAAAACCCTCCAGCAGCCAAAAGACCGATTTCCTGCATTGGGTTTTTCTGGGGACAGTTGTCGAGAAAATCCTTGTGTGTCACTTTGTCATTATGCATGCTATTCAGTTTAGATCTATATGTGTAGGCTGTTAATGTATTTACTTCGATGTTAATGTTGAAGATTTCACATTAATAACTTAATGTGAGTAGGAGAAGTAAATCAGAAATTTAACAGTAGGGTTTTTGTTTGAGCATATTCAGAAATTTTCAAATGGTATCAGAGCGATTGCAGATCTAGTTATATCTCCAGCAAGATGGTTGAAGAAATTTGTGTTGTAGAAAGCAGCAACAGCAACAGATAAACCGGACCAGAGAAGGCAACGCAGCAGCAGAAAGAAGCAGAGTCGAATAGAGGCAAGGGTGACGTAGTCTCCACGCAGACTCACGCAGGCTCACGCACTTACTGCGCAGAGGCAGCACAGAAGCTGCACTGAGACTGTCTGCTCACATAGAGGCTAGACCGGGTGACGCAGTCCATAAGCTGATTGTTGTTCAGAGTGCCAAAAGCTGAGCTGCAAACCTTCAACAGTTGTTGGTGGGGTGAAAATTTGGTTGGTGTAGAATTTAGCCTAAGCTAAGTTGACGAAGAGCGGGAGGAGAACAAATTCTCAGAATATTTCCTGCCAAAGAGATCTGTAGATCGATCAAAGGATCGAAGAGAGCTGATTCATTTTGTTTGGAAGACTTCCAAGAGAGGGAGTCAGTTGTCAGAGGGAGCAGAGGGTGCCTGTCTCGCCAAGGATCCTAGATCCGAGTCTATAGCATAGAGAGGAGGATTCGTTTTGACAAACTTTTGAGTAGATGGCACCACATGGACTACGTGATCAAGATAGGTTGGACGGCCTGTCCAACTTTGCAATTTGGAAGGCTAGAATCCTGGTAGTCATGGAGGCATACGGCTTGAGGGAGCATGCAGAGAAAACCTTGGCTACACCGACCGATGTGAAGCTGTTGGAGAAGCACGAAGAAGAAGCGACACATGCCAAGTGCTTCATTATGGACGAGGTCAAAGATCATGTGGTTCCACACATAGCCGAGAAGGCAACGACTCATGAGATGTGGGTAGCTCTAACCACATTGTATGAAGGAAGGTCCATCCAAAGAAAGATGCTTCTAGAGAACCAACTGAGGTTATTCATGATGGCCAAGGGAGAGGAGATCGACCCTTTTCTATCCAGACTATAATCGATCTGGGATCAACTCACTGGCATGGGGGTCAAGGTAGATGATGATGTCATGGTGAGGACTGCACTCAATGCAGTCACAGTGGACTGGGAAACTTTTGTCCAAATTCTCTTGGGCAGAGCGAACCTTCCCAACTGGGACAACAAGTGGGCTATCCTGCGACAAGAGGAAATTCGCTGGATGACACAGTACAACACTGGTTCGAGCAAAGTGAAGAAGGAAGAAGAGGATGTTGAATCTCTAATTAAACTGAGAGGGGGGGGGGGGTGAATCAGTTTAACACATTCCTGATCTTTTAAACTTTTCATTAAACTTATTTACACCTTCATTTCAAACTCTATTTGATGTGAGAGTAATTTTAGAATGTAATCAGAAAGTATTAGTTTAATAGAGCAGTAGACTTAATATGAGAGCAGCAGGTATTAAGCAAATGATACATATCAGATCAATACATAAATATCATGCACAGAGACACCAGATATAAGTGGAAACCCATAAAGGGAGAAAACTACATCTTATTATTGTTGTGATGCAAAGGCAAGCTCCAACTCCCTCTCACCAGTGTTTTTCTGTAGGCACCAACCTACAGGAGGCTCCTACCTCAATTCTGCAAGCTACAACTTGCAAGGAAGCACCAACTCCCTTCAGTTTTCTGCAGGCACCAACCTACAGAAGGCTCCAACCTCAATCAGCTACAACTGACAGCTATCAAGCTGCAACTTGATAGGGAAGCTCCAACTTCCTCATTTTCTAAAACTGAATGTTTGCTGATTTACCTCAGATATCAAATCTGTTCTGTAGCTTCTCTTAATCTTCTCTGCCTTCTATATTCTGCATTCTCTCTATATATGCTCTCTCCCTTGCTCTCAAAAACTCACTCTGCATATCAAGATGATATTATTTATAGATTTCCTCACATGACTGTTTGTATTATGCTTGGAATTCGAAATGGAAAGTCATGTCTCTTTTCCTTTTGCCTTCTCACTCCTTTTATCAGCTTACTCAGAAATTATAACTGTAGGTGTCAATTTTAACATTACAGTGGGAGTTTGTTTTCTCTCAGAGACTTGCCAATGCATCACAAACAATAAAAACAATTAAAACATTTACATTCAAATTACAATATGAATTCCAGCTCACTTATTTTGTCTCTTGGTTTGCTGCGCATATGTCTTTTCTGTGACTGTGTTTTGACTCTTTTCTGCTCTGTATGATTTTCTGTCCTCTGCTGTAGTGTATTTGTTGCATACGTGTAACAGTGCTTTTATATCAGTGCCTCTTAGAAAAATGTATGACTGCTGACTTGCAGCAAGTGTCTTGTTGATGTGGAACATTCCGCAAATGGAACGGACATATATCACAGTCATTGTATATTTATAATCGCCCTCTCATTAGGCCGAGGCCCGTGGGTTCACAACCCATGTGACATATTTTAATACAACTGCAACCGTGTTTTATATATCTAACAACAATCCTTTTATATATAAACAATCGCCCTCCACCTTAAGCCTTTGGTCTTATATTACAATCCAATAAGTCGAATCACAACCACTAATACATGAAAGGGTCGGGCCCCACATCTCCGTCGGCGGATCGGTGGTGTCAAACGAAAACTTGCGATTGCGATTGATCAAACGGACGCGATGACCACATAAAACATGGCTCATATCGCAATCGGGTCCGAACTTTGAACACATGCAATCAGGACGCATTATAGACAAGTTCCGATTGCGATCAGAACACGGATGCGATTTGCACAAATTAACTCCCGCATATAACAGGATCGGGTCCGGCCTTTGATCGGAGCATATAACAAAAGACTTGCGATCAATCGGAAAGTTCCGATTGCGATTGGGAACTCGGATGCGATTGGCTCATAAACTGTGGCATATAACTTGATCGGGTCCGGCCTTCGATCAGAGCATATAACAAAAGACTTGCGATCAATCGGAAAGTTCCGATTGCAATTGGGGAGAGGTCCCACCATCTAAAACTTCGTTTTGTGCGCTCCATAATATAACGGACATATATGTATACTTTGCCAAAGGGTTAAGCGATTCCCGAAATATGGTTTATATATTATATGTGCTCCACCGGTTGGAGAGTGCGATTCCCGGAATATGGTTCTGTATTATATGTGTAACGCCCGGCTGGAGTCTGCGATTCCTGGAATAAGATTCATGTTATATTATATGTATAATGCTCGCTGGAGTGTGAGATTCCCGAAATTTTGTAACTGCTCTCTGCCTCTGTCTCTGCTTCTGTCACTCTGCCTCTGTCTCACTGTGCTTCTATGACTGTTACATTTTGACTGTCTTCTTGCTGCCTCTATTGCCTGAGTGCTGCCACCTTTGCCATCAATGACAATATTACCAACAGTCTCCCCCTTTGGCATTGATGGCAATCCACTTTCTCTGTTTTCTTTCTCTTTCTCTTGTTGCTTTCTCTTCCTCCTGCTATTTGTTCTTCCTCCCCCTTTGACATCAATGGCAAAGGATGACTCCTCATCCCTCCATATGGGTTCTGTCGTTGTATTTCCTTTCTCTGAGTTACGTTTAGGTCCTCTTCTGCCGAAATTGGACTATGCTGTGTTTCATTTGTAGTGCCTGTAATATGTGCTAGATTGTAGACAGAGATGATGCATTTTACGATTGAGGTTTGGCAAAGTGCAGCTGTGTTTCACAGGCTGATAAGTCTTTATGGTTTGTTCCAATAACATCTTCTTCATTTGACCTCTCCCCCCGGAATGATATCTTCGTTTTGTTCTCCCCCTGAGACTGTACTTTCTCTTCATATTAGAGAATAGTATCTACAGATACTACCCCTAGTTTGTCTCTCAAGTATTCGAATGGTTCTCTGGCAAGTGGTTTAGTAAATATATCTGCTCTCTGTTCTTTTGTTGGTACATAGTCCAGTTTAACGATCTTCTGAGCCACTTGTTCTCGGAGAAAATGATACTTGATTGGTATATGTTTAGTTTTTGAATGAAGCACAGGATTTTTAGATATACTTATAGCACTTGTATTATCACATTTGATTGAGATAGGTTCATTAATGCTTACCGTTATGTCTTGAAGTGTCTGCTTCATCCACATGACTTGTGTGCAACATGCTGCTGCTGCTATATATTCTGCTTCAGCTGTAGACAAAGAGATGGATGTTTGTTTCTTGCTTAGCCATGCCACCAGACTTTCTCCTAGATAGAATGCACATCCACTTGTACTCTTCCTATCATCCACACAGCTGGCCCAATCTGCATCTGTGTATGCTGTCAAGGTGAAGCTTTTGCCTTTAGGATACCAAAGCCCATATTGTGCAGTTCCTTGTAGATATTTGAGTATTCTTTTTACTGCCAAAAGATGGTTTTGTTTAGGTGTTGCTTGATATCTTGCCACTAGTCCTACTGCTAGCATGATGTCTGGTCTTGAAGCTGTCAAGTACAGCAGGCTTCCTATCATGGATCAGTAGAGTTTATGATCTACATCTGCAGACCTATCATCAGCACACAACTTGCATCCCGTGATCATGGGGGTTGTCATTGGTTTGCAATCCTCCATTTTGAATTTTTTCAGCATTTCTTTTACGTATTTTTCTTGAGAAATGAATGTGCCTGTGTTATTTTGCTGAATTTGCAATCCCAAGTAGAAACTGAGTTCTCCAATCATAGATATTTCAAACTCTATTTTCATCTCATCAGCAAACCCTTTTGCTAGTTCATCTTTGTTGCTTCCAAACATAATGTCATCAACATATACAAAAACAATTAGGAGTTCATTTTCATGCGCTTTTATGTATAGATTGATGTCTACTCCACCTCTCTTAAAACCCTGTTTTTGCAAATATTTGTCCAGTCTTGAGTACCAAGCACGAGGAGCCTGTTTCAGTCCATATAGGGCCTTCTTCAGTCTGCACACATATTCTTCTTTGTCTGTCAATGAGAAGCCTTCTGGTTGTTCCATGTACACTTCTTCTTCTAGATCTCCATTAAGAAAAGCGGACTTTACATCCATTTGATATACCTTGAAGTCTTGATAGCATGCAAATGCCAGGAACATTCTGATAGCTTCCATTCTAGCTACAGGGGCAAATGTTTCATCATAATCAAGTCCTTCTATTTGTGAGTATCCTTTGCAGACCAGCCTTGCTTTATTCCTGATTACTTGTCCTTGCTCATTCATTTTTTTTTTGAATACCCATTTTGAACCAATGATATTTTTCTCAATAGGTCTAGGAACTAGTTCCCAGGTATTGTTCTTCTCAATTTGGTCCAATTCTTCATTCATTTCTTTTATCCAATACTTGTCCTTGCTGGCTTCTTCAAATTTCTTTGGCTCTATTTGTGATAACATGGCTATGTATACTTCTTCTGTTCGTTCTGTTAGCTGCCTTCTTGTCTGGA
Source organism: Pinus albicaulis (assembly GCA_034641835.2). Lineage (NCBI taxonomy): Eukaryota > Viridiplantae > Streptophyta > Pinopsida > Pinales > Pinaceae > Pinus > Pinus albicaulis. The sequence goes on along the minus strand of CM076570.1, from coordinate 1,419,721,902 downwards.
CTCCTGCTTTCTTGTCTCCTATGATATGATCTTCAGGATGATTCTTCTAAGTGTATCTTGAGGGGGTTTTTGAGCTCAGCTCTGCATCTTCTATTGTCTTGCTAGTTTCTTCATCATTCCGGTCTTCTTCTTCATGATTAACTGATGGACTGCAGCAATCTGTATTTCTTGTATTGTTTGGAAATTCTTCATCAAATCTCACATCAATACTTTCAACTATCTTCCGAAGGATCTTGTTGTAGCACCTGTACCCTTTGCTTTTGGAAGCATATCCTAGAAAAATCCCTTCATTTGCTCTTGCATCAAATTTCCCAAGGTTTTCATCATTATTCTTTATGTAACACTTGCTACCAAAGACTCTGAAATGTTTTATTGAAGCTAGCTTTCCATGCCATAGTTCATATGGAGTTTTGTCACTGCTTGGCCTTAAGTGAGCTTTATTAAGGATATGTACTGCTGTGTGTACTGCTTCTGCCCAGAAGGTTTGAGCAATATTATTCTCTTGCATCATAGCTCTGGCTATTTGTTGTACAGACCTGTTTTGTCTCTCTGCTACTCCATTCTATTGAGGTGTCCCTACAATAGTAAATTGTTGTTTTATTCCATGTTCATTACATAGGTCTGCAAAGTCATAATCTGTGAATTCTCCTCCTCTGTCTGATCTGATACATTTCAGCTTGCATCCAGTTTGATTTTCTGCTAATGCCTTGAATATCTTAAATTTGTCCAGTGCTTCTGATTTATTCTTGAGAAACGCAACCAATGTCATTCTGGAGAAATCATCTATTATCAGCATAAAGTAGGACTCTCCACTTGGTGTTTTAGTTCTTGCAGGTCCACACAGATCCATGTGCACAAGTTGCAGTGGTCTTCTTGTTGATAACTCTTCTTTAGATTTAAAGGATGTGCGAGTTTGTTTCCCAAATTGACAAGATTTGCATATAGTACTTGAAGGCCTTTTTATTTCTGGCATATCCCTGACAGCTTTCTTCTTGCTTAGTCTGATGATATGGTCAAAGCTGAGATGTCCCAATCTCCTATGCCACAACCATGATTCCTCAAGTTTGCTAAGATGGCAGGCTTCATCTTCCTCTTTCACTATGTATACATTGTTCTCTGTTCGAACACCTTTGAGCAGAGTCTTTCCTGTTGTGCTTGACCTGACTACACAATCTTGTGCTCTAAAAAGAATTTCACAGCCTTTGTCACACATCTGACTGACACTCAGTAAATTTGCTTTCAGTCCATCCACAAATAGTACCTCTTGGGCTTTTCCTCTGCCATTGTCTATGCTGACTGAGCCTTTTCCCTTGATCTTTCTTGATTTATCATTACCAAAAATAACAGTACCAGATTTATTTTCATCAAGAGTTATAAACTTGCTTCTATCTCCTGTCATGTGTTTAGAGCAGCCACTGTCCAAATACCATTGACTCTTCAAATCTTGAGCAGTTAAAGCCAAGTCACATTTATTCACCTTCTTTATCCATTGGAGGCCCCCTTTTGTTTGGTATCTTTTGTGAGGTGATGAATTATATCCTTTTAGAGAACACTTGGAAGATATATGTCCAACTTGATTGCATATACAACATTTGATTATAGTTTTTGCAGAATTGTGAGCATGAACAAAATTGCTTTGACTCATAAACCTCCTTGAGGTATTGAACATCAGTCTTTGTCTATACCTTTTACATTCAGTAATTTTATGGCCAAATTCCTTACAATAAAAACAATAACCATAGAAATTATTTTCATACCTGATGTAAGGTTGTTTTCTCCATATGTTTGTTTGAGATAGCCTCTTCACTGTTTGCATCTCTTGCAGGTCTGAATTACTCTTCGTTGCATAACAATATGCAGCAATGTGCCCTGGCTTGTGGCAGACATAGCAGGTGGCATTCTTCATAGGAGGGAAGAATTTCCTCTGATGACTTCCAAATTTGATATACTTAGGGGCATATGATTCTTTTTCTGCCATCTTAGTATTCATTATATTATTTGTTACTAGAGGTTTCTTCTGCTCTCTGTCTCTCTTATTGCAGATTTCTTCTTTTGTAGGAATTATTTGAGCTACTTCCTCATCCTTCTTTTCTTTTACAAAAATAATCTCTCTGTCAACCTTTTCTTTTCCTTTACTTGATTCTCCTTCGTAGCCTATTCCAGTCTTTATCATAGGGAATCTTTGAGCAACCAAAATTTCATTCAACTTAATAGAGCTTGTTGTTTGAGAAGGGTATATAGAAACTTTCTGTTGAGCTTTTTCTAATTTCTTTCTCAGACACAGAATTTCTTCTTCCAACTTCTCTTGTTCTCGAGTTTTATCTTTGATTTGCTGAAGTAACATATCTTCTATCTTCTTCGCTTCTTCAAGCTTTACCTTCAGCTGCATGAGGACTTCTGAATTTTGTTCTTCTTTCACACATTTTAGGAGAATCTCTTTTTGTTTTCTGCATTTTAGTTTGAGTCTGTCAATCTCCTCCATAGCACTTCTTAGCTCCCCCTCAAGGTCTACTTCCCCTTCTTCTTCTTCATCTTCTAGTAGGAGTCCCTCAAGATCTTCTATGGCCATCAATAAAAATTCTGAGGTTCCTTCTTCACTTGAAGGTTCATCTGAGTCTTCAGATGCACTGCTGTCTTGCTGAACATAGAAGGATTTTCTGCTGGATTTCTTTCCTTCTTGCGGTAACAATTTCAAATTGATGTATGTGTGTCTTTCTCACTTTCTTGTGAGGGACATTTATGACATAATGTCACTTCCCTGATTAAAAGCAGTTTACCTTTGTATTTACCTGAACCTCTATCCAATTTCTTGAAAAATTTAGCCTCTTTGTACATCGACGAAGCATGTTCTTCCTTCTCTTCTTTCTTCTTTTACTGTTTGGGATCTGTCCATCTGTTCCAGCTGTACATGGGAGCCTTATTTCATAAGTGAATTTCTGAAATGTCAGGTTCATAGTGAGAGTCTCCCAATCTGCATTGTCTCTTATTACGAGATATACTTGGGATTAAATGTTTGATGGAGGTGATCTTAGAATCTTTTACATAAAGACACTTTACAGTATGGTTTCACTAGAGGGCTTTCATATTATTTAACAATTTCTGCAACTTTTAAAAAGGTAGCAACATCTTCATCATCATTCATTTTTAAATTTTCAAACTGGGCTCTATATACTTGAAGTTTGGCAGTTTTACTTTCTGGTCTCCCTCATGTATGTCTTCAAGAGTATCCCATATTTTCTTGGCAGTGTCTTTGTGCATTACTTTAATAAACTCTGTTTCACATAATCCATTCAGGATGGCATTCATGGCTTTTGCATTAGCTACAAAGCTTTCTTTAGTTTCTTTCTTAGTATCAGTTGACTTCGGGCATATCCTAATTGTACAGTAGCCCAGACTTCTACTCCTAGTGACATTATGTATGTCTTCATTCTGATTTTCCAGAAAGCATAATTTTCACCAGTGAAGAAAGGGGCTTTATTGGTTGAGCATCCTTCTTTACTAGCCATCTTGGGAACCTAGGATCTCCTTTCAGTCGTTAGACTTGTACAAAGGAACTTGCTCCGATACCAATTGTTGAATCTCTAATTAATCTGAGAGGGGGGGGGGGGGGAGGGTGAATTAGTTTAATACATTCCTGATCTTTTAAAACTTTTCAATAAAATTATTTACACTTTCATTTCAAACTCTATTTGATGTGAGAGTAATCTTAGAATGTAATCTGAAAGTATTAGTTTAATAGAGCAGTAGACTTAATTTGAGAGCAGCAGGTATTAAGCAAATGATACATATCAGATCAATACATAAATATCATGCACGGAGACACCAGATATAAGTGGAAACCCATAAAGGGAGAAAACCACATCTTATTATTGTTGTGATGCAAAGGCAAGCTCCAACTCCCTCTCACCACTGTTTTTCTGCAGGCACCAACCTACAGGAGGATCCTACCTCAATTCTGCAAGCTACAACTTGCAAGGAAACACCAACTCCCTTCAGTTTTCTGCAGGCACCAACCTACAGGAGGCTCCAACCTCAGTCAGCTACAACTGACGACTATCAAGCTGCAACTTGATAGGGAAGCTCCAACTTCCTCAATTTATCAAACTAAATGTTTGCTGATTTTCCTCAGATATCAGCTCTGTTCTGTAGCTTCTCTTAATCTTCTCTGCCTTCTATATTCTGCATTCTCTCTATATATGCTCTCTTCCTTGCTCTCAAAAAACTCTCTCTGCATATCAAGATGATATTATTTATAGATTTCCTCACATGACTGTTTGTATTCTGCTTGGAATTCGAAATGGAAAGTCATGTCTCTTTGCCTTCTGCCTTCTCACTCCTTTTATCAGCTTACTCAGAAATTATAATTGTAGGTGTCAATTTTAACATTACAGTGGGAGTTTGTTTTCTCTCGAAGACTTGCCAATGCATCACAAACAATAAAAACAATTAAAACATTTACATTCGAATTACAATATGAATTCCAACTCACTTATTTTGTCTCTTGGTTTGCTGCGCATTTGTCTTTTCTGTGACTGTGTTTTGACTCTTTTCTACTCTGTATGCTTTTCTGTCCTCTGCTGTGGTGTATTTGCTGCATACGTGTAATAGTGCTTTTATATCAGCGCCTCTTAGAAAAAATGCGTGAATGTTGACTTGCAGCAAGTGTCTTGTTGATGTGGAACATTCCGCAAGCGGAACGGACATATATCACAGTCATTGTATATTTATAATCGCCCTCCCATTAAGCCGAGACCCGTGGGTTCACAGCCCATGTGACATATTTTAATACACTTGCAACCGTGTTTTATATATCTAACAACAATCCTTTTATATATAAGCAATCGCCCTCCACCTTAAGCCTTTGGTCTTATATTACAATCCAATAAGTCGAATCACAACCACTAATACATGAAAGGGTCGGGCCCCACATCTCCGTCGGCGGATCGGTGGTGTCAAACGAAAACTTGCGATTGCGATTGATCAAACGGACGTGATGACCACATAAAACATGGCTCATATCGCAATCGGGTCCGAACTTTGAACACATGCAATCGGGACGCATTATAGACAAGTTCCGATTGCGATCAGAACACGGATGCGATTTGCACAAATTAACTCCCGCATATAACAGGATCGGGTCTGGCCTTTGATCGGAGCATATAACAAAAGACTTGCGATCAATCGGAAAGTTCCGATTGCGATTGGGAACTCGGATGCGATTGGCTCATAAACTGTGGCATATAACTCGATCGGGTCCGGCCTTCGATCGGAGCATATAACAAAAGACTTGCGATCAATCGGAAAGTTCCGATTGCGATTGGGGAGAGGTCCCACCATCTAAAACTTCGTTTTGTGCGCTCCATAATATAACGGACATATATGTATACTTTGCCAAAGGGTTAAGCGATTCCCGGAATATGGTTTATATATTATTTGTGCTCCGCCGGTTGGAGAGTGTGATTCCCGGAATATGGTTCTGTATTATATGTGTAACGCCCGTCTGGAGTCTGCGATTCCCGGAATAAGATTCGTGTTATATTATATGTATAATGCTCACTGGAGTGTGCAATTCCTGGAATTTTGTGACTGCTCTCTGCCTCTGTCTCTGCTTCTGTCACTCTGCCTTTGTCTCACTGTGCTTCTATGACTGTTACATTTTGACTGTCTTCTTGCTGCCTCTATTGCTTTCGCTGTGCCTCTTTTGCCTTCCTTTGCTTCAGCGCTGCCTCTTTTGCCTGAGTGTTGCCGCCTTTGCCATCAATGACAATATTTCCAACAGAGGAAGATGCGGCCTTGGTATCAAAGAGGCAGCAAGGGAGAAAGAAGCGTGATCTGTCGAAGATCAAGTGTTTCCAGTGTGATGAACTAGGACATTTCGCCAGCAATTGTCCTCAGAAGAAAAAGGACAAGGAAGCTTCTAGCTCCAAGGCTGTTGTAGTAGACGATGGCTTTGAAGATGGCGCATCCATGAGTTGTCATGAACCACGAAAGTGGGGCAATCTTGATGTGTAGAGCAGCTACAGAGTGGTGGCAGGAGCCTTGAGTAGCCCAACTCTTGGATCACATACAAGCTATGGGAGCCTTAAGACGGTAGCGAGACAAGTGGAGTAGTGGGTGCAGAGGATCACGGATGGAGCAGAGGCAGAGCTGACATGCTGATGAGGGAGCAACGCAGTGCATATATAGCAGCAGCGTAGGGTACGCAGTGCAGTGGCTATAGCAGTGCAGAGGCTTTAGGAGGACAGTGCAACGTAGCAGCAGCATAGAGGAAAACAACGCAGAGGCGGCACAGAGCAGGTCTGCTTATGTAGTGCAGAGCTGCACCAGAGAAATAGCCTTGAGAAGACAGTGCAGAGTAGCAGACTATGGAGCTTCAGTGATGAGAAGTAGCCCAACTGACTTGTCTGTCAAAGATTGGGCAGGAGTTCTTCAGTTGCTTATTCTCAGCAACTGAGTTGCAGTGCAACAGTTGGTATCACGATGCAGCAAATTTGAGAGGGAGCTGTCGTACGGTTGTAGCAGTGGCGGTGGCAGCGTCATGAGCAATAGTACGAGAGAGCAGCAACAGTGCAGTGATGAAGGGCAGCAGGCCAAGCATCAACGCAGAGACCCACACCAGAGATCAGTACAAAAATTCGGGGTGAAGTATTGTTGCTAGAGCACATTCTCGCTAAGAGGGAGTGTTGAGATTTTGAGGTGTTGGGGTGCCATCAGATGTGCTCTAGCTCCCAAACTTTGTGGAGGGACTAGAGTACATAAGATCTCCAAGACCCAAAGCGTTTTGGGAAATTCCATCCTGTTTAAGAGATATTTAATTAATTAATCTTTTTAATTAAGGACTCTAAGTCTAACTTAGGAAAATTAAAATATTAAGGGTAATTAAATTAAACATGTGATGAGAATGACTTAAGTGACGTGGATCAAACATCTTCTAGTCTTAGTCATTGATTCAAGATTAGATCATGGTCATTGATCTTTCAATGAGAAAAGTATAAGAATAGGGCTTGGGTTCAGTTGGAGAACGCACACACAATGGAAGAGCATTGAAACTAAGCTGGAATTCTAGGGCGTGGTTTGCTAAGAATTTCAGAAGTGTTTCAGCTGCAGTGAGGGGAAGTATTGGCAAGGGGGATGGTGTAGTCCCAGGCCAAGAGTGCAACAAGGGAAGAAAAGTAGCGGACCAGAGCAACGTAGAGGAAGCAACAACTACGTAGCAGCTACGCAGAGCAGCCATAGCCCAACAGGGGTAGTGTAGAGGCAGCAGGAGGCCAGCAGAGCTTACACAGGCCCAATCAGGGCAGCGTAACCCAGTTTGGGGTGACGCAAGCCCTTCCTGAGTAGCGCAGGGGCTAACGCAGGCCATCAGGGATGACGCAGAGGGCTTCAAAGCAGTGATGGGGTTTCTGAAGACTGAAAAGGGCTGAGTTATGTAAATCCCATTTGAGCGTGTGAATCGGCTTGTTTTTCTGCCTCCAGAACAGAGGTATGACTGAATCAGAACTGGGCATATTGGGATCAAATCTGGTTCTTACATTTGGAACAGTTTCAGCAAGGTAAAAGACATTTTTCTTCAGAGAATTATATGGTCTTTTGGCAAAGGGAATCGTATCATTATTGGCATTGATAAAATCTAGGGTGTGGAGGATGCGCATACATTGTTTGAGGATACTTTGGGGAGATTACATTCCAGGAGGTATTTTTCTATTGTATCAAGCTATATCTAATCAAGCTATATCTCGATGGCATGGCATTTTTCCATTTGGATAATGACTCAAGATGTCGGTACGGATGGATATAGTGTTGTAGAATGGGATGCATACACAGATTCTCTCCTCAAGAGTTAGTCTCTATAGATTTGAGGAGGGTGATCACATCACTTGGACTGGAAATTTGCGGTCAAAACTGGTGGAGGTTGTGGACACCTACATGTACCCTTATGTACTCTAATTCTCTCTTATCCATCCATGTTGGTTCAACAAAATCTGGAAATTATATGTTCCTATTAAGATTATCTTATACTCGTGGCAAGTTTGGCAAACCAAAACACTAACATGGGAAAATATTTGTAAGAGGGTATATAGACTTAGGGCTTGGAAGGTGCCCTCTGCACGAGAGAATCAAATGAAACTAATGTACATCTTCTTTGGAATGCCCCTCTGCTACTGCTTGTCTGGGACAATATCTTCCTCTCCCTTAATACTCCTTGGAGAAGATTTCAGAATATTGAACAATGTTTATGCTGGTGGATCAAGCGTGGAGGAAATTTCGAGCTACACCTCTTTTTACTTTCTAGAGTACGGGGGCCAAAAATGGATATGTTACCGGGACTGCAGATTAACATTCACAAAATTGTTCACAACATTGTAATGTGGATGGAGACAATAAAGGTACACTCTCTGAAATACAAGGACCTTTCGCATAGGTACTCCCCTCCTCACATACATTACTCGACTGGGTATTTCGATGGAGCTGCTTTGAGAGGAAATTGCGGTTGTGGTGTTTGGCTAAGAGTTGATTGTAGTCGACAATACAAGATCTCATGGAATGGAGGCTCTGGCATGAATATGAGGGAAAAAGTCCTGGCCCTATGGGGGCTTCTTTGGTTTTCCAAAAGATTATCGATAAATTCAATACATGTTTATGGGGATTCAAAAGTCCTATTGATGGGATAACGGCCTATATAAAATTCCCCCCCCCCCCCTCCCCACCTCAATGGATGGATATCTCAGATACAACAACTCCATCAGTCCTCTCTAATCACTTTTCAGCACATCTATAGGGAGTCTAATTTGGTTGCAGATTCATTGTCCAAGAAAGGCCTCTCCAATGTTTTTGGTTATATGCACTACATTCACTTGGAGAACGACATAACCAGAGATGAGGGCTCTATCCACGTCCCCTATAATTTTGTTTTCTTTACTTGTCTCTTTGGTCTGTTGTTTAATTTTGCTGGCAGTTTGCATTATGAAAAGACTATAATTTGGACGTATTTTGGATTTGTAGTGAGTTTGGCTAACCATAAAGATACTATGTTTTAATGCATATATTTCTCCACTAGTTTCTATTGGGAGATCATATGTGAAAACATAAGCCATATTTGAAGCATATTTATGAAAAATGTACTGGTACATTATATAAACCAGCGTTTTTTTCTTCTGAAAAATAAAAGAATCAACAAAGTAACTTGAATATTAAGTCCAAAATTTTTGTTAATGATCATGAGATGAGATGGATATGTATTAGACTTTTCCTCATGTTATATTTTGGCACATATAGCTTTATATAGAAAGACTGATTTTGGATGTATAGTCTCATTTAGAAAGCCTGCTTTTGAATTATTATCTCTCTCTCTCTCTATCATTTATGTGTATCATTCTTATTTTCTTGCAAGATAATGTACTCTATATATATATATATTAAATAACACCTCATGGGATGCCCGCACTTCCTCAAAGTGTTTGGATGGAAGGTGTCTTGGCCACTAGCCACAATCCCAAATGGCATCCTAGAAAGAAATGGTTGGACCCTAGTCTCAGTTGGATTAGAACCAAGCACCTCACAACAAACTCTGCCTTGAAATATTCTACTTGGATTGATTAAGCTAACCTACTAGGCTCTACACAATGTATCTGGTTTTGGGGAAGGGGGCGGGGCTGGTTTTGGGGAGGGGGGCGGGGGGTGCAGGGAATGTTGGAAAGTGTAACTAGGTTCGGTCTTCATATTGACTATGTAATTATGTATTTATGTAAAGAAAAAGACAAAAGATAATAAAAATATGTTTTTGATATGCTTGCCTTATGGGTTTCATGAGCAAGGTTTTATTATAGGTCAATAGACTTCTTCTTGATATCTATTAGGATTTGTCTTCTGGTTATATGTAATTAGGAGTCATGTATATGAAGAGTCTATTCAGATAAATATGCCTCAAGACCTTGTCATACAATCTTGGAGAAATGTCTCAAGTATTATGCTAGCACCTCTGCTCATAACAGCATTCAATGCACTGGAAAATAAGCTCCTCATGTTGGCCTACAAGCTGTGGACAAGTTAGCCTACAATCAGATTGGTGGGTCGGCCTAAAACAGGAAAGAATGCCACTATATATCGACAGCTCTGTGGTTCAGTTACAAGAAGATTTGCGAATGAGTCTGAGGTTAAAAAGTGCGGTCAAGTCTGAGATGAACTTGTGACATACACCTGCAATTGATGTGTAGAAGGGACAGAGATATATCACCTAAAGATTTGCGGATTGGTCTAAAGCAGAAGGATAAGTCTGAGATTAGTACGAAGAAATACACCTGCAATAAGTGTGAGTTCAAGCATATGATGGATGCGTAGAAAGGACTATGGTTAGTCCCAAGAGAGGAACAATATTAAGTGCAAAAGTCTAGTCTGTGGTTAGTAAGAGCTTCAGGGCTAAAGAATAGAGCGAAGAAAGAAATGATACCTCTGTGGATTGAAGGATGCATATAACATACAGTTCAGCAAAGAAAGAACTCGGATTAAGGACCATGTTATAAGGTATGAATCAGGGCTGCTTGTAAATCGAAGGAAGTATCTAAGGGGCAGAATCTCGCATCTCTATTTTGGGCATAAAGACAGATAAGAGAAGAAGGATTCAAAGTAAAGGAGGGCTAGAGACCGAGTTCTCTAAGGCTAGTGCTGAACAGTGTTGATCAATGCAAGAAGATGTAAGAAAGAAGGATAAGCTCAAGGAGTCATTGAACAAGCAGCGACAAGGTCTTGAAGGCATATAAAGATCTAGGGTCTGTGTCATGGTCATGGTGCTTGTCATTTGAAAGTCTATAAGAATAATTTCTCGTGGGTTTTCCTCTCCAAGAGGGAGAAGTTTTGCCCTGGCTCGAAGAGCCTAAATTCGTGTCTCTTGTGTTTTGGTAATTGACTTGATGAAAGACTAAATAATCTAAGAAGAGAAGACATAAGTAAAAGAAGTAATCTCACAAGTAATTATCAAGGAGATAATTTGAATTAATCATCGCCCTACCAAATTCTCAACATGGTATCAGAGCCAAGGTGTTGAACACAAGGGCTATTTAACAAGGAGACACTCAAGAAAGCAAGAATCAAAGTCCAGATCAAAAGGTTGCGCTAAAGGGTCAAATCAATTTGCAAGGAAGATCCTTCAACATCATTCAAAGGAGCCAATTATCAAGCAGATAATATTTGCCATCAAAGATTTATGACATTGAAGACACTGTTGGAAGGAACATCATCAAGCTTCAGCAACTTTACATCCTCATTCTGAAGACTGTGGTTTATTAAAGGTTGCGTTAAGGTGGGCAAGGCCTTTAAGGGATAGCGTGGCATGGGAGGAGCCTCTCCAAGGTAGGTCGCAACCCTTAAGGGCTTAGATTGTTGATTCTGTGGAGATTTAAGGGCTGTTGGACATGCCCTAACTAGAATTGCAGGAACAACAGTGCAAACAGAAGTGACAGTAGTGTTTTGTGGAGGCTTGTTGGGTCAAAGGTGTTTGACCATAATTGGATCGTGACATTGAAGTCTGTTGGTGTCGTGTGGAGGATCTTCCGTGGTGGCCAAGAGTCTTCCTAGGAGCAGAATCGATAGTGTAGTATTGGGATCCATTGATCTGGTCGAGGGCAGTGTGTTGGCTACCCAAAGTAGCCCTAGACAAGCGACCTTGATGAGACAAAGAACAACTGAAGGTTGGGTGAAGTTTGGTGCCGAAGTGCAGCGCTTTGATGGACTAAAGTTGTGAAATTTCTAAATATCACTTATGTAGAAACCCTATTGTTAAATCTGGTTATACTTCTCCTACTTAATCAAGTTATTAATCTAAAATTTCAGCATTAACATCGAAGTAAACAAATTAACATTTCTTCACAGATACAGATCTAAACCGAATACATGCACATAGACAAAGTGACACACAAGATTTTCTGGACAATTGTCCCCAAAAAAACCCAATGCGGGAAAACCGGTCTTCTGGCTACTGGAGGGTTTATTTTATTAAGTAGATTCTAAGTACAACAAATCTGGGCACCTTACTGGTTAGCCCGACAGAGAAAAACAAGATCTGCAACAATACCTCAGTTCTGGAGACAGAAAACTGGACTGATTCACACCCTCAAACGGGATTTACAGAACTCAACCCCTTTTTGTCTTCAGAAACGCCAGCGCTGCTATGAAGCCCTCTGCGTCAGCTCTGATAGCCTGCTGGTGCCTCTACGTTGCTCAGGAGAGGCCTGCGTAACCCCAGACTGGGTGACGCAGTCCTTGCGTTGCCTCTGCTTGGCCTGCGTAAGCCCTGATGGCCTCTCGCTGCCTCTGCGCTGCCCTTTCTGGGCCTACGTAGCACAGAAGCCCTCTACATTGCTCAACTGCTATGTAGCTGCTGCTCCCTCTACACTGCTCTGACTGTTGCTTCTCTGCCTCTTGCTGACTCTTGGCTCTAGGATCAGATCACCACCTTAGCCAATACTACCCCTCGCTGCAGTCGAAACACTTCAGGAAATTCTTAGCAAACCACACCGTAGAATTCCAGCTTATCTCAGTGCTCTGCCTCTGTCTGTGTGTTCTCCAACAGACCCAAGCCTTTCCTTTATACTTTTCTCATTGGGAAACCAGCTATCGTGATCTAAGATGATTCGACAACTAAGATTAAAATAAAGCTTGATCTGTGTGACTTAAGTCATTTCCATCACATATTTAAATTAATTACCTTTAATATTTTAATTTTCCTAAGTTAGACTTAGTGTCCTTAATTAAAAATATTAATTAATTATCTCTTAAACCGGATGGAATTTCTCAAATCCCTTTCTGGGTCTTGGAGATCTCATGTACTCTAGTCCCTCCACAAAGTTTTGGAGCTAGAGCACATCCAAAGCTACCCCAACACTACAAAATCTCAACACTCCCTCTTAGCGAGGAAAGTGCTCTAGCACAACACTACTTCACCCCGAAGCTCTGCACTGATCTCTGGTGTGGGTCTCTACGCTGATGCTTGGCTTGTTGCCCTTCATCACTGCGTTGTTGCTACTCTCTCGTACTGTTGCCCATGACGCTGCCATCGCCACTACCACATTTGTACTCCAGCTCCCTCTCAATATGTTGCATCGTGCTGCCAACTTTTGCACTGCAACTTAGTTGCTGAGAGAAACAATTGAAAACTCTTGCCCAATCTTTGACAAACAAGTCAGTTGGGTTGCATCCTCATCACTGAAGCTCTTTAGGCTACTGCTCTGCGTTGTCCTCCTGAAGCCACTGCGCTACTGCAGCTCTACTCTGTGTAAGTCAGCGTGCACTGCGTTGTTGAAGTCACATTAGCCCCTTTACGTTGCGTTGCCATGTTGCTGCTACATCTACGCTGCATTGCTCCCTCTCAGCATCCAACTCTGCCTCGACTCCATCTGTGACTCTCTGCACCCACTGATCCACTTGCCCCGCTACTGTCTTAAGGCTCTCGTAGCACGGATGTGATCCAAGAGTTGGGCTACTCAAGGATCCCGCCAACTCTGTAGCTTCTTTACAGATCCATGTCGCCCCACTTTCGTGGTGTATGAGTGTTCATGGCTACATCATCTTTAGAGCCATCGTTCGCCATAGCAGCCTTGGAGGTAGAAGCTTCCTTGTCCTTCTTCTTCTGAGGACAATTGCTAGCGAAATGTCCTAGTTTGCCGCACTGGAAACAATTGATCTTTGATAGATCACGCTTCTTCCTCCCTTGCTTCCTCTTTGATGCCAAGGTTGCATCTTCTTCCTCTTCCTTCTTCACTTTACTTGATCCGGTGTTGTACTGTCTCTTGGTGAACCGACGGAGTTTTTCTTGACAAAGGATTGCCCACATACTGTCCCAGTTGGGAAGGTCCGCTCTGCCCAATATACTTTGGACAAAATTTTCCCAGTCCTCTGTGACCGCATTGAATGCAGCCCTCACCATCACATCATCCTCCACTTTCACTCCCATGGCAGTCAACTGATCCTGTAGAAATTTCTGAATCTTAATTCTTATGCAGAAATTATTTTTGTTAACCTGGTTAAGCTTCTCCTACTTATACAAGTTATCAACTGAATAAATTGAAGTTAACATCAAAGCAAAACACATAACAGATCTCTACCAATTCAGATCTAGAATAAGCACATGCACACATAGACAAAGTGACACAGATATTTTTGGATAAACTGTCCCCTGAAAAACCCAAGGTGGGAAAACCGGTCTCTCGCTACTAGAGGGCTCTATTACTAAGAATATTTTTGAATACACAACTTTGGGTTCCAAATCTGGAAAACCCTACAAAGAAAACTCTAGATCTACAGCTTCTGGCTGATCTAAGACCACAAACACTGACTGATCCACACCCTCAAACGGGATTTACAGAACTCAGCTAGTTCTAGGCCTAGAAACCCCAGCGTTGCCCCTGAAAGACACTGCTGCTGCTGTTGCCTTTTGTTGATGCTGCTGCCTTTCTCTGCATTGTCCTTGCCGATATCTTCTCTGCTTCTTATGTATTCTAGACCCCGGGATCAGATCATCCCCTTGGTCTATATTCCCCTCTCTACAACTGAAACACTTCTGAGAATTCTTAGCAACCCCGCCCTAGAATCTCAGCTTAGCTTCAGTGCTAGGCCTCTGTGTGTGTTACAAATGACCCCAAGCCTTTCCTTTATACTTTTCTCGTTGACAAATCAACGGCTAAGATTAAATCTTTAATCAATGGCTAAGATTAAAAGAAATCTTGATCCGTCTGACTTAAGACAATTTCATCACATGTTTAATTAAATTCACTTTAATTATTTTATTTTCCTAAGTTTTAAATTAGGAAATACATTAAAATAATTAATTAATTTAATATCTCCTAAACCAGATGAAATTTCCCAAATCAATTTCTGGGTCTTGTAGATCAGGTGAACTCTAGTTCTTCCTCAAATTTTGGGACCTAGAGCACAACTGATCCTACCCCAAATACACAAAATTTCAACACTCCCTCTTAGCATCAAGGGTGTGCTCTAGCAATATATCACACTTATGCATTACATGATTTTGGGCACTAGTTTTGTGCTGCTGAAGCTTGGCCTCCTGCCACTCAACTCTGCACTGTTGCTGCCATTCTGTACTACTGCCCATGACTCTGCCACTGCAACCACTGTACTACAACTCCCTCTCAATATGCTCCATCTGTGCTGCTCATAGCACTGCCACTGCTAATCTGTTGCACTGCAACTTCAGTTGTTGAGAGAAACAACTGAATCTCCTGCCCAATCTTTGACAAACAAGTCAAATGGGCTGCACCCTCATCACTGAAGCTCCATAGGCTACAGATCTGTGCTGGCATCTAAAGAACGATGCACAGCTACAGCTCTGCCTGCTGAATCAGACTCCCTCTGCACTACTGAAGTCACATCAGCTCCTTGTGCTAAAATCGATCACGTTGTTGCTGCACTACGTTGTCTCTCTGAAGCTCTCTGCATTGCTGCAGCTCTGCACTACGTAAGCAGTACTGCACTACGCTGCTGAAGTCACATCAGCCTCTGCGCTGCTCCTGCTTCTACGCTGCTGCTGCTATGCTCTGCGCTGCTCCTCCCAGCATCCAGATTTGCCTTTGCCTCTGCTTCATCTGTGATCTATGCACCCAATGCTCCACTTGTCCCGCTACTATCTTAAGGCTGCCATAGCTTGCTTATTGATCCAAGAGATGAGCTACTCAAGGATCCTGCCTCACATTCTGTAGATCCTCGACAGATCCATGTCGCCCCACTTTCGTGGTTCATGAGTGCTCATGGCTACATCATCTCTGGACCCATCATCTGCCACCGTTGCTTTGGAAGAAGATGCTTCCTTCTCCTTCTTCTTTTCTAGACAATGGCTGGCAAAATGTCCCATTTCGCCACACTGGAAGCACTTGATCTTAGAAATATCTTTCTTCTTCTTCAGCTACTTCTTCGATGCGAAGGCTGCATCTTCCCCCTCTTCCTTCTTTACCTTGCTCAACGCAGGGCTGTGCTGCTTCTTGGTGAACCTTCGTAGTTATTCTTGCCACAGGATCGACCACAAGTTGTCCCAATCTGGGAGGTTTGCTCTGCCCAAGATACTTTGGACAAAGGTTTCCCACTCATCCTTGACTGCATTGAGGGCAGTCCTAACTATCACTGCATCATCTACGATTGCACCCATTGCAGTCAGTCGATCCCTGATTTACTACAATCTGAAGAGGAAATGCTCGATGTCTTCTCCCTTGGTCATCATGAATGACCTCATTTGGGCCTCCAACAACATCTTTCTTTTGACTGATTTTCCCTCATATAGGGAAGTCAAGGCCTTCCACATCTCATTAGCGGTCCTCTTCTCAGCTATGTGTGGCACAATATGATCCTTGATACTGTCCATTATCAACCGCTTGGCATGCCCAGCAGCTTCCCTATGCTTCTGTAGGAGATCCGCATCTGTCGGTGTGGCCAGGGTCTGCTCGGCATGGTCTCTTAGACCATATGCCTCAACGACAATCAGGATCCTAGCTCTCCATATCGAAAAGTTTGAGAGGCCCTCTAGCCTATCCTGATCACGTAGTCCATGAGGGGCCATCTGCTCAGAATGTGTCTGTGCTCCTCTTCTCTATGCTAGAGATCTTGGATCTAGGGTCCTTTTCGAACTGGGAACCCTCTGCTCCCTCTAACACTTGATTTCCCTCCTTGGAAATCTACCAAATCAACTATGATTCAGCTTCTTCTTTGATTCTCTGAACAAACTGCAAGTTTCCTTTGGCAAGAAACTCTCTGAGAAGCTGATCTCTTCCCAAACTTTGTCACTTGTGCTAAGGCTAAAAATCTGAAAACTTCAGAAGTTTAACCCCACCAGCTCTTTTGAATTTCTACAACTTTTTTGCAGACTTTTCTGCATCTGACAAATTCAGATCTTAATCACACTGGCTGGCTTCAGACCCAACTAGCCTTGTTTTTGAGTTGCCTCTGCGCAGTAATTGCGTGGGCTTGCTAGCTCACAATGCTGGACAATGTCAACCTTCCCTTTACGTGATTCTCTGCTCCTGAAAACTGCGTTGTCCCTTCAGATCTGCTTTTTTGTTGCCTTTCCAGCTGCTTTCTGCAGCTAGATCTTTCAGATTCTTCAGCTGGTGACCCTTCTAGATCTGCAATTGCTCTGATACCATGTAGAAATTTCTGAATCTTAATTCTTATGCAAAAATTATTTATGTTAACCCGGTTAAGCTTCTCCTACTTATACAAGTTATCAACTGAATAAATTGAAGTTAACATCAAAGAAAAACACATAACAAATCTCTACCAATTCAGATCTAGAATAAGCACATGCCCACATAGACAAAGTGACAGATATTTTTGGAAAAACTGTCCCCGGAAAAGCCCAAGGTGGGAAAACCGGTCTCTGGCTGCTATAGGGCTCTATTATTAAGAATATTTCTGAATACACAACTCTGGGTTCCAGATCTGGAAAACCCTACAGAGAAAAATCTACAGCTACAACTTTTGGTTGATCTAAGACCACAAACACTGAATGATCCACACCCTCAAATGGGATTTACAGAACTCAGCCAATTCTAGGCCTATAAACCCCAGCGTTGCCCTTGAAAGTCACTGTTGTTGCTGCTGCTACCGTCTGTTGTTGTTGTTGCTGCTGCTGTTGCTGCCACTGTTGTTGTTGCTGCCGCCGTCTGCTGCTGCTACGTTTCTCTGCGTTGTCCTTGTTGATCTCTTCCTGCTTCTTGTGTATTCTAGACCCCCGAATCAAATCATCCCCTTGGTCTAAATTCCCCTCTGTGCAACATAAACACTTCTGAGAATTCTTAGCAACCCCGCCCTAGAATCTCAGCTTAGCTTCACTGCTCTGCTTCTGTGTGTGTTACAAATGACCCCAAGCCTTTCCTTTATACTTTTCTCGTTGACAAATCAACGACTAAGATTAAATCTTTAATCAATGGCTATTATTAAAAGAAAACTTGATCCATGTGACTTAAGACAATTTCATCACATGTTTAATTAAATTCATTTTAATTATTTTATTTTTCTAAGTTTTAACTTAGGAAATACATTAAAATAATTAATTAATTTAATATCTCCTAAACCAGATGAAATTTCCCAAATCCATTTATGGGTCTTGTAGATCAGGTGAACTTTAGTCCTTCCTAAAAATTTGGGACCTAGAGCACAACTAATGCTACCCCAAATACACAAAATCTCAACAAATCCCTAATCGTCTGCAATCTGAAAAGGAAGAGCTTGATTTATTCTCCTTTGGCCATCATGAATAACCTCATTTGATTCTCTAGAAGCATTCTCCTCTAGACGGATCTTCCTTCATATAGTGATGTCAGGGCCACCCACATATCATGAGTCGTTGTCTTCTCGACTATGGCTGGCACTACATGATCTTTGACACCGTCCATGATGAAGCGCTTGGCATGTGTTGTTGCTTCTTCATGCTTCTCCAGGAGCTTCGCATCGGTTGGCGTGGCCAAGACTTTCTCTACATGCTCCCTCAGACTGTATGCCTCCATCACTACTAGGATTGTAGCCTTCCAGACTGCAAAGTTGGACAGGTCGTCCAACCTATCCTGATCACATAGTCCGTGAGGTGCCATCTGCTCAGCAAATATGTCGAAACTAATCCTTCTTTCTATGCTAGAGACTCGGATCTAGGGTCCTTAGCGAGAAAGGCACCCTCTGCTCCCTCTGACAACTAACCTCCTCTCTTGGAAGTCTGCCAAATCACAACGAATCATCTCTCTTCGATCCTCTGATCAAACTGCAGATTTCTTTGGCTGGATATCCTCTGAGAAGTTGTTCTCCTCCCAGTCTTCGTCAACTAGTGCTCAAGCGAATTTGTGCATCTTCAGAAATTTAGCCCCACCAACAACTACTGAAGCTTTGCAACACTGCTTCTGGCACTCTGAATCAGCCACAGCGTTAAGACTGTGTCACCCTGGCTGGCCTTTGCATGACTAGACAGTTCCAACGTTGTTTTTGTGTTGCCTCTGTGTAGTAAGTACGTGGGCCTGCGTGGAGACTACGTCACTTTGGCCTTTGTGTGGCTCAGCGCCCTTCTGCTGCAACGCTGTCCTCTCTGGTCTGGCTTTCTGCGGCTATTGCTGCTTTCTGTAGCAAGGATTCTTCAGCCTTCTTGCTAGTGATCCAGCTAGATCTACAATCGCTCCGACACCATGTGAAAAATTCTGAATATTACTTATGCAAAAACCCTACTGTTAAATTTGGTTATACTTCTCCTACTTAATCAAGTTATTAATCTGAAATTTCAAAATTAGCATCGAAGTAAACACATTAACAGTTCTTCACAGATACAGATCTAAACTAAATACATGCACATAGACAAAGTGACACACAAGATTTTCTGGACAACTGTACCTGGAAAAACCCAAAGCGGGAAAACCGGTCTTCTGGCTGCTGGAGGGTTTATATTATTAAGTACATTCTAAGTACAACAAATTTGGGCACCTTACTGGTTAGCCCAACAGAGAAAAACAAGATCTGCAGCAATGCCTCAATTCTGGAGACGGAAAACTGGACTGATTCACACCCTCAAACAGGATTTACAGAACTCAGCCCCTTTCTGTCTTCAGAAACCCCAACGCTTCTTTGAAGCCCTCTGCGTCAACTCTGCTAGCCTGTTGGTTCCCCTGCGCTGCTTAAGAGAGGCCTGCGTAACCCCATACTGGGTGACGTAGTCTCTGCGCTACCTCTGCTTGGCCTGCGTAAGCCCTGATGTCCTCCCGCTGCCTCTGTGCTGCCCTTTCTGGACCTGCGTAGCACTGAAGCCCTCTACGCTACTTCTCTGCCTCTTGTTGACTCTTGGCTTTGGGATTAGATCATCCCCTTAGCCAATACTATCACTCGCTGCAGTTGAAACACTTCTAGAAATTCTTAGCAAACCACGCCCTATAATTCCAGCTTAGTCTCAGTGCTCTGCCTCTGTGTGTGTGCTCTCCAACTAACCCCAAGCCTTTCCTTTATACTTTTCTCGTTGGGAAACCAACAGTCGTGATCTAATATTGATTCGACAGCTAAGATTAAAAGAAAGCTTGATCCGTGTGACTTAAGTCATTTCCATCACATGTTTAAATTAATTACCTTTAATATTTTAATTTTCCTAAGTTAGACTTAGGGTCCTTAATTAAAAATATTAATTAATTAATTTTCTCTTAAACCGGATGAAATTTCTCAAATCCCTTTTTGAGTCTTGGAAATCTCATGTACTCTAGTCCCTCCACAAAGTTTGGGAGCTAGAGCTCATCCGAGGCTACCCCAACACCACAAAATCTCAACAATTGTTAGCCTGGCAGTTAGAGCTCGGGATATAGCCCTACCCAGAGAGTAGATTGGATCATCCCATGTCCACTCTACAGAAGTTACTTGCAGCAGTGTTAGGTGGAAGCCCTCCTAGAGTCTCGATGTGTAGTCACCTTGATGGACTAAGGCACTACTAGTGAGCAGTACAGAAGCGAAGGACAAGCAGGACAAGATACGACATCGAGG
This sequence comes from Pinus albicaulis, assembly GCA_034641835.2. Classification (NCBI taxonomy): domain Eukaryota; kingdom Viridiplantae; phylum Streptophyta; class Pinopsida; order Pinales; family Pinaceae; genus Pinus; species Pinus albicaulis. The sequence goes on along the minus strand of CM076570.1, from coordinate 1,419,701,406 downwards.
TTGTCATTGTATGTTGTATACCATAGAATGTTGTATTATTCAGATTTTGGTTTAATATAACGAATTTTGGTGATTGTACAATATTATATAATTTTGTTTAAAACTGTGTATAATTGTGCATATATGATTTACTGCTTTATATTTACGCTGTGAAAAGTAGTTCATGGTTGAGATTCTTGGTTTGGTAGCGTCAGTGATTTTAAGACTCTAACCTAGATCTAAGGTCGTGGAAATTCAACATGGTATCAGAGCATTTCTTAGCTACTTTGGAAGTAAGTAAACCAGAGTTGTCCGCAGCGAAGTACAATGTCCGAGGGAGTTGGTAACATTGTAAGTGAACGACTCACTACAATGTCGAAGTTGCAGGTACGTCTCCGATATGAGGACAAGTTGGAAGGGTTGTCCAACTATAATCCTTGGAAGGAAAGGATCAAGTTGGTCTTATAGGTCAACAAGATCTGGGATTTTGCCGAGAAAGAGATCAAGAAGCCAACCAACCCCAAGTAGCTGGATATATGGGAAGATTTGGATATGAAGGCAAGGTTGATCATCCTTGATGGTGTGAAGCATTCCTTAATACCTCATTTGTCCGGGAAGAACAATGCACATGAGATGTGGTTGGTTCTTCAGAATTTGTTCCAGAATAAGAATGAGAATTGGGTATTGGTATTGGAGGATAAGTTGAAGTCCACCAAGATGATAAGGGGTGAAGGAGTGACTTTGTATCTGACGACGTTGTCTCAGGTCATAGATGAGCTTGCTGCTGTCGAGGTCAAAATTTCAGATGGAGATATGGTAAGAATTGCCTTGAAAAGATGCACTGAGGAATGGAAGCCCTTTATTAAAGGAATTGTTTCCAGGGAGAAATTGCCAAACTGGAATAGACGATGGGACGACTTCATTCAGGAAGAGTTGCCAGACTAGGATCTTCATCCATCGAAGAAGGCAGATGAGGACGTGCAACTTGCAACGCGAATGAAGGGTAAGTCGAAGAAGGACATGAGTAAAGTCAAGTGTTTCAACTGTGACGAGATGGTTCATTTTTCGTCGAGATGCCCGATGAAGAGGGGAGATGATGAAAAGAGGAAAGGAAAGCAGGTCGTCGGTGTTGACACTTCAGCTGAGATGTATGATCTCTACATGAGTTTGGAAGAGGACTTTGTTATGATTTCTCATTTCTCGCAGGGTGCTATCAAAGAGGATGGATGGTACGTTGACAGTGGCGCAACGAAGCATATGACAGGGGTCACATGAGGTTTTGAGACTCTATATGAATGGGACTCGAAGTTTCACATGGTGTTGGGCGACAAGAGTCAGTTGGAGATCCGAGGATCGGGAGTTGTGCCATTCAGGATGGAGACAAGTCGTATGATGCGGGTCAAGGATGTATTGTTTGTACCAAGACTCAGATATAGTGTGATTTCTGTCTCGATGATGGAGAGGAAGGGGTTTGAAGTCTTTTTCCAGGATGGGAAGGCAAGGCTCGAACCTAGAGGCTCTAAATCCGATGGGATTGTACTCAAAGTTAGATAGCATGGTCTCTACAGGTTGACGAGCAAGCCTGTGGATCATGGAAAGAAGCAGGTGGAGCAAGTATAGGTGCAGGCTTCAGAGGAGCAGGTACAAGTTCCCGAGAAGAAGGTACACTTTCTGGAGAAGAAGGTCTAGGTTTCAGAGACTTGGAGGGAGTCATGTTTTAGAGGGAGATTGCAAATTCAGAGGGAGACTTTACATCCCAAGAAGAGCGCGTGGTCAGTGGGAAGCAAGGGTGTTTCCACATCTACCCAGAAGGAATCGAGGGGCTAGAAAGCTTTACATGAGAAGAAGAAGTAGGATGCTTCCAGCAGTGACAACGACACTTCCGAGAAGCGCGAAGTTCACCGTTCAGGGATTATAGCGATTGTGAGCGCCAAGAGTTGGGCTACTGTTGCGAGCAATGATGATGATGACGAAGTACTTCCTAGTCTTGTAAGTACCTCCCTCGCTAAGAGGGAGTGTTGATTCGTGTAGCTTGGGAGGTACTCCAAGTCCTAGGGTTCAGGGTTTGGAGGGAAAAGCACCACAAGGGTCACTTGTGGGCTTGGAACCCAAGTATGGGGTTTTGCACCCATTGATGTTTGGGCCAAAAACATGAAGCAATTTCGACATGTGATGGATGAGGATGATAGTGCTTGGTGAGACGATTCCAACGCAACGAAATCATTTGATTCCAAGTTGACGTTAGAGAGAAATGAATTTTTGAAGTTGAAAATTAATTATTGGTTTTCAAGTCATGTAGGCTTGATGTAAAATACTCCAATAGATGTGTCTCTTCATTAATTCGTTGAAGCCCCTCTTTAGGCTATAAAAGGAGGGTGAAGAAATGTTGTTTTATGCATCCAAATGAGTGACATTCCTCCAAGAGATAGCTCTGAAATTGGATGCTAGCCACAACAAGGAAGGTCTTCAAGACAGCGTGGAGAGGTCTGCTTCAGGATAGCATGGGAGGAGGTTTGTATTTGGAGGCTGAGGTGCTAGGCAAGATTGTAGATCCATTGAGGGATTGTCTTAGGGCTAAAAGACACGTCTAAAGAGTTGTGTTGAGGGTTTAGGTGTTGGGCTACTAGGCCGAGGAGCTGAGGATCATCACAGTGCTCTTTGGGTGACTACTTGGGCTTATTTGGAGGAGGTCGCAGCTACAAGAAGTTGTTGTTCTAGGCCACAGACCATAGCAAGCAATTGGAGGTTGATTTAGGGCAACGTTAAGGTGGACAGGGCCTTTAAGGGATAGTGTGGCAGCGGAGGAGCCTCTCCAAGGTAGGTCGCAGCACTTGAGGGCTTAGATTGCTGACTGTGTGGAGGATTAAGGGTTGTTGGACATACCCTAACCAAAATTGCAGGAACAACAATGCACACAAAAGTGACAATAGTGTTTTGTGAAGGTTTGTTGGGTCAAAGGTGTTTGACTAGAATTGGATCATGACATTGCAGCCTATTGGTGCCGTGTGGAGGATCTTCCGTGGTGGCAAAGAGTCTTCCTAGGAGCAGAATCGACAATGTAGTATTGGGAGCCAGTGATCTAGTGGAGAGTAGTGCGTTGGCTAACTAAAGTAGCCCTAGACAAGCTACCTTGACGAGACAAAGAGCGGTTGAATGTTGGGTTGAAGTTGCTACTAGCCTGGCAGTTGGAGCTCGGGAATTAGGCCTATCCAAAGAGCAGATTAGATCAACCCGTGTACACTCTACAGAAGTGACTTGCAGCAATGTTAGGTGGTAGCCCTCCTAGAGTCTCAATGTGTAGTGACCTTGATGGACTAAGACACTACTAGTGAGCAGTACGGAAGCAAAGGACCGGCAGGACAAGATACGATATCGAGTTTGTCATTGTATCTTGTATACCATAGACTATTATATTATTCATATTTTGGTTTAATATAACGAAGATTGATGATTGTACAATATTGTACAATTTTGTTTAAAAGTTAAAACTGTGTATAATTGTGCATATATGATTTATTGCGTTATATTTCCGCTATGCAAAGTAGTTCATGGTTGAAATTCTTGATTTGGTAGCGTCAGTAATTTTAAGACTCTAACCTAGATCCAAGGTCGTGGAAATTCAACATGGATACCATGCAATGGATTTCTTACAACGATTTATCTTGTTTCTTTTAGTTTTCATGTTCAGAAGACTTTGGTGTTTTTTTGTTAAAACTTGGCACTATCATATATCGAGCCCCAATACATTTGGTTTCCTGTATGGAAGAGTGAGACCAGTATTTTTTAGGACCATGATTATCAGTGTTGTATCTTGACTTTTGAAGAAAATAATATTTTACTTATAATAAAATATTAAAAGGGAGAATATATTTTTCTTAATCAACTTTTTAATCTGGAAATATAATCTCTATTTATAAACAAAAATAATTGGAAATATGTCCACGGGATCTTGGATAGACGGTGATCGGGTACTTTGTTAAGACACTCCTTGATGTAAAGTCACCGGTTCAATTACCCACTCCAATCGAGGTGATATATTGGACATAATGAAGATGTAGTCCTACCAAGCTTTAAAAAAAATAATAATTAGAAATAAAATGATAAATATACGACTGCGTTGACCTTATGTGGAATCTCTTATAATATTTTGATAGATAATTAGATTTAAGTGACCCATATGGAATGGTCACGAATCTTTGAAACGATGGCTATCGAATTTTCAGTTTTAACTTAACCCATCCTGGAATCGCTAATGATAAAGAATCGGTTTTAATACGTGGGGGCTGTATGGACACAATCTTATGGATAAATGGTGATTGGTACAAGGAAACGTATGGTGGTTTGATGATAATTAATTTGTGCGTTAAATAAAAATGGATGGTGTACATGTACTACAATAAAAATCGATGGCTGTATAACAATCAACGGACAGAATTCAGCAACTATAGGAATTTATATTGGTGGCGGTGGTGATATGGATGTTGCACAAACGTAAGGACATTGTACGATTGTTTTGATTGTTACAAGTTAATGATCGTTGTATGTAGCGGATTTTTTTTCAATGAAATTTCCGTGATTTATATATATATATATATATATATATATATATATATTTTCTATGAAATTTCCGTGGCTGGTTTATATATATACACCAAAGGGTTTAGGTAAGAGATATTGGGATTGGAGAAATTTCAAAAATTGTGAGCTTCTGGTTAAAAGTTTTTTTTTAACTTGTGGCCAATGGATGGATCAGACTGGCTTTCTTACCAAATGATACGAACAAAATTCGTTATCAAAATTCTATGTTCATAATATTTGAATTATGAGAATCTCCATTATAAGATAAATAATATTTATATATATATATATGTTTGAATATACAAGTGATGTGATATATGATTTACAAATGAGGAATCTGTTTATATACTTAGGCAAGAATGTCCTTTCATGAATGAATAGTGTCATTTAGAAAAAGACATGACTCTTCATAATTATCACTTATTATTAGTTATCGATATGGTTATGTTTATTACAGTGGGTCTCTACCCTATGTGTGCCAATCCTAGTAGGTTGCATGGGCGTTTGCAAACCTGCTAATACAACATTAGGTTATTTTGTGCTTTAGTATGTTGCTCGTCTATATTTCAAGTTACCATCATTAATGACATTTGTTACGATATCTAAAACCCCTTTCAAATAATCATTGTAATTTGGACTTAGTTATTTCTAAAGATACCCGCTCTATGTTGAAGGACCACCAGCGTAAAGCAAGTGAAGGAGCTACTGTGGTGACAATGGGTAGCCCTTCTTTACTGCCCTTATGGTCTCGCTTGTGTTTAGGGTTTTATCACCTAAAGTGAGGGTTTGGGATGTAACAATCTCAATTTGAAATCAAAGTCCTTGTATTTTTAGAGTTGTACATACTTTATTTACTTAAATATAAATATGTGTTGATCAATGTGATTTAAAACTTAATTAATTTTACATTCATGAAACAACTTATATGGTGATAATAATTTTTGCATTTATGAATTGACTAAATAATTAATAAAAAGAAAAATGATATATGTGAAGCTGAAGATTTGGGATGTAGCAAACTCAATTTGAAATCAGGGTCTTTGTATTTTTTATAGTTGTAATTACTTTATGTATTTAAAGATAAATATGTGTTGATCAATGTGATTTAAAACTTAATTAACCTTACATTCATGAAACAACTTTTAGAGTGATAATAAAGAATTGATCAAATAATTAATAAAAAGACAAAATGATATATGTGAAGCTAAATAAAAAATAAAAAATAAATAAATTGATTAAATAATTAATAAAAAGACAAAATGATATATGTAAAGCTAAACCAAAAATAAAAAATTAGATACAATGATTATATGTAAATAAAACAACATGTACAAATAGAAACAAAATAGAGTCAAGAAATAGATACTGAAACATAATCGCTATCAACTTTACCTTATCTCCTACTTTACAACGGTCAAGAATTTTGTAGAGATCACTTCCATTGCTGACTTTTTGACCATTTACTGTTGTAATGATATCCCCCAAAATAAGGCGACCATAAGCATCTCGTTTAGTTGGCCGTAGACCCTGCGTGAAATTTAAATCAAAATAATTCATCGAGACATATACGCACCAAAAATTGATAAGATCGATCAACAAAAACTTTGGGAAAAGACCTATACAAACAAAGTAAATGCATTAAAAGAAAGAAAAAATATAAAATTTATATTTAAACCCCTAAAACAATTAGAGTTCTTATTTTCGAAGGACTTAAACACAATCAACATAAATATCACCTTGTTGTTGACATGACAACGTCGATACGAAACAAGAAATGGAAGGAAAATAAATTGAATGCATGAACAAAAGAGAGGTAAACACTGAACATAATAAATATACTTTAAAATGAATGCACTCTATAGGAACCCTAACTAGGAGCATGAAAGAATGGGTAGCTAGAGATATTTCAATATTATATTGAAATTTTTTTTTTTAAAAATGTTTTTTTCTTTTGTTTTGTGGAAAAAATTTGTGATATTTAGCAAAAATCATGATATCATAATGTTAAGTAAAAAAAAGAAATTTGGAAAAAAATGTTAAAAATCAGGCAGGCTGGAAGAAAAGACCAATATGAGCTTTGTGATAAAAAAAGTCTAGCACCTTAACGCGAATCATTTTACAAAGGCTTAAACAAGTGTAACATGGAAGTGTTATAACTATCACCTTAGTAATCACTTCCCTCGTTTTGGTGAAGGATAAATCCAACATAAGAAATGCTTCCCAAGTAACTTCAAGGAATCCTATAGCAAGATGGAATGACGACTAAATCCTTCTATATTAGAACTCAAATAGACCATCACTAGTTTTAAGTATTCAAAGTGAGAGCAAAGTGGTGCAATTAGAGAAATTTCCAATTTGTGTATGTGAAGTATCCAAAATAATTTATGATATTTAATGAGTTAAAATAGACCAAGAGGCCAATGGTTCTTAGCTCAAGTGGTTGGGATTGTGGTATGCCATCCCATCCACACAAGTTCAAGTTTCTAAAGGCATGCTCTAGCTTGTATTGATTAGGCTCGATGAGTAGGCGGCCCCAGGGAGTTTTCACTCCATTTGTGGTCAATATGGGACATCTTGGCTCTTGCTTAGTCATTGGGTCTTTCCTATAAAAAAAAAGACCGACCAATAGGCTACCCCAAACACTGGAAATAAAAGAAAAAAATATAGGTGTTGTAAAACTTGTGTCAGAGATAATCAACTTCAACAATATATATCATGTAACAATAGCAACAATATTTGATCCCTTGAACAAGTAAAGATCAACAAAGTGTTAAAGATACAAGTTGAATTAGGGTTCAACGACTATAACAATGTTACCAACTTAACGATGACCGTAACCTCAAAACAAGAACTCTATCTCAAGAAACCCCTTTTGCACAACAAACATGAAAAAACACCTCAAAAGTGAAAAGTTGTGATGTTGCATCCCTTTTTTAGGCTTAAAATTCCAACATTATTAAATCATGGCATTAAAAACCAAAATCATGAATATAGAAAATCTTAAAATTCCAACCATTTTCAACCATGGCATTAAAGATCGAATAACAAGACTCCGAAAAACCTTAAAATTTTAACATTTTTCAACCATGGCATTATAAACCAAATATCATGACAAAAAAACCTTAAAAATCAACACTTAAATCAACGAGTAATTCTACCAACAACATTTTTTTAGATGCTAAAATCATCGCTCTTTTAAAATCTCAGTCTAATATAATTTAGTCCATTTTCAATGGCACACTAAACTGCAATGTTTTTTTAACTGTTATTTATAAAATTATTATTAGTGTACACAAAATCATGAAAAGCGCCATTAAAAAAGTATTTAATGTAACACAAAAAATTAAATTTTTAATTTAAAACATGAATATTTTAATATATATATATATATATATATATATATATATATATATATATATAAAGAGATAAATTTTAAAAAATAAAAAATGAATGGAATTTTAAAAAATTATTTAAAAAATATATATATTCTTAAAAAATTTATATAAAAATAATAATACGACTAATAAAAGTTTATATATATAAATATATAACTCAAAAGAAGTTTAAAATAATTTAAAATTTAAAATATATATATATATATATATATATATATATATATAACCAAAAAAAAATGATCAATTGACCATTTTCCTTCTTTTGTCTCTTTGTACTTGTACATTCTCTTTGTCTCTTCATTGTTTCAATCATTATCTCGAAGATGGATCTTCTTTTAAATTTGAAACATCCACAATTTTCAAACATCACTGTTGAAAATCCAAGTTAGTTATCTACAAAATACAAACTATTTAAAATATATTAAAAAAAATTATTATTAAAAAAATTTAAAATTAAAAGAAAAAAAAAAAAAAACAATAAAACAATTATAGTTTTTTAATAAATAAAATTTAATTACAAAATTTAAGATAAATAAATAAATAAGTGCTGTGAGTTGAGGATAAATACCCAACATCTCCCTCCCCAACACAGTGTGTGGGAGGCTGTGTGTTGGGAGAAGACAATGCCCTCCTCAAATGATTTTTCATATTTTTTCTTTGATTTCCTTTTTTCTTTTTAAACTAATTTTTGTGTTGAGAGAGTAATGGCAAGCATCATCCATCTGTCAATGTTTTTTTTGTTTTTGTTTTTTTTTTTTTTTAATTAAAATGTATAAAAATTTTAAATAATTATTTATTTATTTCTAAATTTAAATTTTTTTTATAAATTTTTTAATTTTTTAATTTTTTTTAAATTATATCAAAAATTTTTAAAAATTATTTTTTATTTTTGTTTTTTAATTTAAATATTTTTTCAAGTTTTTTATTTGTTTTTAAGTATTTATTTAGTTTATTAAAATGTTTTATTAGTCTTTTTTTTAATATTGTTTTTTATTTTGAATGGTTTTTGTGGTTTTTTTTTATTTTTTATGACTTATTATTATTATTTGTAATTTGTTATTTTTAGTGCTTTGGTCCTTTTTTTATTGTTTTCCTTCTTATTTTTTTTTAAATGATGTTTCTCAATCAATTTTTTTTAAGAACAAAAAGATTTTTTTCCTTATTTTTCAAAATTGAATTCCCCGTTAAAAAAGTATTATATATTTACAATTTTATTTCTCAAAGTTTTTGAATGCAAATTATTAAAAAAATAAATAATTGATAATTAAACAAAATCATGTAATCTCAATTTTCATTCACATTTGACTTCTTCATTTTTCTTTTTCCTTTTCTATTTTTCTTTCTTTTCAATGTTTTTTGGCTTTTGAGATGGTAGCAATGGTGGAGGTTGAAATGTCAATTAATTGGTAATTTTAACTTTAAAGATAAAATAAGATAAAATAAAAGTTAGACCACTTTGGAAAACATTTAAAAAATAATAATAAAATATAAATGTAGACGAATTATAATTGATGAGTTTTAGGTGTTTCGAAATCATTATATTTGTTCTTTAATGTCATGGTTGAAAATTGTTTGAATTTTAACCCCCCAAAAAGGAGCATTTCAATGTGTTTTTTTATGCATTTCATATTGATGAAATTTGGTCTTTATTGACATGATTGTAAAATGTTTAAATTTTAACCCTGAACCAAAAAAAAAAAGTGATGTGGCATCACTGTTTTTGTATTTCAGTGTGATTTTTCATGTCTTTCTTAATCATGATATTTGGTCTTTAATGACAAGATAGAAAAATGTTTGAATTTTAATCCTAATAAAAAAAGAGATGATGCTACATCGCCAATTTTGCATTTCAACATGACTTTTCATGTTTTTCGTAATCATTATATTTGGGTTTTAATACCATGGTCAAAAAATGTTGGAATTTTAACCCTGAAATGAAAAAGGGTGATGTTGCATCACCACTTTTCAAATCACCTCCAAAAGAACGAGAACTCGATAATGTTCTCATTAAGTTGGTAATTTTATTCTAACTATTTCCTGAAATATAAAGAGCACATCACAATCTCAACAATGCAAGACATAAAGCCTTAAAAAGCTGAAAATTCAATTAACAATGCAACAAATGATGATTAAATATTCTTTTTGATATAAAATGCTAACTAAACCCTAGATGTCTAGTCTATCAATGGCTGAAAATTAAGATATAGTTATCACAAACCATAATCTAACCCTCGAATATAAAAGAAATGGTAAGATTCTGATTTTAATGATTAACTATTGGGAGTTAAGACTAGTGCCTACTATTTTTTGGGGGGACTTATAGGGTCAAACCATGGACTCTATTGAAGAAGGTAAAGCATGGATATCAAATGATACCTAAGGTTGTCCACTACTAGCCCTAGAAGATCTTTTTATGTCCTTTAACAACCTTTCAAGATAATATCAAGGGAAGGTTCTCTACTAAGGTTCTCTACTAGAATCCTTCCTAGGGTTGGCAAGATAGGATTTATCCAAGGATAATACAAAGGAAAATGCACCTTCACCACTTGACAAGCACATTCACACTTAATACATTCAATAAATAAATTCACTGACTTAAAAAGAACACTTACTAGGTAAATCAATGCTCATACATGAAACCCTCGCCAATAATAATCCATAAAATTTGAGAAAGCATCCATAAATAATTTATCCAAGAGGTCACATAAGTCATTCATGCATAGCTAAAGAGAGAAGATAGAAGTAAACAAGTAGTAATCAATCCTCCACAAGTGGCAATCAACAAATGAGATGAGTGTTTCCCCTATTTATATGAGGAGACCAAGTGCTTTACCTCTCAACAAGCTAATATCTCATAAAAGCCCCTAAAACATAATAAATCATAAATCCATAATCCAATCTCCAAATTTTCCTCTAAAATCAAGATACAATGCTAAAACATCAAATTGTTGTTGTAGTCTAGTGAAAAGTATGTATTGGTTAGTGGTAGAGTGGAACATCATGTAAACTCAAAGAATAATATGCATCATGTTGTCACTCAGATTGTGTGAAAAATCCTAAGTCTGGATTCATTACATTGAAATACCGAAGTAATTACTAAAGCAATCTACACAAATAATACTGCGGAATGAATCTAGGTGCTGAAACAAACTTAACAATATTCAATGAAAAACATCCACATTTGACACGGTTATTTTTGGACTAAGTCCCCGGAAAAACCCAACTTGGGAAAACCGGTGCAGCAAATCTGAGGGTTTTATATTATTAAGCAGCAGAATCTTGAGTACAACTAGGGTGCCAATATCTGGCTCACCCTTCAAAGAAATCTAGACAACAAATGTAATTGTGAGATATACCTCACTCTACAAGTCTCTGGCTGATCTAAACAGCGCTGTTGAAGCCCTTCTCTGCCTCTGCGTGAGTGCCTATGCTAGAACTGCGTAAGCCTGTGTGGGCAAGCCTGAGAATCTGCGTCACCTCTCTCTGCAATTGATCTAATTGATCTGAGACTAGATTTTTGGCCCTCCTGGCTCAGAAATCCCAGCCTCTAGCTATATTCGCACTGACTCCAAGTGACATTGCGCTGCTTCTACTTGATTTCCTGCAGGGACTGTGTCACCTCTTTAGAAAACTGCGATGTCTCTCTCTGCGTAAATGTTGTCTCTCTCTATAATGTACTCCTAGTCCTCCTGACCAGTCTCTGCTTTTTCCCCTCTCTTAATCTGATCACTGAATCAAAATCACTTAGCAAACCCTACCCTAGTGATTCGATTCTGACCAAAAGTTGTGTCTCCTCACACAAACTCGAAAATGCCAAATGCTCAATGTGCTCAACGTATTTTCCATAGGCCCCTCACGCTCCTTCTTATATTCTTCTGTTGACCCTTCAATGGCCAAGATTAAAACATAATCAAGGGCTAACATTAATTTGAAGGTGATCCATGACTTTATCTAGAAGATTCACACTTAGTTTAATTAGTACCATAAATCAACACTCCCTTTTAGTGAAGAAAGTGCTCTAGCAAAAAACCTCAATGTGCTACTCTAACTTTTGGAACATCTGTTGTTGTGCTGTCGATGTTGCTCACCAACACTGCACAACAAAAATGTTGCATCTGTACTGTTGTTGACTCTGCATACTGCTACCAACTGCCACTATACTGCGACTCCCTTTGAATTCTGCAACCATGTTGCTGCACTGTGTGTGCACTGCTCTGTACTGTGTGAGCACTACTCTGCACTACACTGCACCACTTGTGCACTACATTGTTGCTGCTCAATTATTGTTGCTGCTGCATTGTTGCTTCAGAGAAACATCCAAAATTGGACAAGTAAATCTACAATCGAAAAATAAGACTGACTGTTGCTAGCTTCTGCACTAGCTCTTTGAAAATACAACGTTGTTGCTGGTCTACACTGCGTGAGCACTGCACTGCACTGCGCTGTTGCTACTCAACTGCTGATGTTGTTGCTCCCTTTCTGCGCTGATCAGGCTGTAGTACTGCTAGCCAATGCATTATCTTCTCATCTTCTGCTACAACTATCCATCCTGCTACTGTCTTAAGGCTGTCGTAGCTCACATGTGATCCAAGAGTTCGGAAATACTCAAGGATCTTGCCACTCGTAAATTTTGGATCTACAAATCCAAGTCAACCCATTTCTCTCCTTTCGAAATATGAGCTAACATAGCACAATCTCTTTCTGCCTCAATCTTGGAAGCTCCTGCTTGAGGATCTTCCTTCTCCTCTTTATCCTTTTTCTTAAGAGGACACTGTGTGGCATAATATCCCATTTCCCCACACTGGAAGCATTTGATCTTAGACAGATCTTTCTTCTTCTACTTCTGTTGCACCTTTGATGCAAGGGCAGTGTTATCTTTTTCTTCCTTCTTGACTTTCGAACCGTTGCTGCCATCCTCCAAATGGATTTTGAGGAGGTCTCTCCTCAGCTCTTCCTGCTGCAAGGCTGCCCACATCGCTTCCCATCCTGGAAGCCTTTCTCTGCCCAGAATGCTCTGGACAAAGACCTGATAGTCTTCTGAAACAGAGTGAAGAGTGAGCCTTACAAGCTCTGAGTCTTTAGGTGCTACCCCTACTGCTGACAGTTGATCTCGATTATCCTGAATACGAGACAATGAGTTAAAACGTTTTCCTTTCTTCATTCTGGTATTACACATCTTCTCCTCTAGGTACATCTTCCGTTGCTCGGAAGATCCTTGGTATAGCTTTTCCAGCCCTACCCACATCTCTCTAGCAGTTCCTTTTGCTGCTATGTGAGGTACGATGTGATCCTTCACACCATCCAGGATCAATCGCTTGGCTCCTACCATATTCTTCTTGAATTGTCTCAGATGTGTTGTAGCCGAAGGTTCTGCACATGCGCTCTCTATGAGGGCTTTTAGATCATGCTCATCAAGGAGAAACACAATCCTTGACTTCCAAATGACATAGTTGGAGGCACCCTCCAATCTATCTTGGTCACGCAATCCATTGTTGGCCATCTCCTCAACAGTCGATTTCTTTCTCTACCCCTCTGGTCAGCTAGACTTACGCACTCCTTGTGGAGTAAGTCACTCCTTTTGCTATGGACAGAAGAAACTGAGTTTCTTTGAGTAAGAAACTCTCTGAGATCAAGAAATCCCCAATCTGTGTTTTTCAGAAATTTTCTAACGCTTTATGTAGTAGCTCTTACTGCTGTGCAATAACTGCATCCGCCAGCTACGCTACCTCTTCTGCAACTGGAAAAATGCTTACCCCTCTGTCAACTCTCTCAGAGGAAGCCTTTTTCTGCACTGGATTGCCCTTCTGGCCTGGACAGCGTAATCTCTGGGAGGGTCTGCTGCTTCTTACGTAGATCCCAGTCTCTTCTGCGCTGATCTGCTGGATCACTCTTGTTTCTCCTGCACTTTAGCTTGAATAAGCTCCGATACCATGTGAAAAATCCTAAATCCGAATTCCTACTGCAACAATTCGGAATTACTTCACCTATTATGTTTCATAATTATTTCATTACATTGAAATACCGAAGTAATTACTGAAGCAGACTACACAAATAATATTGCGGAATGAATCTAAGTGTTGAAACAAACTGAAAAAAATTCAATGAAAAACATCCACATTTGACACAATTATTTTTGGACTAAGTCCCCGAAAAACCAAACTTCGAAAAACCGGTGCAACAGATCTGAAGGTTTTATATTATTAAGCAGCAGAATCTTGAGTAAAACTAGGGTGCCAATATCAAGCTCGCCCTTCAGAGAAATCTAGACAGCAAATGTAATTGTGAGATATACCTCACTCTACAAGTCTCTGGCTGATCTAAACAGCGCTGGTGAAGCCTTTCTCTGCCTCTGCATGAGTGCCTATGCTGGAACTGCGTAAGCCTGCATGGACAAGCTTGAGAATCTGTGTCATCTCTCTCTGCAACTGATCTAGCTGATCTGAGACTGGATTTTTGGCCCTCCTGGCTCATAAACCCCAGCCTCTAGCTATCTTCGAACTGACTCCGAGAGACACTGCATTGCTTCTACGTGATTTTCTACAGGGACTGCGTCATCTCTTCAGAAAACTGCACGGTCTCTCTCTACGTAAATGTTGCCTCTCTTTGTAATGTACTCTTGGTCCTCCTGACCAGTCTCTGCTTCTGCCCCTCTCTTAATCTGATCACTGAATCAAAATCACTTAGCAAACTTTGCCCTAGTGATTCGATTCTGACCAAAAGTTGTGTCTCCTCACACAAACTCGAAAATTCCAAATGCTCAATGTGCTCAACGTATTTTCCATAGACCCCTCACCTTCCTTATATTCTTTCGTTGACCCTTCAACGGCCAAGATTAAAACATAATCAAGGGTTAAGATTAATTTGGAGGTGATCCATGACTTTATCTAGAAGATTCACACTTAGTTTAATTAATACCCTTTAATTAATCAGTTTCCCTAAGTTTAGACTTAGGAAAACATTAAAAAACGATTAATTATTTTAATTAAACCATCTCTAAGTGGAATTTTCCAAAACCATTTATGGGTTTTATGGAATACATGTGTCCTAGCCTATATACAAAGTTACAAGGCTAGAGCACATCCGGCGGCTACCATAAATCAAGAGAGCCACAGTAATCGCAACGACTGCGCGGAGTTGTCACTCTAGTCCCTGCCCACTTCGTTCTAGTTGTCTCCCAACAACAGGTTATGGGGGGTAGTCCCTATGGAAATGAGATGATGGAAAACAAGTTGGGAACCAACTTGTCCGGGAGACATAGTTGAGTGGCCTAGCTACTTGGTAAAATTTAGCAAGATTAAGGATTTGATTAGAATTATAATTAAGACCAAATACCTTATGAAGTCAAAACTCTTGCTTATTATAAATTAGGACCAAGAAACTGGATGGACAACTACTGCTTAGATGCTTCACTAACTTATATGAGATGCAAGTGTTGATTTCTAGTAGCATCGGATGTGCTCTAAGTCTCAAATTTTGCAAGGAGGCTTACACACATGTATTCCAAAATACCCAGAAAGCGTTTTGCGAAATTCCACCCAGGTGGGGTTTTATTAAAATAATTAATTATTTTTAATGTAAGCCTAAGTCTAAACTTAGGGAATTAAAATAATTAAAGTATATTAATAGAACTGGTTGTGAAACTTCTAGAAAAAGATGAAGATGGAGTCAATATGATCTAAGCCGTTGATTATGTAACCAGCTCCAAAGAGAGAAGAAAAGAGATATTCACGCCTTAGAAATGAGCCACTTCGAGGGGGCAACCTCCAATACATTACATGAAAGAACAATTCTTGGATGATACAAATGAACAAAACCTCCTTCTATATATAGGAGTCCATGGGGCCATAATATAATCCTAGTGGGGCCACAATGAATAATGTAAGGGAACAATAATAAAAATATGGGGGTTATAGGGTTACAACAATAAAAATAAGGGGGTTACACTAACAACAATAAGGGACTATACTAGTAATATAGGGACCTAACATGCTCCTCTCCTTCAAAAAAGTGTTGTCTTCAATGCTTGAGTAGCTCTGGGTGCTTTTGTATAAAATTCTCATCCTCCCATGTAGAATATTCAGTGGGTAAGTTCTTCCATTTGATGAGATACTCTGAAATTGATCGATTTCGTAGCTATCTAGTTCTTGTTTCCGTGACCACTTCAGGTTCCAATATGATTTTTCCTTACTCATTAAGTTCTGGAAATATTGTTTGAACTGGAATATTTTCACCTATAACCTTCTTTAAGCATGAAACATGGAAAATTGGATGCACTCGCGAAGAAGCAGGAAGCTCCAATTTGTATGCCATAGTACCAATCTTTTGCAACACCTTGTACGGACCATAGTACTTTGGTGATAATTTATTATCCTTCTTAGCTTACTTGAGGGACATTTTTTTGTATGGTTGTAGCTGTAAAAATACCCAGTCTCCTACATCAAAACTTCTCTCGTTGCGATGTTGATCTGCCTGTTGTTTCATTCGATTTTGTGCCACATTTAGGTTATCCTTTAAGAGTTGGAGAACTTCTTGTTGATGCTCGATGTGATCTTCCAATGCTTGAACCTTAGAATTTTCTCTTAAAGATTATGTGATGGACGACAAATGATATCCATAAAGTTCCATAAATGGGGTCATTTTTGCTATAGTATGGAAGGAAGTGTTATATCACCATTCAGCGAGAGGTAACCACTTGACCCATTAGGTTTCTTTATCAGATACAAAGAAACAAAGATATCCTTCCAAACATTT
Source organism: Pinus albicaulis (assembly GCA_034641835.2). Taxonomy (NCBI): domain Eukaryota; kingdom Viridiplantae; phylum Streptophyta; class Pinopsida; order Pinales; family Pinaceae; genus Pinus; species Pinus albicaulis. The sequence goes on along the minus strand of CM076570.1, from coordinate 1,419,684,703 downwards.
ATTTACTATCTCAGTTTGACCATCAGATTGAGGATGATAAGATGAGCTATGAGCTAATTGAGTACCCAAACAAGAAAATAACTCCGTCCAAAAATTTCCAGTAAAAATGGGATCTCTGTCGCTCACAATAACCCTTGGGTTTCCATGTAGCTTTTGAATTGTGTCCATAAATGTAGTAGCAACTGTACTTGGTTTAAATGGATGAGATAATGCACAAAAGTGTGCATACTTGGTAAGTCTATCAACTACCACCATGATGACACTCTTTCCTTCGGACTTAGGTAAACATGTGATTAAATCCATTGAAATCTCCTCCCAACGTTGACTTGGAATGGATAAAGGTTGTAGAAGTCCCGGGGTCTTAATTGTCTCAACTTTATTCTGCTGGCAAACCAAACATTCCATCACAAACTTTTGAATATCAGATTTAAGGCCATCCCAAAAAAAATCTTTCTTCACCCTGTGGTAAGTTTTTAAAAATCCTGAGTGTCCTCCTAAAGGAAAAGTGTGCAATTCCAGAAGAATCTTTTGTTTTAGTTGGGAATTCTTACAAAGATATAAGTGATCTTTGTACCATAAGGAATCATTTTTCCAACTAAATGTATCAGATGTACTAGGATCTTGCTTCAACTTTTGAATGAGTGTCCATACATATTTTTCCTTCTTCCATTCATCTCTTGCTTCGGTTATCCAATCTGGTTGGATAATAGAAATGGCACAAAGCAATGCTTCCACCTCTTCATTCTTTCTTGAGAGTGCATCTGCAACAACATTTAGCTTCTATTTTTTGTAGATTATTTCAAAGTCATAACCCAACATCTTTGTGACCCATTTTTGCTACTCTTCTGAAGATAGTCTTTGTTCCAAAAAGTGTTTAAGACTATCATGATCAATTTTTACCTTGAAGTGTCTTCCCATTAGGTAAGGTCTCCATTTCTTTAGTGCATGTATTATTGCCAACATTTCCTTCTCATAAATAGCCTTTTGTAAATACTTTCCTTTGATTGAACGACTTTCAAAAGCAATGGGTCTTCCTTCTTGCATTAAAACAACACCAATTCCATTTCCTGAGGCATCACATTCCACAATAAAGGTTTTTGTGAAGTCTGGCATAGCTAAGACCGGTGCTAGGCACATTGCCTCTTTAAGATATTCAAAGGCCTTAGTTGCTTCAGGAGTCCATGAAAATGCATCTTTCTTCAATAATGTTGTTAGAGGTGCTGCTATTCTCCCATAATTCTTAACAAACTTGCGATAATACCCTGTTAACTTGAGAAATCCTCGCAACTTCTTTATGGTTGTGGGGACTTTCCATTCCTTAATGGCTTTAATTTTGTTAGGGTCTACTTTAACACCCTCGTGAGATACAATATGACCCGGATATTCCACCTCTTGTACTCCAAAGAAACATTTGGATGTTTTTGCATATAATTGTTTCTCCTACAATAGTTTGAGCACCCTGTCAACATGTTCAACATGATCCTTCCAAGACCTGTTGTAGATTAGTATATCATCAAAAAATACTAGCACAAATTTTCTAAGGAAGGGTTTGAAAATGGAATTCATCAACCTTGAAATGTAGAAGGTGCATTGGTAAGGCCAAAAGGCATGACCAAAAATTCATAATGACCCTCATGAGTTCGAAATGCTGTTTTTGGAATATATTCAGTGTTCATTCTAATTTGATGATATCCTGAAAGAAGATCCACCTTGGTAAAATAAATTGCTACATGTAATTCATCCAATAATTCATCAATCACAGGAATGGGAAATTTATCTTTAATGGTGAGCTTATTGAGCTCCCTATAATCCGGACACATTCGCCATGATCCATCCTTCTTGTGTACCAATACTATAGGAGCAGAGAAAGAACTTTGACTAGGTTGAATTATACCCGCCTCTAACATTTCTACAATCATACATTCAATTTCGCTCTTTTGGACATAAGGATATCTATAAGGCCTGATGTTTGGAGGAACACTTCCTGGAATCAAATGAATAGCATGATCATGATCACGAATAGGTGGGAGTCCTTTGGGAGTTTCAAACACCTTGGAATGATTGTCCAAAACTTGTTGGAGATCTGCAGAAATATATGATTTTGATGTCGGAACTTCTAGTGAGCATAATTGTGCAATTACGCCTCGTTGTTCTTTCTTTAGAAGCTTTGTCATGACATTAGAGCTTATTATCCTTCCCGGCTTCCCTTCAATACCCCGTAATTCGACTTCCTTTCCTTCTGAAAAAAATTCCAAGAAAAGTTCTTGAAAATTAAAAGCTATCGTCCCCAAAGATTGTAACCATTGTACTCCTAGTACAACATCAGCACCTCCCATAGGAATGGAAAGCATTGGACTAGTCAATACATATTCCCCCATGGTTAGCTTGATATTATGGCATTTTCAAGAGCAATTTATAGTTCCTCCATTTGCAACCATCACTTGACATTCTGGTGCTGGGTATAGGAAACAATTCAATTCCTTGGCTACCTTACAATGAATAAAATTATGGGTACTACCGGAATCAATCAACAATATTACCTTTTTCTTCTTGATATGTCCTTCTATCTTGAGAGTTTGAGGAGTGGTAATTCCTGCCAATGCATTACACGATATGGTCAGACTCATTTATTCTTCTTCTAGGGTTGGTTCCTGGTGTATATACTCTTCTTTTGAAGTTTTTTGTTCATTTTCTTCCTCCTCTTCACAATCTATGTAAAATAATTTCTTCTCAGCACACTTATGACCTTTAGTGTATTTTCTATCACAACTGTAGCAAAGCCCTTTTGCTCTTTTTTCTTCCAATTGTTGTGGTGTCAACCTTGTAGGTTGTGGAAATCTAGGTGTAGCCACACTTCCTTCTTTATAGAATTGAGTGGTAGGCTTCCTTATTGCCATAATTTTACATTCAACTTTTCTTGCCAACCTGAATGCCTTCTCCAATGAATCAGGTTCCAGAACGTGAACTTCATGTTGAATGTTATCCTTTAAAGTGCCTATGAAGAGATCAATCCTGTGTTCCTCTGGAATATCAGTTACCCTTATATTCAATTTTTGGAAGTCCTCAATGTGCTTCGCCACTACACCCTTTTATTTGAGATTGATCAATTGGCTAAAGAAGGTGTTGCTCTTTGTATCCTCATATTGTGCTATCATTTCCTCCGTAAAAATTGACCAAGTGACAATTTTTTTTACGAAAGCAAAGCCATCGATACCATACAAATGTATTTTTTTCTAAATGTAAAGTCGCAATGCATACCTTTTGTGTTTTTTGCATATTATTGAGATCAAAATATTCCTCCATCTGTAGTATCCATGTTACGGGATCCTTTCCATCAACTTCCTCATATCCATCTTTGGAATATGGTGGTTCTTTAATCCAACATTAGAGTTTATGAAATCACGATTAACATTTATTTTGTTCTCATCATGAGTTTCCTCTACTATATTTTTGCCATTAGGATAAATTTCTTGTATCAACTTTTCCAAACCTTCGATGTCTACTTTTAGATCATTCTTCATGTTTTCCATTTTTTCATCGATCTTAGCTTCCATGTCATCCATCTTAGCTTCCATGCCAACTTCCATGCCATCCATCTTAGCTTCACGCTTTTTTCTTCAAAACATCCATTTTCATTTTTTGTTGCTCTTTGCGAGAGCGAACTTTGGTGCACGTGCTCTTGTAATTATGATAGATCATGTTGCAATTCTTCATGTTCATGAGTCATAGTAGAGCCTTCTGAAGGCTTAATGGGTGTTGAATTATTTTTAGGGGCCATTTTATAACCCAATACTAATATATATTCTTCAATATTCCCTTGGAATAAATTCCAACTAATTGTTTTCAAACGAGACTTATGTAATTCGAAAAAAATAATACACACATTTTTCTTGCTTTTGAGGAGTGCAATATTGAAACTGAATTATCTCTATGATTTCGGATCTTCAATATCTTAAATTTAGTACTGAGGTAGCCCTCTGAATCCTGTTTCGAATGCCACAAGTCTGACCTGATTTGGATTCTTGAAAACAAAGTTGTGCCCAATCTCCTACGATGATTTAATTATGGACTGGTTCGGTAGAGCGAAGTTGTGCGACTTGCCATAACATCACTATTTCCTCCTTTTAGCTCTTGAAATTGATATAAAAGAAACTACAGTCCGTGTACTTGTGGCCACATCTTACAGAATCTCAATTTGACGCTCAGAGAGAGAGTTATGATGTTTTTCCCACGGTCACCTCTTCGAGATGAAATTCGGGAGACTGAACAAATTCTAAATTCCACAGATCATATCTCCAAAAATAGTGTGACCCAAGATCTAAAATTTTTACAAGATGTTCCTCGGGATTTTGGATTCGCTGTGAAAGTTTGAAGCTTTTGAACCACAAGTAGAAAAAGAGTTATAGCGAAAATACATAATGACCTATTGCAGGTTAGGTCGAACTACCAAAAGCCTAACTTTACATAGATCCTTATCTCCAGAAAATATTGTAGACAAGCTAAAATTTTGCGATGATGTTCCTCGAGTTTACGACCGCACTCTCAAAAATTTCAGCTTCTAAACCTTTGTAGAAAAAATTTATAGCGAAAAATGCCACGATGACACATTTGACAGCGAAACCACAGAATCAAAGCTACGAAACCAAATGTTATGAGAAACTAGCTCCAAAAATAGAAGAAGAGAGATCAACGCCTAAGCAATAACCACTTCGGAAAACCTCCAAGACATTACATAAATGAACAATTCTTGGATGATACAAATGACAAAACCTCCTCTCTATATATAGGAGTCCATGGGGCCACAATGTAATCCTAGCCGACCTAACAATAATAATGTAAGGGCACAATAATAATAATATGGGGGTTACAAGGGTACAAAAATAACAATAAGTGGGTTACACTAACAACAATAAGGGACTATAATAGTAATATAAGGACCTAACAGTCGTTGATTATGTTTTAATCTGGGTCGTTGGTTATCCAACGAGAAGATTATAAGGACTTCGATGGGAATTTGGAAAACACACCGAGTGAGTCTAGAGATCAATTTTCTCAAGTGAGCAGTGCAAAGCAGTCAGAGAAGATCACCAAGTTGATTCAATTGCAGTGAGGGGCAATGATAGTTCTGATTGGAAGATCTTTTCTAGAGTCAGGAATACATCACAGAGAAGGCATAGAAGAGAACGCAGAAGAGGCCACGTAGGGGCTATGTTGGGCAGCATAGTGCCACGCAGAGGTAGCACTGACGCCTTGAGGAGATCCAAAAATTTTGCTGAGTATCACTCAGATCCAGTGTTGGAGTGTCGGACTGTGAGACTGGAGGAGCAAAAGGACCAACAGAAGGAGGTGACATAGTCCCCAGCCAGAGTGACGCAAATATGTGTAAAGGCAACGAGGGGTTGTCCAGTTCAGTGTTGGGTCAGTGTTGGATCACCAGTGTTAACGTGAGGTAATCCTCACTAATTCTCTGCTAGTCAGATTCTCTGTGGATAGCCAGATTTGGGCATCCAGCTATATTCAGAGACTTTTTCTTAATCATACAAACCCTCAGCTATTGCACCAGTTTTCCCACACTGGCTTTTTCCAGTAACGGTGCCATGTGTGTTTAATTTTCTTGCTCAGATCTTGTTTCTGCATTTATTTTCATGGTTTATTTAGTGAAGGTTGCAGTGTATTTGCTTCAGTTTTTACTTGTAGAACACAATAAATAACTTGCATAATTTATCAAGTAGGAGAAGTAATATCAATTTGCTGCAATAGGATTCCAGGAATAAGAATTTTCACATGGTATCAGAGTTGTCATTGGGTTTCATAGAAGCGCATGTGAAGAAAGAGAGCAGACCGGAAGAACTTAGCATTGAAGAGAAATAGGGAGATCGAATCGCTGCGTAAGTAGCAGATCGAATCCCTAAGGGATTGCGAAGTACATACAAGGAGGGCAAGATTCTCGAGGAAAATCCCTCTCTGAGTGAGTCGACAGAGAGGTAATATTTCCAGTTCGTGATTTGTCAGCGGCATAGGGAGAAGCGCAACAAAAGATTTAGCGCAAAGTAGTCTACTAGTGGGATGCAGTTTTTCTGCAACATTTGCTAGGCAGAAGAAGAAGAAGACACTTTTTTAAGGAATTTTCTTCCTCAGTGAATTCTGAGCCAAGGAATTCTAATTCTCAGTTGCTGAGCAGCAGTAGCAAGTAGTTCTACTAACTCCAGCAAGAAATGCATAGGCTAGCGTAGCAGCTGCGCAGAGGAGAGAGAGGAAGAAATTCGACATTATTCAGTCAGCAAAGATGGAAGCAAATGGGCTGAGAGATCAAGACTGGTTGGAGGATGCCTCCAACTATGTGATCTGGCAGGCAAGGATCAAATGTCTGCTAGATGAGCATGATCTCAAAGTTTTCATCGATGGTGTAGTAGGTGTCCCCGTGGATGTAGATCCGTTAAAAGCTTACAAGAAGGATATGGCTAAAGGCAAGCGTTTGATCCTCCACGGAGTGAGGAATCATGTAGTATGTCACATCGCTGGCAAAGGGACTGCCAAAGAGATGTGGGATTCCTTGGAGACGTTGTATCAAGGATCTTTCGAGCAGCAAAAGATATTCTTGTAAGAGAATATGTGATCTACAACGATGCAGAAGGGAGAATGCATTGATCCATTCCTTGCAAAGATTCAAGAAACCAGAGATCAATTGGCAGTTACCGAATCTATGCCTCAAGGAACCGAGATGGTTAGACTAGCCCTGAAGTCAGTTTCAGATGAATGGCAAATCTTTGTTCAGAGCATCTTGGGCAAAGAAAGGTTTCCTGATTGGGAACAAATGTGGGCCGCTCTTCAGCAAGAAGAGATGAGGCGAGATATGAACAAGTGCAAACTTGATGGCAGCAGCAGCAGTGGGTCGAAGCCAAAGGAGGAAGAGAATGCAGCCCTTGCATCTAAGGGGTAGCAGGAGCAGCGGAGGCGGAAAAAGGACGTCTCGAAGATTAAGTGTTTCCAATGTGGTGAAATGGGTCACTACGCTACGTAGTGTCCTCTCAAGAAGAAGGACAAGGACGAGAAACATGATCCGTGGGTTGCAACTACAAGGATCGAGGAGGAGGAGTTTGTCATAATTGCCCACATATCTCCAGGGGAGAATTGGGGTGATCTAGAATTATAGTTTGAAAGAACTGCAGTTGGGCAGGATCCTTGAGTAGTCCACCTCTTGGAACAATACCTTGCTACGAGAGCCCATATTAGAAGTAGCAGGATGGACCCGTGTCAGTTGGTGCAGAGGATTATCGGAGTGATAGCAAGGTGGCTAGAAAGCGCCAAAGTCTGAGCAGCGCAGAGCAAAGTTGGCAGCAGTGCAGCAGGCGCAACACAGAGTCAGCGCAACACAACAACTTTATAGGGTCAACGCAGAGTCTAGCAGCAGTTAGATCTTCAGTATCAAATGCATCAAGTTGAACACTTAGTTCAGTAATTTTGGATGTTTTAATGCTACAACAACAACAATAGAGTTGTAGTTCAGATGCAGTTTGCAGCAGTATGCAGGGTCAGCAACAGCATAGATGTAGCAGCGCAGTAGTTGGTGGGCAGTAGTTTCAGACATCAGCAATGCAAAGGGAAATGTTACAAAGTTAGTGTATTGGTTCAGCAGGATGCATTACTAGAGCACATTCCTCGCTAAGAGGGAGTGTTGATTTCTGGTAGCATCGGATGTGCTCTAAACCTCAAATTTTGCAAGGAGGCATAGATGCATGTATTCCGAAATACCTAGAAAGCGTTTTGTGAAATTCCACCCGGATGGGGTTTTATTAAAATAATTAATTATTTTTAATTTAAGGCTAAGTCTAAACATAGGGAATTTAAATAATTAAAGTATATTAAAAGAATGGTGTGAAACTTCTAGAAAAAGACGGAGAGCGAGTCAATATGATCTAAGTCACTGATTATGTTTTAATCTAGGCCGTTGGTTATCCAACGAGAAGATTATAAGAAGGACTTCAATGGGAATTTGGAAAACACACCTAGTGAGTCTAGAGATCGATTTTCTCAAGTGAGCAGCGCAGAGCAGCTAGAGAAGATCATTGAGTTGATTCGATTGCAGTGAGGGGAAGTGATAGTTCCAGTTGGAAGATCTTTTCCTGAGCCAGGAATACATCACAGAGAAGGCAGAGAAGAGAACGCAGAAGAGGTAGCGTAGGGGCTATGCTGGGCAGCGCAATGCCACGTAGAGGCAACGCTGAAGCCTTGAGGAGATCCGAAGTTTTGCTAAGGATCAGTCAGATCCATTGCCGGAGTGTCGGGGTGTGAGACTAGAGGGGCAGAAGAACAACATCCAGCTAGTAGAACGACTAGCAGAAGGAGGTGACGCAGTCCCCAGCCAGAGTGATGCAGATCTACGCAGAGGCAGCGAGGGGTTGTCGAGTTCAGTGTTGGACCAGTGTTGGATCTCCAGTGTTAGTGTGAGGTAATCCTCACTAATTCTCTGTCAGTCAAATTCTTTGTGGATAGTGAAATTTGAGCATCCAGTTGTATTCAGAAACTTTTGCTTAATAATACAAACCCTCAGTTGTTGCACCGGTTTTCCCACATTGGCTTTTTTCGAGGACTTGGTCCAAAAATAATGGTGTCATGTGTGTTTAATTATCTTGCTCAGATCTTGTTTCCGCATTTATTTTCCGCAATTATTTAGTGAAGGTTGCAGTGTATTTGCTTCAGTATTTACTTGTAGAACGCAGTAAATAACTTGCATAATTTATCAAGTAGGAGAAGTAATATCAATTTGCTGCAATAGGATTCCGGGAGTAGGAATTTTCACAGTAAGTCCTAAGATATAGGTGAAATGCAAGGATCTTGATTACTTTTAAGTTATATGCCTAGTCTAAATGGAACCTTCCCCTTTCTTGTTTTGAGACGAGTCTTTAGACTAGGTTGTGGGATGGGAACCAACAGGAAGAAAGCAGAGACTTGATTAACGTTACCTCCCTCTGTGTTCCAACCGCACAGTGCCTTCAGCGCTGCAAACACTGTGGCTCTGACAACTGCAAGGTCACTGTTTTAACCACAAGAAATGGTTGAATCCCTCAAGCTATATGAGAAAGGGTTGTCATATGAGTCTATCAACCAAGCTTATGCTTGGAGGTAAGTTATTAATGCAAGTACAACCTAGAATGCTTATACAATGATTATGAGTGAGATTCTTAGTTTAAGATATGGATCTTTAAAGACAAGAGTACTTGTAAATCAAATTGCAATCTTACATCTAAGAAAGTGCCAATAACTTAGTGCAATTATCAAATCTACAAGATGCCAAATTCTCAAGATATTCAATCAACAATCTTATGCCACGATTATGTTCATAGACAATGCCATTGCTCAATTAAAATAAAACTTAAGATGCCAATTCTTCAAGATAAACAATAAAATTACCAAAGCTTCTTAAGATTTATGAAAGATCCCAAAGATTACGAACTTAACTTAGAGAACTTATTCAACAATGATTCTACCACAATTTCAATTAGATCTTAATGCCAAAGTGAATTAAACAATTTGAACAAGATTAAAGGATCTAGAGCTTAGATATGTGAGTGATTTAAGTGCAAAGTTTGACAATTCTTATAGCTAAGATAAGACAAATGAATGTTAAATTCCAAATAACCAATAATTGCAATAGCACTTTACAATGTTAGCACTTATTAACCTTTAGGACAGCAGTGAACCAATCACTCTAGATCTAGGAAATAACAAATGTATATGAACCAAAAAATGAGCAATGAAGTTCCTAACAACTTGCCAAGTGAAAACACAAGTTAGTTATCCTTATTATGATGAATCACTCACTGTTATATTATATCTGAAACATTTATTACAGCAGTAAGAAAAGTGAATAAACAGTGAGCTACTTATGCAATATCATATGCCCAAAATTTCCAAAGGCTAGAGTAAGTTTGTCAAATTGAAAAATTAAATTTTTAAGCCCTTTAAGATGTGATATTCAGAAAATATCAGATCTGATCTAGTGATTATGGAGAAAATTTTCAGCACGAAAATGAATAGATCTATGCTAAGGAACAATTCCCAAGTAGCCAAAACACAAGTAAAATTTTATCATGGAATTTTTAGTGTGTCTAGGCTATTTAGATGAGATTTTAGGGAACTAATATCACTACTATGAAGAGTTTATTACAGCTGAAGCAAAACAGAGATAAAATGAGGGTTTAGAGAGCAAACCCTAGGCCCAAGGCCTTGTAGATCACTTGCCCAAAATACCAAATTTCTCCAACGATTATGCTGCCTGAAAACACCAACTTAGGGCCAATTTTCTCTGCAAAACACACCAAGTATTTAGTCTAGAAAATTCAGAGATGAGCAAAGGGAAAATTAGGGCCAAGGAGGGCTAGCACTAGGCCCAATAGGGCTAGCATTGAGGGGAGGAAGTCCCAAAAGGCCATGGAAGAAGAAAAGGAGGAGGGAAAGGGCCAAGAATGCCTAATGCTGAAGGGAGAAAGCCCTCTAAGGTCTAGCGACTTAGGGTAGGATCCCTAAAGGGTTGTCATGGGCCCCACAAGGGCCACGACCTAGGGTAAGGAAGCTGAGAAAGGGAGCCGCAATCCCTTGGAAGGTTGCGTCTAGGGAGAAGGTGGAGAAAGGAGGGAGGAGAAGGGAGAGAAGGGAGGACGGAGGCTAGCAGAGGAGAAAAAAGGCTAGCAAAGGAAGGTCGAGGAGGAAGGAGGGACGAGGAGGGGAGGCTGTGTTAGTTTTTGTAGCATCAGATGTGTTCTAGCCACGAAATTTTGTGGAGAGGCTAGAATACATGAGATCTCTAAGATCCAGAAATCGTTTCTAGAAATTCCACTTAGAAGTGACTTAATCAGATTAATAACTAATTTTTTAATGTTTCCTAAGTCTAAACTTAAGAAAACTGGGTAATTAATCAATATTAATTAATTCAAGGTGTGAATCATCTAGAAACTCACACAGATAGATTCCAAGATGATCCTAGCCATCGATTATGTTTTAATCTTAGCCGTTGGAGCTCCAACAGAGGATTATAAGAGGAAGTCGATGGGCACTTAGAGAACACACTTGAACACTTGAGCAATTCAATTTCCTGGCAGAAGATCGATTTCCAGAGTAGTAGTAGTCATTTGTCAGAGAGAGTCAGAGATTGAAGCAGTGAGAGAAGGGCAAGGACAGTGATCCGGAGGAAGTTTTCCAGATCCATAGAGGCAGTAGCGAGAGGGCCAAGTTATACCAGTGAAGCAACACAGAGCTCTATGCAGTAGCTTTAGAGAGGATAGTTCGATTTTTTGAGAAGGGAAGACATCTTCAGTTCCAGAGGCCGGGAAGGAGTCCCAAAGTGTTGGAGAAGAATTTTCCCAACCAGCAGAAGGCAGAATGACTTCATCAGAGACCAGTCAGAGGCTTGACGTCAAGCAAACTGTGCAGTGCAACGCAGAGGGTCAGAGGGTCGAGTTTTCTGAAGGCAAGGTGTGTCGAGGATTGCCTGTGGAGGATTGTTGTGGATTGCCAGTTTCAGGCATCCAAATTGTACTCAAATTTTCACTGCTGCATAATAATAAAAACCCTCAATGCTACACCAGTGTTCCCAAGTTAGGTTTTTCCGGGGACTTTCGTCCAAAAATAATTGTGTTATTTTTATGTGTGTGCTAGCATTTCTCAGCTTGCAGCGTTTTAGATTTCCATAGAATTTTATTTGTGAAGGTTGCAGCGTGTTTATTTTGATATTTGTCGTCGCAGATAAGTTGCTAAATTAATTAACAAATAAGAGAAATAATACCAGTTGCTGCAATAGGATTCTAGTGTAGGAATTTTCACATGGTATTAGAGCGCAGTTGATCAGCTGGAGAGATCATAAGCGAAAAGAAGGAATTTCGCTGCTCTATAAGGGCAGCAGATCGAAATTCCCAAGGGCGGCACAGTATTTTGCCAAGAGGCCAAGTTGCTTGAGAAAGTTCGATTTTTCTGAGAGAGGCAGAAAAATTCAATTCTTCCAGATCAAGTGATTCCAGAGGTAGAGGGAGCAACTCAGATTGTTTTTTGGGAAGATCTCTCACTAAAAGCAGAGGGTTTTGCAGCAGTTCGCTAAAGAAGAACCAACATTGGGGTGGAAGAGAGAAGAGCACACATGTTTGAGAGAAAATTTTCCACAGGGAACTTCTAGTCTCAAGAAGTTTGATTTTCCTTGCAAATTGCCAGTAGTTGTGAGCAGATCTTCTCACTCCATAAGGGAGTGCGAGTAGCAGAGCAACAACCAAGTAGAAGTAAGGAGGGAGTTTTCGACAATTCATTGAGATGGCCACTGCAGGGCTTCGTGATCAGGATATGTTGGATGGAGCTTCCAACTACATCATCTGGAAGGCTAGGATGTCCTTCCTTCTAGATGAATATGGCCTGAAAGCCTGCATTGATAGTAGTGAGAGTTCCTCAGGATGCATATCAGCTGAAGGAATATAGGAAGGAGATAGCGCAGGCGAAGCGGTTGATCCTGGATGGAGTCTAGGATCATATTGTCTCACATATAGCGGCCAAGGGAACAGAAAAAGAGATGTGGGATGCTCTCTCCACGTTATACCAGAGTACTTCCGAGCAGCGGAAGATGTACCTAGAGGAGAAGCTAATATGCATCCCAATGCAGAAAGGGGAAGGCATAGACACCTACCTTACCAAGATTTAGGAGGTCCGGGACTAGTTGACAGCGGTTGGGGCAGAACCTCAATCCACAGAGCTAGTGAGATTGGAAATCAACAGTGTCTCAGAGGACTGACAGGTCTTTGTCCAACGCATATTGGGCAGAGACAAGCTACCAAAGTGGGACAAGATGTGGGCTAACTTGCAGTAGGAGGAATTGAGGTGAGCTCTTCTAAAGAGCTCCATCAGTGGCAGCAACAGTAGATCGAATATGGTGTAGGAGGAGGAGAATGCATCCCTCGCATCTAAGGGTCCCAATCAGGGGCAGGGGGAGCAGAGGAAGAAGAAGGACCTATCAAAGGTCAAATGCTTCATATGTGGTGAACTCGGTCACTATAGTACCCATTGTCCTCTCAGGAAAAAGGTCAAGGAGGAGAAGTAGGACCAACAAGCAGCTTCAACAGAGATCGACAAGCTTTCCTCCAAGTTGGAGGAAGATTTTGCAATGCTCGCCGATATAACTCCAAGAGTGAGGTGGGGTGACTTGGTGAATTCCTAGAGCCACGAATTTTCCACTTGGAGAAATTAATCTCTAACATTTTAATTTTGACTCTAAATTAATTGATTTTCTAGCTTAGGATTTTATTTTATTTTTTCTAGAAAATTTAATTAATTGACTCATGAGGGGATTAATTATTTTTCCACCCTCAAATATTTTAGGCATGGTGTCTAATTATGAGGGACCATGCACTAAAATATTTTTTACATAAGATTTTACAAAGTCAACCCTTAGAGGGGAATACTCGTTTGTTATAGACCCTCATAATATTTATCCAATTTTGTTACTCAATATGATCTAAGAGACCAAGTGATTTGTAATAAAATAATTTAGCCAATTAGCTTAAATTATTCCCAAATCACTTCTACAATAGACTCGACTAAAACACTAGGACTTACCTAAGACCTTGTCAATAAATTCCACCATAGCTTTGGGGTTGAGGCTGGAGGGAAAAACTTTGTCGATTATCTGTTTTTAGAGACACAAATAATCAGTGAGATGAAAAACCTCCTAGGATGAAATTCGTCGCCAAAATCATAGGCTTACCTAGGTTGTTACATAATTAAACAGTCGTACTAGCATCATTTACATTACAAATTTGCAGGATGGGTTTACAATGACATGATAGCTGGTTGGCTGGCGATTCTGATCCTTGAAAAATTTGGTGCAAGTGCTTCCTTGTAATTGTGCCAAAATGTGTGCAACAGGATCAATATCACCGATGGTTATGTGACAAGGAGTGATAGAAGGAACAACCGACAAGTTAGACACCCCCCCAGCGTCATAGGGAAAGATAGGGGCCTCAGTGGAATCATTGGCATCATAGGCAAGGTTGTTATTGCAAGAATGATCCCTCAATCCCCAAATTTCCCATTTAATAGACGAATGGTCAAAGATATCCAAAGAGGTAATGGGGGGATCCCTTTCAAGGGCTTTACTATATGCAATGAGAGGGGGACAATCCTGAGGAATCAAGAGAATACTAGTAGCTTTATCTTATAGGTTAATTCCCCATTTATATTGTTATCAAGATCCCCTTCACAATTACTTGATTCTTATTGGTTGTTCGAGACAGGATCCACTTGACTCTCTAGAAAGGGGGCTTCTTGACTCTCTTCTTCTTTATTTACCTCATCCATGGATTTATCAAGGTCCAAATGAGCTTGGAGTTCTTTGCTCTCTTGGGTACTGCTAAGATCACCTTGATTAGTCAATTTCTTCATGAAGACATCCTCGAATTAATCAAAATCTTCAATACTTCTTGGAGGGAGGTTTGAAAACTAGTCCCTAGCCTCACCCTCAAGTGACAATGAAAAGAGCATCATAAAGATAACATTGTCATCCTGATTTTGCATCCATAAGGTACATTCCCATATAAATTCGACCATATATTTCTTGGCATCAACATTATTTCCATCAAACTAGGAAACCATTCATAATGTTTAGCAATTAACAGGTGAGGAGCAACCAGGGAGGCCCTTAGGTTCAATGCTTTAAAGGAATTTAGGCGTTGAACATTATCTTCAACCACTTTTAGTTTGAGCTTCTTGTGTGTCAGGAAGCGGTCAACTAAAGTAGATAAAGGGATACTTTTAGGCTTGTTTGATTTTCAAGCCAACCCCCAGATTTGGTTCCAATAGAGAGGAGGAACTTATAAATTTGAACATCTTCATGAACGATGTTGGCCTTCGAGATATATGGCTTGAAATTAGCCACATGGTTAAGTGTTGAAGATGGGTCATCATCAAACCTAGACAAAGGTTCCTTATGATTACAATTAATGGCATTTGGGTATCCCAAAACCCACTTAATATACAATGTTGGTTGATCTGTTGTCCAATCCTGAGTATTCTATGGAGACCATACGTGGAGTCGCCAAGGTTATTGAAATTGTCTTTACAAATGCTTGCTTCACCCTACAAGCATTTACTTTGAAGTTCAATGAGGAACTAGGGCTTCGTTCCTTCAATGCAGTGGCCAATAGATATAGCAATATTATCATACGGGGAACAAGACACACGTCTCGTGTCCCCAAAAACAGTGCTAAAAATGTTATTTCTCAAACTAGCAGGGGTCCTATAGAGAAGCTACTAGGTCAAGTGGCAATAATGGAGCAATAGCCCACTGTCACCTCAGCTAAAGCTCCTTGCTCTTTACAGACTTTCGCCGATAGGAGTCTCACTATGAGAAGAATCACTAGGAAAGATGGATCAATTGTTAATTTTGGACTAGGTCCAAACTCCATGTTGTGATGCTCAAATGAAGATGCCAATATTTTTATTCGATTCCTCTTTCAGAGAAGTGCAAGATTGATCTAAAGATCATCTTAATCCAATGAGCAGAACATTTATTTTGAATTAATTCCACTTATGTGCAAGGTTGGCCAGAATTGTAATGTAGGCTTGGAGCCCCAACAGATGTGTCACGCACCCTCACTGATGGATATATATAGGTCAACATTGGAGGTCATTTTCACCATCACTCATCACACATTCTCTCTCTGCATCTGATTGGTTCGATCATCCTCTTGGAGGCTCTTCTTCTCTCACACGTGGGAAAACAACAGCTAGGGTTTTCTATTTTGATCTAGGGTTTCAACGCAACTTTGACCAGCGTTGACTTTGGTCAATGCTTAGTTAACTTGACCTCAAACTCTCCCAAAATTCTGATTTCTGCAGTCCGCATTTTCTGGCACAAAAATCGAGGTTTGACGTTGACTTTGACTTGGTTGCGTTGACTTTTTGCTGCTGTTGTTTTGCATTGACCGTTGACTGGACAACGTTGACTTTTGTTGTCTTTGGGTTGACCATTGTAGAGCTGTCCGAGAGGGTTGTGTGAAACATTCTAGTTGGCTGACCGTGAGGAGACTTTGTTGGTTGAAGCATCCTATTGACCACCGTAACGCACCACAACACATATATTTTGCTAATCAAGTTAAGTGTATTTTTGGCTTGTCTTCCGTCGATCTATTGGTATGTTCTATCAGCATTTTACTTTCTTGTTTATGTGATTGTTGTTTGATATCAAGTATAAAAGTAAAGTTGCATCAAGCATAGAACATCTACGAAAATTTACATGGTATCAGAGCTAAGGTGAAGACAAAGCCCAAGTTTGTATTAAGAGCAATCACAAAAGAAGTAGCATTCGTCAAGGACCCTAGTTTTAAAAAACGGAATCGGTCAGCTACCAGGCCGAGGGTCGACTCCGACTCGGACTCCGAATCGGTAATGACTCGGTCGACTCGGTTTCAATGACTCGGTTTTTGTAAAAAATACATTAAATATTAATTTTTTTGTACAAAAACATAAATTTAAAGATTTTTATTCATGTTTCCAAACACAAAGCATTACAATATAGACAAGTCACAAAAGACAACATATGATCAAAGTAGGCTCATGAATATATCCATTATATCAAAATTGCACCTAGTGCACTGTCCAACACAGCATGATGATATAGAGATCAAAACAAAAAACATAACCAATATCACTAACATCATGTCATCAAGGTACATAGAGGGATTGGTGCTCTTGATTAAATACGAGTTCCATACCCTAATACATGACAAAATTCGATGGAAACATTGCAATAACCCAATCCTGAAATCCTGAAAAACTGATAAGTCTGCTAGATTTTGAATGAGATCTAAAATTCTACTTTCTCCATATGAAATCCAATGAGGTTGGAACCACTCTCAAACATCCTGAGTCATTTCATGGTAATGTTAAAAATTTAAGTAAAAGGATGAAAATGAAGATTAAGGAGAATAAAGATAAACCAACTCCACAACTCTTCAGAAAACCCTCACAAATGCTCAAGCAAATTGAATGAGAAAGATGTGAGGTATTGAGAGGGGTTGGGTTAGTTAAATAGGATGGGGAGGGGTTAGAAAACCTAAAAAAAACCTAACAGCAGAATTAATTGACTTAATTTGAGTTTAAGTCTGTTTTCAATTTTAGGCCTGCGGCATTGGATTGACTAGGCGATTAACTAGTCATCAAAAAAACAGCTCGATAACAAACAGTAGTGGTAGTTTCATCTACAGTCGGACAGTGAGCTTGAGCAGTCAACTTGAACACAAATCAGGTCGGAGAAATCGAGTGGTTTTAAAACTATGTCAAGGACCCATGGGTACCTCAAATTATAATGGCTTCAAAGCTGATGACAAGTTGACTGGCAGGGTTGACTTTCATGCTTGGAAGATGTCTTTGGATTTAATGTTGGAAGACCAAGATGTCATGGACTATGTGTAGGGTAAAATCCAAGAGCCTCCATCATCTGCACCTGCTGCCACCAAATCAAAGTATAAGAAAGGGGAAATCAAAGCAAAGCTGATCATCCGGGATTCCATCCATAAGAGTCTGGTTGCCTACATCTAAGAAGATGTATGATAAGTTGGTCAATATGTTCAGGGCCAACAATGCAAATCAAGTCCTTTTCTTTAAGAACCAATTGAAGAATCTTAAGAAAGGCAGGGATGAATCCGTTCAATCTTATTTTCTGAAGTTGATTGAAATCAAGAATAATCTTTTTGCCATTGGGGAGACAATAGCTGATCGAGAAATGGTTCTCACCGCACTTGGAGGTCTCTCCTCCGAATGGCATGTATTCATTACTACCATTCTCAATAACAATGTGATCTTTGATTTTGACGGATAATTGTCGAGATGCACTCAAGAGGAAACAAGAATGATGGAATATGAAAATGAAGGTAATGTTGCCTTCACCGCTCGTGCTAAGAAGAAGAACAATGGTGGTCCAAGGAACCATGGAAGAGCAGGGGCCCAAGGAAAGAAAGGAAGATGCTACACATGTAACAAGACCGACCATTATGCTAGAGAATGCCCTAATAAGAAGGATTCTCCCGGGGATGATGACAACAACAACAACAGGAAGAATGGCAATCAAAGGAACAACAGGTTCAAAGGAAAGAGGAAGGCTCCCTCTGTTCGCAACGAAAATGGGCAACCTTTCAAAAGGTCAAGAAATTCCAGGTATGAGGAATCTAATGTTGTTGATGATAAGGAAAATGAATTCATTCTTGTATCTGCACTCTCTGCTGCATCTCCACCCGACACTATGGATGTCTAGTTCATTGATAGTGGTGCCTCAAGGCACCTCACTGGGTTTAAGGAAGCACTTTCTGATTTGGTTGAGAAGGATACTAATCTGAAAATTATCACTGGAGATAATGCCATCTATCCCATGAAAGGGACTGGGACTGTGACCCTCCACTTATCTCAAGGGTAAGTCCTTCGCTTGCAAGATTTACTATATGTACCTAATTTGAAGAAGAACCTTGTGTCTATTTCGGCCATGGAAGACAAAGGTTTCAAGGTGGCATTCGTCGATGGGAAGGTACGCATCTGGAAGAAGAGTTTCAACGAAGCTATCAAGATTGGGTATAGATTTGATACACTCTACCACGTTGGAAGAAGTCCACTGG
Organism: Pinus albicaulis; assembly: GCA_034641835.2. Lineage (NCBI taxonomy): Eukaryota > Viridiplantae > Streptophyta > Pinopsida > Pinales > Pinaceae > Pinus > Pinus albicaulis. Next base: position 1,419,666,065 of record CM076570.1, on the reverse strand, counting down.
GGGCTATGACATGTGATACTATTCGTCAAACTGAATCAATGCACCAGAGATATGGACACCTTCATTACACAGCCCTTCCCAAAGCAAGGAAGATGGTGACAGGGATGCCCGAATTCAAAAATGATCATGAAGGTCTATGTCAGGGTTGTGCCGAAATAGAAGTGGAGATATGCCACGATGTTACCTTTGATGAAGATGCTTCCCTCAGGAAAGTAATAAATCTTCTGAGCTCTGAGGAAGATCATGAAGTAAGGTCTAGGAATCAAGAAGAACCGAAGGATGAGATGATACCCGATATTGAAGGACCAATGGACCCCATTGATCCACCTCCTTCAATGAAGAGAAGACCCTCATGGCTCAGGGATACTCTCGAGGATGCCAAGGGACATACAGCCCCAAGGGGGACATTCTGTGAAAGCAAGAAGTCGAATAGATACCAAGGGTATCTAGCAGCCATGAGTACAATCATACAATCTAAGCCTGGATCTTTTGAAGAAGTCGTAAAACATCAAGTCTAGAAGGATGCTATGCACGAAGAGTACGAGTCCATTATGAAGAATGATGTGTGGGATGTGGTTCCGAGACCGGAGGAAAAAATTGTTGTCACCTCGACATGGCTCTATAAGATCAAGCATGGATCTGATGGTAGGCGGAAAAGTTCAAGGCAAGATTCGTTGCCTGAGGCTTCTCTCAAAAGGAAGGCGCACACTATGATGATATATTTGCACCTGCGGCCCGATATACCACCATCCGATCTATCATAGCCCTTGTTGCTACGCAAGGATGGAATCTTCATCATATGCATGTGAAGACTGCCTTTCTACATGGTTCGATAAAGGAAGAGGTGTATGTGGAGCAACCTCTAGGGTTCGAAGTCCAGGATAGAAACACCCGTGTATGTAGGTTGAAGAAAGCCCTCTATGGATTGAAGCAAGCCCCCAGGGCTTGGTACGAGAGGATAGATAGCTACTTGATGAACCTGGGCTTCACTCGTAGTAATGTTGATCCAAACCTTTACTTCAATGTTGATAGAGAAAAGCCTCTCATTCTAGTGCTATATGTGGATGATCTCTTCCTGACAGGTGCTGACCCTCTCATTCATCAGTGCAAGAGGGAGCTCGCTTTTGAGTTCGAGATGAAGGACCTAGGACTGATGCATTACTTCCTAGGCCTGGAGGTCTGGCAGAGACCTGGCAAGATTTTCCTCTCTCAAGGAAAATACATTGTGAAGCTGCTGGAAAGATTTGGAATGGTGGACTGTAAGTTCGAGTCGACACCGATGGAGCTCAGCTTTAAGAAGTTGAGTGGCAGCGTTGTTGTACTCGTGCTAGCAAATCCTACTGAGTATCGTCAACTCGTAGGGGCCCTGATGTTCTTAGGGAACACCCGTCCAGACGTATGTTTTGCTGTGAACACTTTGAGTCAACACATGGTTGATCCTCATAACATTCACTGTGTTGGTGCCAAGAAACTCTTGAGATATCTCTGGGGCACAATAGACCATGGGCTGAGATACACTGTCGGGAGTTTGAGACTTCGTGGACATACTGATGTCGATTGGGCTGGCAGTGTGGTAGATCGCAAGAGCACATCTGGATGTTGCTTCACACTTGGGTCTGCTTCAAGCAGGAACCAGAAGTTGGTAGCTTTGAGCATCACTGAGGCCAAATACATTGCAGCGTGTATGGCCTGTTGTGAAGCCACTTGGTTGCGAAAGCTCTTCAGTGAGTTGTACGAGCATGTGCTAGATGCCACTGTTATCCTTTGTGATAACCAGAGGGGGATTCATTTGTCAAAGAATCCCATTTTCCACGATCGATCCAAGCATGTTGATGTCTAGTACCATTTTATCCGGGATATGGTACAACAAGGTGTCGTAAGGCTCGATCATATAGGAAATAATGAGCAGGTCGCAGATATTCTCACGAAGCCCTTGGGGAAGGTCATGTTCCTAACCTTCTGTGAGAATCTTGGAATTGTGGATCGACCCTATTCTAAGGGTCCTGTTGGACGATGAGCTCTGGGAGCTCCAGGGGGCTTTGGGGATAGCTTCTTGGAGCTATAAGCAACCACAGGGCTAGGCTTGCCAAACCTTGTTCGTGTGCTCCTGCCCCACCATTATGATATTGAGTTGGTTCACCTCTCTTTGATCTATGCCTCACATGCATCCTACCCATGGAATCCCAGACTCATGGGAAGTACCTCTCATTTGGCCAATGAGGTGGGAAAAGCTAGGGACCAGTAGCAAAGACCGATGGACACATCGGAGATTGTCGTACTCTCTATGTTTATGATGGCACGTGTCCAACCACTTGATCTGGGATGAAGTCTAGTGAGGTTTCGGACCTCCAACTGACTTCGGGTCAGTTAAACTAACTTCGGGTTAGTATATGACTCTCTTGAGTCCAAGTGAGGTATCGGACCTCCAACTGACTTCGGGTCAGTTAAACTAACTTCGGGTTAGTATATGACTCTCTTGAGTCCAAGTGAGGTTTCGAACCTCCAACTGACTTCGGGTCAGTTAAACTAACTTCGGGTTAGTATATGACTCTCTTGAGTTCAAGTGAGGTTTCGGACCTCCAACTGACTTCGGGACAGTTAAACCAACTTCGGGTTGGTATGTAACTCCTTTGAGTCCTATAGAAGTTTTGGACCTCTGAGTTGATTTTGTCAGTCGGGGGTAATGTCTTTGTGACTCACCTTTTTGTTCTGAAATAAAGAAGCTAGCAAAGCAAGTTACGGCAGGATGACTCACGATTTTTGGATGGCACAGATGGATGGAGTTCTCCCTAGTTGAGAGGGAGTGTTAATTTTGGACAACTAGGTCCAAACTCCATGTTGTGATGCTCAGATGAAGATTCCAATATTTTTAATGGATTCCTCTTTCAGAGAGGTGCAAGATCGATCTAAAGATCATCTTGATTCGATGAGCAGAACATTTATTTTGAATTAATTCCACTTATGTGCAAGGTCAACCAGAATTGTAATGTAGGCTTGGAGCCCCAACAGAGGTTTCACACACCCTCACTGATGGATATATATAGGTCAACGTTGGAGGTCATTTTCACCATCACTCATCACACATTCTCTCTCTGCATCTGATTGGTTCAATCATCATCTTGGAGGCTCTTCTTCTCTCACACGTGGGAAAACAACAACTAGGGTTTTCTATTCTGATCTAGGGTTTTAGCACAACTTTGACTAGCGTTGACTTTGGTCAACTTGACCTCAAACTCTCCCAAAATTTCGATTTCTATAGTCCACATTTTATGGCACAAAAATCGAGGTTGGACGTTGACTTTGACTTGGCTGTGTTGACTTTTTGCTGCTGTTGTTCTGCGTTGACCGTTCACTGGACAACGTTGACTTTTGTTAACTTTGGGTTGACCGTTGTAGAGCTGTCCGAGAGGGTTGTGTAACACATTCTGGTTGGCTGACCGTGAGGAGACTTTGTTGGTTGAAGCATTCTGTTGACCGCCATAATGCACCACAACACATATTTTGCTAATCAAGTTAAGTGTATTTTTGGCTTGTCTTCTGTCGATCTAGTGGTATGTTCTACCAGCATTTTACTTTCTTGTTTATGTGATTGATGTTTGATGTCGGGTTTAAAAGTAAAGTTGCATCAAGCATAGAACATCTACGAAAATTTACATCAATGATCGAATATAAGGTGATTCCAAAGCCTATTCACAAGAGAGGCTTAGATAATAAGCTCACTTGCTTTAGAAGCAAGATGTATGGCTCTCTAAGAAGGGCTAAGAGGATACTCGAATCTAGGGTTGAGAGGTATGTCTTGATAAAAGGTGTCCTACACCAAAGAATCATAGAAGAATAGGGTTTCTAAGCAATCCTTGTGAAATTGGAGTCACAAGGTTGCGGGACCACAAAGAAGCCTTAGTGGACCCAAACAAGGTCAAGGGTTTGGGGTTGAACAACAAGCTAATGGACTTGACCAAGTTAGGGAGGAGAAGAGAATCATGGGGATTGGACTTCTCTTGAAATTTGAATGCAATGATCCAAATGAAGACACTAACCCAAGGAAACCTAGGGAGCAAAACTGTCTTTGAGTTAGGGCTTGCAATATCTTGAGATTCCACCGTCGAATTAGCCTCAAATTTGGAGAGCCTCTTAAGAAGACCTCAGTACAGTTCTTGAGATTTTCAAGGATTTATGATGGCTAGAAACAATTTCGTGTGATGCCCTAGGAGGCCTACTATGGTTAGGCCTTAGAAAAGGAGAATATGTGAAAAGGGTTTTCTTTTGATGATTAACTAGGACTAGACAAGTCTCTAGCCTATTGGGAGAATGGAGTCTTAATGAGATCAATGTTTAGAGAGGCTTATTCCCAACCAAGGAGTTCCCCAGCAACTTCATATGCCCTTAGGAAACAACTAGGTTACTTAGGGAAATTTATACTCTTTATGCTGCAATCGATGACTTATCAAGGAAAATCATGAACAATCATGTGCCCCTAAGACAATAACTCACCATACTTCACAAGAATCATATGAAAAATACCTCACAAAGACAAGATTAGCAACTTCGCATTAGCATTAGGGCATCTACACTAGCTTCATGAACAAAAATATTTCATAGATCATTACATCAAACAAAGTACAAGATAAAATATGAAAAAGAGTACTCACAAGTATAGTGAAATTATTCCAATCATCAAAGTGCAAGAAAATCAAAGCTCCAGGACAAGAACTAAGCTCTTCCAAACATCGAAATGCATCAAGAAACCAATTCGTCCATTAAAAGGCTTAGCAAAAATCCCAAAAGAAACAAATGATCCAAATCCAAGTGATGATCAAATGAAATGATCATCACATCAATATATATCCTTCCTCCGAGGTTCGATTTCCCTAACTAAACCTAACAATGCCCCAATTAATAAAATAATGTGTAAAAATAACATAACTTTGTGACAAGCCCACCAAGATAGCTCCATAATACAACAATAAGCCTCTCAAGAGGGCAAAATGATATACAAAATAGGTTGAAGGGCCATTGAAGAGGCCTAGTGGAGTCCAATGTGTGCCAAGGTGAATGAATGAGCTTCAAACATAGTGATCAAGGGGTTGGCCCCATGATATCCAAGCAGATGACATGTGGCTCCCAAAGTGGCTATGGGGGCACAATATCATCCTCATGGGTCTCCAAATGAATCGAATGAACCTGTATCCCATCTATAATGGTTGGAGTGATGCAATCACTCCCATTCACTCCCGTTGTCTCTCGTGGTGAGACACATCCTCATCTAGGCCTCGGATCAGCTACCAAGCGTGTAGTGCAACAGTAGAGCCGGTTGGGCAAGGTGTTCTAGGTGCATCATCATCATCCAATAGATGGAACACGAGCAAACCATAAGTGAAACTAAAGGATCCCATGGAGCGGTAATCTATTGTCTGCTATGGTGGATACCCATGGCTCTCAACGCTCACCCAACAAATGCCAATATGACCCTCTAGAAGGCTTGAACCCCGTATAGGGAGACCAAAACCTAGATGAAGACCCACTTGCAATCTTGTATAAGATCCAATGTGTCCCCTCACCTTCCAGTACAACGAATCATTAGTGCAATTTGTTGATTTTTGTAGCATCAAAAGGTGTTCCAAGTCTCAAAATTTGTAAGGCGGATTGGACATCAGTGTTCCAAAGAACCCAGAAGCCATTTCTAGAAATTCCACTCGGTTCATGTTTTATTAAAATAATAAATTATTTTAATAGAAACTAATGGGTATTAATAAAACAGAGTGTGAATCTTCTAAATAACGAAGATCAAGACAAGTTTTAATCTTAGCCATTAATTAAACGTCTAATTTGGGTCGTTGATTCATCAATGAGAAGATTATAAAAGAAGGCATGAGGTTCGTTTGGAAAGCAAGCCAGGCATAAACTCAGTAACCCAAATAAAGTCGATTCTGAAGGAATAGAATTCGATTTCAAAGGGAGAGTTGCAGGGCGAAGGAAGCAGAGTGAGTCAGCAATGACAGGGGTCGAGGAAAGAAGGACGTAGAAGGCTAGAGAAGGCAGCACAGAGCAGCAGCGAAGAGAGGTCACACAGGAAAGAGTGATGTAGTCTCACGCAGGCACTGCACAGAGAGACACACAGAGGGACGCAGAGAGGAGTTGTAAGTCTCCCGGGTGTCAGAAATTCTCCAGAGGGTTCGTGAGAATTTATCTCAAGTGTTTTCCAAAGAAGTCTGCCAATCTTTTCCTTGTAAAGAATTTCATTGCTGAAGAATAATATATAAAATCTCATCTGCTGCACCAATTTTCCCGCATTGGGTTTTTCCGGGGACAATTGTCCAAAAATAATTGTGTCTATGTGATTGATTCTTATGCTTGTATTTCTTACTGTTCTATTATCTGCATATACTTGAGTGAATGTTGTAGTATTTATTTCAAAATTTACTGGAAGAATTCTGTAAATAACTTATTGGAAATAATAAGTAGGAGAAATAAATCTATCATTGCAAAAGTATTTTTAGGATTGAAATTTTCACATGGTATCAGAGAAAAGATGAGTAACAGGAGCAGAGAACCGACGATGGAATGAAGATCAAACGTTGCTACAGCAACAACATGGAAGGGTTCACGCAGTTCTCTAGAGAAGAGGGAAAGCATGAAAGAGCAGATGGATCACGACGTTTCTGTTCTGGCATCCAGATTGGAAGAAGAATTTGCTTATGTGTCAAGCTCTGCTTCTCCTGACATCTGGTATATTGACAGTGGTGCTTCTGCTCACATGACGAGAGTGCGAGAATGTCTCTCAAGCTACCAAGAAGAGAAGATGAATTTTAAAATCACCATGGGCAATAAGGCGAAATGTACCCCTGTTGGAAGAGGTACCATAGTGTTTCAAACAGAAGCTGGTAATAAGCTTCGGGCCACCAATGTGTTGCATGTGCCTGGGTTGGGGATGAACTTACTCTTTGTGTCATACCTTCAAAACAAAGGCTATGACGTTTACTTCATTGGAAAAATAGTATACGTCAAACACCCGAGTTGGAAGAAGAAGGCACAAATTAGAGTCAAGAGCACTAAACTATACAAGTTACAGCTCGAATCCCCAATGGCACTGATAGGCAACACTGATGAGAAGGATTTGAATGAACTATGGCACATGAGTATGGGGCACTTATACCATGGGGTGGTAAGAATTCTCAAGAAGACTATCAGGGGAGCTCCAGAACTGAGCACCAAGCGAGACGATGTTTGCAGAGGGTGCGTATTGGGAAAGTATGCCAAGGCAGCATACCATAGAAGCAACAATAGGCTAAGAGTGTGTTGGGCTTAATAGACTCGGACATCTGCAAACCAATGTCCACTAGAGCTCTTAGTGGTGCTAAATATTTCGTCACCTTTATTGATGACCATTCCAAAAAGACCTAGATCTACTTTCTGAAGACCAAGGACGAAGTCTTTGATCAATTCAAGGAGTTTAAAGCTCTGTTAAAGAATCTGACAAGAAAGCATATAGAGACACTACGATCAAACAATGGTGGAGAATACATCGATAAAGACTTCACAAGGTTCTGCGTAAAGGAAGGCATCAAAAGAGAGTGGATCGCTCCATATATTCCGAAGCAGAATGGAATTGCAGAGAGAAAGAATAGAACTATTGTCAAGGTTGCAAGGGCAATGTTGTATGATCAAGACATGCCCAAATTCCTGTGGATAAAGCTTGTAATACAATTGTCTACGTACAGAATAGGATTCCTCACAGTGCATTGGGTAAGATCATCTAGAAAGTGTCTTCACTAGCAGGAAGCCAGAAGTGAGCCACTTTAGGCTCTTTGGCAATGCGGCATATTGCCATGTGCCCGAAGAGAAGTGGAAGAAACTGGATAAGACTGCGGAAAAGGGATATCTAGTGGGATATAGCAAGAATGCAAAGGCTTATAGCATTTACATTCTCGAGAGCAGGAGGATTGTAGTACGACGGGATGTGAAGTTCATGGAGGAAAGGGCCTTCAGGAAATCCCAGGAGATGCCTCCTGCTACGCAGTCTAAGGAGGATCCGCTGTGTGAAAATTTCTGAATACATTAATGCAGAAATCCTACTGTAGTATATTGGTTTACTTCTCCTACTTGTAATTAATTATACAAGTTATTTCCAGAAAATATTTAGAAAATACCGAGTAAACACAACTAACAGCCTACACATATGCAGAGCATTTACTAAATAATACGCTCATTCAAACAGAGTGACACAGATTTTTCGGACAGTAGTCCCCGGAAAAACCCAATGCGAGAAAACCGGTGCAACAAATATGAGGGTTTATTATTATTATGTAGAATCTGAGTACAGCAAGTCTAGGCACCCAACTGGTTAACCCGACAGAGAAAATAATAGATCTGTAGCAATACCTATTGTTCTGAAACCAAAAGCTAACTGATTCACACCCTCAAACGGGATTTACAAGACTCGGCTATTTTCTAGCCCTAGAAACCCCAGCGTCGGCCCTGAAGCCCTAGCGTCAGCCCTGCTAGGCTTTGCGTGCCTCTGCGTTGCTCAGAAGGGGACCGTGTAACCCCAGACTGGGTGACACAGTCCTTATGCTGCCTCTGGAGGCCTCTGCGCAACCCTGAAGGGCCTCTATAGCTCCAGTGCTGCCCCTCCTGGGCCTACGTAGCACCTGCGTAGCGGCTGAAGCTGTACTGTGCAGCTATTGCGTAATTGTTGTTGCTGCTGCCTTTGCTCCTCTGCGCTAACCTTGATTGTTGCTCCTTTGCCTCTTGTTGACTCTTGGCTCCGGGATTAGATCATCCCCTCAACCAATACTACCCCTCGCTGCAGAAAAATCCTCTGGAAATTCTTAGCAAACCCGCCCTAGAATTCCAGCTCAGTCTCTCAGCGCTGCCTCTACGTGTGTGTCTCCAACTGACCCTCAAGCCTTTCTCTTATACTTTTTCGTTGAACACATCAACGGTCGTGATTAAATCTCTTATCAACGGCTGAGATTAAAAAATTGCTTGATCGACGTCACTTAGAAAATTTCATCACATGTGTTTAATTAATTCACTTTAATTTTTCTAATTTCCTAAGTTTAGACTTAGGGTCCTCATTAAAAAAATTAATTATTTGAATAACTTCAACACCAAATGAAATTTCTCCAAACGCTTTATGGGTTTTGGAGTTGATGTGTTTCTTAGCCCCTCCACAAAGTTTTAGGGATAGAGCACACCCGATGCTACCCAATGCACAAAATCTTAACACTCCCTCTTTGCACGTAGTGTGCTCTAGCAATACATCCACACCCTGTATCACAAGATCTTGTCATTAGTCTTTGCACTGCTGATGCTTGCCTTGTTGCCCTCCATCCATTGCGTTGCTATTCCTTGTACTGGTGCCCATGTCACTGCCACATCTGTACTGCAGCTCCCTCTCAACTTGTTGCATCATGCTGCCCATATCACTGCCACTGCTAATTGTTGCACTGCAACTCAGTTGCTGAGAAGTAAGCAATTGAAAGTGTAGAAATTTCTGAATCTTGATTCTTATGCAGAAATTATTTATGTTAATCTGGTTAAGTTTCTCCTACTTATCCAAGTTATCAACTGAATAAATTCAAGTTAACATCAAAGCAAAACACATAACAGATCTCTACCAATTCAGATCTAGAATAAGCACATGCACACACAGACAAAGTGACACAGATATTTTTGGACAAACTGTCCCTGGAAAAACCCAAGACGGGAAAACCGGTCTCTGGCTGCTGGAGGACTCTATTATTAAGAATATTTCTGAATACACAACTCTGGGTTCCAGATCCGAAAAACCCTATAGAGAAAACTCTAGATCTGCAGCACCTGGTTGATCTAAGACCAACAATACTGACTGATCCACACCCTCAAACGAGATTTACAGAACTCAACCAGATCTAGGCCTAGAAACCCCGGATACGCCGCAGAAAGACCTTTGCGTCGGCCCCTCTTGAACCTCGAATGCTCAACGCTCGCTGGGAGAGCCTTTGGGCCCACCCCGGTAAGGTGATGCGATCCTCGCTGCCCCTAAGGGTCTGCGTAACCCCGAAGGGCTTCCAAAAAATCACACGTTGTCCTTATTCTTTCTTTCTTTAACAACGATGCTGATGCTCACCGTTTATGGCACAAACCGTTACTTCTTGCTAGTACGTTCTTGGAGCACACATCGTCTAACTTCTTCTTCCTTACCTTCCTTTCTGCTATCTTTCTTGATCTCTTCTCTACTTCTTGTGTATTCTAGTCCCCGGGATCAGATCATCCCTTTGGTCTAAATTCCCCTCTCTGCAACTGAAACACTTGAGAATTCTTAGCAACCCCACCCTAGAATCTCAGCTTAGCTTCAGTGCTCTACCTCTGTGTGTCTTACAAATGACCCCAAGCCTTTCCTTTGCTCTTCACTTTGCAAGTTGTGAATCAATGACGAATCTCTGTGTGTCTTACAAATGACCCAAAACCTTTCTATTTTATACTTTTCTATTGACAATCAACATTTAAGATTAAAATTTTAAATGATGGCTTTTAAATTCTAAAACAAAGCTTGATCAAATTGTGACTTGAAGACAATTTCATCACATATTTTAATTAAATTCACTTTAATTATTTTATTTTCTAAGTTTTAATTTAGGAAAGACATTAAAATAATTAATTAATTTAATATCTCTAAACAAAATGAAATTTCCCAAATCCTTTTCGGGACTTGTAGATCAAGTGAATTCTAGTCCTTCCTCAAAATTTGGGTCTCTCCTTTAGTGATGCTACCCCCCAGGCCACAAAAATCTCAACACTCCCTCTTAGCATCAAGGGTGTGCTCTGTAATACATCACACTTATGCATTACCATGATCCCATTGCTAGGATTCTATATTCTTTGGAAAACTTGGCCTCCACCTTACACTAATCTGCTTCTTCTTTATGCATCTTGTCTTTAACTGCCAGGACCCCTGCCTTTCCTTCTTGCTGCAACCATCTTCTGGAGCTCCCTCTCAATATCTTTTATCTGTCTTTTATCTACTTTTATATTGCTGATCTGTTGCTATAACTTCAATTGTTAGAGAGAAACAGCCAGATCTCGCAATCTTTGTGAGACAAGTCGGATGTGCACCATCCTCATCCCGAAGGTCCATAGGCTACAGATACGTGCTGGCATCTAAAGAACGATGCACGGCTACAACTCACCCACCTGCGTGTCGGACTCCCCTCCGCACTGTAGAGTCACATGGGCTCCGCCTTTGAAATCTATCACGTTGCTGCTGCACTGCACGATCCCTCTGAAGCTCTATGCGCTGCTGCAGCTCTGCACTGTGTAAGCAGTACTACACTGCACTGCTGAAGTCACATCAGCCTCTGTGCTGCTACTGCTTCTATGCTTCTGCTGCTAAGCTCTGCGTTGCTCCTCCCAGCCTCCAAATCTGCCTCTGCTTATGCCTCATCTGTAATCTATGCACCCACTACTCCACTTGTCCTGCTACTGTCTTAAGGCTGTCGTAGCTCGCTTGTTGATCCAAGAGATGAGCTGCTCAAGGATCCCGCCTCTCTTCCATGTAGCTCCTCTACATGTACATGTCACCCCACCTCCGTGGTTCATGAGCACTCATGGCTACATCATCTTCGGACCCATCATCTGCCACCGCTGCTTTGGAAGAAGATGCTTCCTTGTCCTTCTTCTTTTCTGGACAATGGCTGGCAAAATGTCCCATTTTGCCACATTGGAAGCACTTGATCTTAGAAAGATCCTTCTTCTTCTTCGGCTGCTTCTTCGATGCCAAGGCTGCATCTTCTTCCTCTTCCTTCTTTACTTTGTTCAACCTAGGGCTGTGCTGCTTCTTGGTGAATCTGCGTAGTTCTTCTTGCTGCAGGATTGACCACAAGTTGTCCCAATCTGGGAGGTCCGCTCTGCCCAAGATACTTTGGACAAAGGTTTCCCACTCATCTGTGACTGCATTGAGGGCACTCTTGACTATCACTGCATCATCTACGATTGCACCCATTACAGTCAGTTGATCCCTGATTAACTGCAATTTGAAGAGGAAATGCTCGATGTCTTCTCCCTTGGTCATCATGAATGACCTCATTTGGGCCTCCAACAGCATCTTTCTTTGCACTGATTTTCTCTCATATAAGGAAGTCAAGGCCTTCCACATCTCATTAGCTATCCTCTTCTCAGCTATGTGTGGCACAATATGATCCTTGATACTGTCCATTATCAACCGCTTAGCATGCCCAACAGCGTCTCTATGCTTCCGTAGGAGATCTGCATCTGTCAGCGTGGCCAAGGTCTGCTCTGCATGGTCTCTTAGACCATATGCCTCAAGGACAATCAAGATCCTGGCTTTCCACACTGAAAAGTTTGAGAGGCCCTCTTGCCTATCCTAATCACGCAGTCCATGAGGAGTCATCTACTCAGAATGTGTCGGAGCTCCTCTTCTCTGTGCTAGAGATCTTGGATCTAGGGCCCTTTATGAATTGGGCACCCTCTGCTCCCTCTGACACTTGATTTCCTTCCTTGGAAATCTACCAAATCAATTATGATTCAGCGTCTTCTTTGATCCTCTGACCAAACTGCAAGTTTCCTTTGGCAAGAAACTCTCTAAGAAGCTGATTTCTTCCGAAACTTTGTCACTTGTGCTAAGGTTAAAAATCTGAAAACTTCAGAAGTTTAACCCCACCAACTCTTCTGAATTTTTGCAACTTTTCTGCAGACTTTTTCTAGATCTGACAGATTCAGATCTGAATTACACTGGTTGGCTTCAGACCCAACCAGCGTTGTTTCTGAGCTGCCTCTGCGCAGTAATTGCGTGGGCTTGCTAAGACAGCGCTGGACAGTGTCACCCTTCCCTCTGCGTGAATCTTCTCCTGAAAACTACGTTGTCCCTTCAAATCTGCTTTTCTGCTGCCTTTCCAGCTGCTTTCTGTAGCTAAATCCTTCAAATGCTTCAGCTGGTGACCCTTCTAGATCTGCAATTGCTCTGATACCATGTAGAAATTTCTGAATCTTGATTCTTATGCAAAAATTATTTCTGTTAATTCGGTTAAGCTTCTCCTACTTATGCAAGTTATCAACTAAATAAATTCAAGTTAACAACAAAGAAAAACACATAACAAATCTCTACCAATTCAGATCTAGAATAAGCACATGCACACATAGACAAAGTGACACAAATATTTTTGGACAAACTATCCCCGGAAAAACCCAAGGTGGGAAAACCGGTCTCTGGCTGCTGGAGGGCTCTACTATTAAGAATATTTCTGAATACACAACTTTGGGTTCCAGATCTGGACAACCCTACAGAGAAAACTCTATATCTGCCGCACCTGGCTGATCTAAGACCAACAATATTGACTGATCCACACCCTCAAACGGAATTTACAGAACTCAGCCAGATCTAGGCCTAGAAACCCCAGATCTGCCCCTGAAAGACACTGCGTCAACCTCTGAAGGCCTCCAAATGCTCAGCGTTGTCATTGGAAGGGACTGTGTTACCCCAGACTGGGTGACGCAGTTACTACGCTGCCCCTAAGGGTCTCTGTGTAACCCTTGAAGGGATTCCTAAAAATCACGTTGTCCTTGCTGCTGTTGCTGTCTGCTGCTGCTGCTGCCTTCCTTTGCGCTCTCTTTCCTGATCTCTTCTCTGCTTCTTGTGTATTCTAGACCCCGAGATCAGATCATCCCCTTGGTCTAAATTCCCCTCTCTGCAACTGAAACACTTGAGAATTCTTAGCAACCCCGCCCTAGAATCTCAGCTTAGCTTCAGTGCTCTACCTCTGTGTGTCTTATAAATGACCCCAAGCCCTTCCTTTATACTTTTCTCGTTGACAAATCAACGGCCAAGATTAAATCTTTAATCAATGGCTAAGATTAGAAAAAAGCTTAATCTGTGTGACTTAAGACAATTTCATCACATGTTTCATTAAATTCACTTTAATTATTTTATTTTCCTAAGTTTTAACTTAGGAAATACATTAAAATAATTAATTAATTTAATATCTCCTAAACCATATGAAATTTCCCAAATCCATTTCTGGGTCTTGTAGATCAAGTGAGCTCTAGTCCTTCCTCAAAATTTGGGACCTAGAGCACAACCGATGCTACCCCAAATACACAAAATCTCAACAGAAAGACTCCTGCCCAATCGTTGACAGAGAAGTCAGGCTGCATCCCATCACTGAAACCCCCTTGGCTTGCTGCTTTACGATGTCATCGTGAAGCCACTATGTTGCTCAGCTCTGCACTGCCTCTCTGCATTGCTGAAGTCCCATCAGCCTCTGCGTTGTTGTTGCCTCTACACTGCGCTGCACCCTCTACAGCATCTCAGCACTGCCCTCCGCTCCATTGTGATCTTCTGCATCCTCCTCCTAATTGTCCCGCTACTATCTTAAGGCTCCCATAGCTCATATGTGATCCAAGAGTAGGGCTAACTTAAGAATCCCGCCAACTTGATCTGTAGTTGCTCTATAGATCCATGTCAACCCACTTACGTGGCTCATGAGCACTCATGGCTACGCCATGATCACTCCCATCGTCCTTTGCTGCTACAGCCTTGGAATCAGAAGCTCCTTTGTCCTTCTTCTTAAGACAAGTGTTGGCGAAGTGTCCAAGTTCGCCACAGTTAAAGCACCAGACCTTCGATAGGTCCCTCTTCTTCTTCCCTTGTTGCCTTCGTTCCTGCGATGCAAGGGCTGCATCATCCTCTTCTTCTTTCTTTACTTTGACCGTCCCGTCGTTGTTGTTCTTCCTCTTGATCTCTTCTTGGCGAAGAATTGCCCACATGTCCGCCCAGGATGGTAATGCTGCCTTGCCCAATATGATTTGGAAAAACATTTCCCATTCCTTAGTGACTACATTTAGGGCAGTCCTTTCCAAGAGTCCTTCGTCTAGAGGTGCACCCATGGCAATCAGTTGATCCAGGATAATCTGTAAACGGAAAAGGAAGGGATCCACCTCCTCACCATTCTGCATTTGGAATAGCCTCATCTGATTCTCAAGAAGAACTTTTTGTTGAACAGAGCTTCCTTGATACATGGCCTCTAAAGTGGTCTACATCTGATATGTCGTCTTGTTTCCGGCAATGTGTGACACGACATGATCCTTTACTCCGTCCATAATCAAACGCTTAGCCTGCACTTGATTTTCATTAAATTTCTTCAGAGGATCGAAGATTCGACAAGCCCGCCAGGGATACTGCATGGTTCTTGATGTCGTACTCATCTAGGACTGATAGGATCCTAGCCCTCCAAATGACGAAGTTGGACACACCGTCCAACCTGTCCTGATATCTCAGCTCATGAGAAGCCATCTAGCTCAAATCTGACAGCACAATACTCTTCTCCCTCTTTCTATGGTAACACCGAAATGTTGGATCTAGGTTTCTTGGTGACTAGAAACCCTATAGAAACTGTTTCTTCTAAAAATTGATTTCCCTCCTGGAAATCTTCAGCAAAAAAACAATCGGACATTTCTCTCTGATCCTCCTGATCGAATCTTAGATATGTTTGGCTCAGATCTGCTGAGTGACTGTCTTCCTCCCGCTCTTTGTTAACTTAGCTAGGCATAATTCTGCATTGGCAGAATATCCACCACACCAGCACTGCTGAAGAACTGAAGCATTGCTTCCGAATCTTGCCAAACTGACAAGAAGACTAGACTGCGTCCTTTTAGCTGGCCTCTGTGTGAGTAGACTGGCCCAGTGCAGTCTCTGTGCTGCTCAGAACTTCAGAAGTGGACTGTGTAACCCCAAACTGGGTGACGTAGTCCTTACGCAGTCCTGGTTAGCCTCTACATAAGCATGAAGGCCTTCTGAAGCTGCAGCGTTGCCCCTCCTGGATCTGCATCCTCCTCCTGGCCTTTCCGGATTTCTGCTGCTTCTGTTGCTACCCAGCAGAAAAACATTCTTCCGCTGATTTGATGGATATTCAACTTGATCTGCGATCGCTCTGATACCACGTGAACATTTCTAAATACATTAATGCAGAAATCCTACTATAGTACCTTGGTTTACTTCTCCTACTTGTGATTAATTATACAAGTCATTTCTAGAAAATATTCAAAAAATACCAAAGTAAACACAACTAACAACCTACACATATGCAGATCATTTACTGAATAATACGCTCATTCAAACAAAGTGACACAGATTTTTCGGACAATAGTCCCCGGAAAAACCCAATGTAGGAAAATCGGTGCAGGAAATATGAGGGCTTATTATTATTATGTAAAATTTGAGTACAACAAATCTGAGCACCCAACTGGTTAACCCGACAGAGAAAATAGTAGATCTGGAGTAGTACTTGTTGTTCTGAAACCAAAAGCTAACTGATCCACACCCTCAAACGAGATTTGCAAGACTCAGTTATTTTCTGGCCCTAGAAACCTCAGCGCTGCCCCTAAAGCCCCAGCATTAGCCCTGCTAGGCTCCGCGCTTCTCAGAAGGGGACTGTGTAATCCAAGACTGGGTGCCGTAGTCCTTACGCCACCTCTGGAGACTTCTGCATAACCCTGAAGGGCCTTTGTAGCTCCAGTGTTGCCCCTCCTAGGCCTACGTCGCACCTGCATAGCGGCTGAAGTTGTGTTGCGCAACTACTGCGTAACTACTGTTGCTGCTGCCCTTGCTCCTCTGCGCTGACCTTGATTGCTGCTCCTCTGCCTCTTGCTTACTCTTAGCTCCGAGATCAGATCATCCCCTTAGCCAATACTCCCCCTCACTGTAGAAAACTCCTCTGGAAGTTCTTAGAAAACCTGCCCTAGAATTCCAGTTCAGTCTCTTAGCTCTCCCTCTGTGTGTGTGTCTCCAACTGACCCTCGAGCCTTTTTCTTATACTTTTTTGTTGAACACATCAACGACCGTGATTAAATCTCTTATCAACGGCTGAGATTAAAAGACTGCTTGATCCTTGTCACTTAGAACATTTCATTACATGTGTTTAATTAATTCACTTTAATTTTTCTAATTTCCTAAGTTTAGACTTAGGGTCCTCATTAAAAAAATTAATTATTTGAATAACTTCAACACCAGATGAAATTTCTCCGAACGCTTTATGGGTTTTGGAGTTGATGTGTTTCCTAGCCCCTCCACAAAGTTTCAAGGCTAGAGCACATCCAATGCTACCCCAATGCACAAAATCTGAACACGTTGGTCCAACCACAATGACCTGCTGAGGGTAATATGAGTGCCTCTCAAAGGCATAGGGATCCAAAGGATACATCTCCCGAGGATTTGCAGGAAGGAGAGCAGGAATATCCACCCACTACCAGTGGTAGGACAAGCAGGAACTTCGACAAATTCTGAGGGACGCAAAAGAGTTTGTCAGAGCCCCCAGAAATGAGAAGAGGCATCACAGGCAACTTGAAAGGTACCAAGCCTTGGTAGCCCAGGTTGGCGAACCCTGTAGTTTTCAGAAGGCAGCTCAGCATCAGGTATAGGTAGATGTAATGGTGGAAGAGTACATCTCCATCATGCCAAATGATGTCTAGGAAGTGGTTCCTAGGCCTCAGGACATATCAGTTGTGGGTTCGAGATGGATCTACAAGATCAAATATGCTGCAGATGGCAGCATCAAGAAATTTTAAGCCAGGTTTGTGGCTAAGGGGGACGCTTAGAAGGAAGGGATAGACTATGAAGAGACCTTCACCCCAATAGCCCGATACACTTCTATTAGATCCGTGATATCCCTTGCTGCGTAGATGAGATGGGAGATTCACTAGATGGACGTCCGAACTGCATTCTTGAATGGGGTGATAGAAGAAGAAGTATATATTAAACAACCAGTGGGCTTTGACACGCATGATCAGAAAACTCATGTGTGCAGGCTCAAGAAGGCCTTGTATGGATTGAAGCAAGCCCCTAGAGCTTGGTATGGTCGAATTGATAGTTACTTACAGAAGATGGAATTTATCAAGAGTGATGCAGATCCCAATATCTACTATCTCAGAGTAGGGGATGAGCCTCTAATACTAGTGTTGTATGTAGATGATCTATTTCTGACATGATCATCTAGGCTCATCAAGGACTGCAAAGAGAATTTAGCTACAGAATTTGACATGAAGAATCTAGGGCTGATGCATTATATTTTGGGGTTGGAAGTTTGGCAGTAAAAGGGTGAGATCTTCCTTGGTCAAGGAAGGTATACTACAGAAATTTTGAAGAGGTTTGAGGAGGACTGTACACCCATGGCTACTCCAATGATTACCAACTAGAAGAAAATTGACACGTCCGAAGATGATGAGGCTAATCCTACCTTGCATAGGAAACTCATACGATCTCTGATGTATCTGGTTAACACGAGACTAGACATATGTTATGTTGTCAATACTCTCAGTCAGTTCATGGTGGAACTAAGGATGGCTCATTGGGCAGCAGCAAAACATGTTCTTAGATATCTACAAGGAGCAATCGAGCTAGGACTGAAATACACCCGAGGTAATGACATCAGGTTGAGTGGGTTCACTGACGTAGATTGGGTTGCGAGCCCAGTAGATCGGAAAAGTACCAGTGGGTATTGTTTCAGTGTTGGATCAAGAATGACCTCCTAGTGAGTAGAAAACAAAAATTCGTGGCTCCGAGCTTAGCAGACGCAGAATATATGGAAGCAAGCATGGCTTCGTGTGAGGCCATATGGCTTCGGAAATTGCTCGTGAACTTAATCAAGGAAAAGATGGAGGTGACCAGCATTCTATGTGATAATCAAAGTTGCATCAAGCTCTCTGAAAATCTTGTGTTTCATGCTCGGTCGAAGCACGTTGACATCAGGTGTCACTTCATCAAAGAGTATGTCCAACTAAGAACTGTACAATTGCAGTACACTCCTACAGGAGAATAAGTGGTAGATATTGTCACGAAAGCTCTGGGGAAGACAAAGTTTGTCTACTTCAGAGAAAAGATGGGGATGATCAAGAATCCATTTCAGTAGCAGGAATGGATAGGCTCAGGATTCAGAGGGAGTTGTAATATAGATGAGGTAGTGACAGTGACAGTGTCATGGGCAGCAGTACAGAGGGCAGCAACACAACACATGAGGGGCAATAGCCAGGCATCAGTAGCGCAAAGGATGCTTCAAGGCATAGCAACATGCAACATGCATATTGCTAGAACACTTTCCTTGCTAAGAGGGAGTGTTGATTTTTGTAGCATCGGAAAGTGTTCCAAGTCTCAAAATTTGTAAGGAGGCTTGGACATCAGTATTCCAAAGAACCCAGAAACTGTTTGTGGAAATTCCACTCAGTTCATGTTTTATTAAAATAATTAATTATTTTAATAGAGATAATGGGTATTAATAAAACAGAGTGTGAATCTTCTAGAGAACGAAGATCAATTCAAGTTTTAATTTTAGCCATTGATTAAACGTCTAATCTGGGTCGTTGATTCATCAACGAGAAGATTATAAAAGAAGGCTTGAGGGTCATTTGGAAAGCAAGGCGAGGGCATACACTCAGTAACCCAAAGGAAGTCGATTCTCAAGGAATAGAATTCAATTTCAGAGGGAGAGCCATAGGGCAAAGGAAGCAAGGGGAGTCAACTGTGACAGGGGTCGAGAAAGGGATGCAGAAGGCCGGAGAAGGCAGCAGCGAAGAGAGGTCACGCAGGAAAGAGCGACGTAGTCTCATGCAGGGACTACACAAAGAGACACACAGAGGGACACACAGAGGAGCTGTGAGTCTCCCAGGTGTCAGAAATTCTCCATAGGGTTCGTGAGAATTTATCTCAGGTGTTTTCCAAAGAAGTCTGCCGGTCTTTTCCTGGTAAATATTGTCATTGCTGAAGAATAATATATAAACCCTCATCTGTTGCATCAGTTTTCCCTCATTGGGTTTTTCCGAGGACAATTGTCCAAAAATAATTGTTTCTATGTGATTGATTCTTATGCTTATATTTCTTACTGTTCTATTCCCTTCATATACTTGAGTGAATGCTGCAGTCGTATTTATTTCGAAATTTACTGGAAGAATTTTGTAAATAACTTATTGGAAATAATAAGTAGGAGAAATAAATCTATCACTGCAAAAGTATTTTCAGGGTTGATATTTTCACACAATTGAGTAAATGAGCTTTCAAATCATGGAACCAAGGGGACACTTCATAGTGGCATGCCCTTCCATAATGGGCTTCAGAACGTACAAGTGTCTCCAAGTTCAATAGGAAGGTCAACCAAGGACCCTACTAGGTGGTTTCAACCTCTAAGAGGGTGGCATGTCCATGGTACATCCATCAAATGTCAAGTGGTATGTGAAATAATGATGGAATGGAGTGGGGCATCAGGGGAAGGCTGCAAGCCACGTGCCACAGTACAAGGGTAGTTGAGATAAGGAAAGCCCACACTTGGATATATGAGTGTAGGAGGGAGCAATCATGGTACATAAGTTAGCCTGGCCATTGTTTTTCCACCCTTCTTCATATGTCCTTTTGCTTTTATAGATTTTTCTTTTATAACTGCTCGGGGCTCCATGGAATGAGAACATGATGTGTAGGATATATAAGTGAATACCCCCTTAAGGTGGGGCATTTCATTGCCCACTAGGGGTTGGGACAATCATGGGTTCCTAAATGATGTAAGGGGCTAATGTGAGGGGCCCTAGGAACTAGGGTGATGGCCATGATGATAGGGGTAGAACCTATGTTTGTTTTTTCAGGGAATCTTTTCTCTCACGATACTTTTCTCTCCCCCACTTGAGCCAACCATGTGCTCCCTCCCCTGTCTGTCATGATCATATGTTTGAAGGTGGGCATTCCAACCTTGAAGGCATGGCTTTCCATTGTGTAATTGGGAATTTTTGTTTACTTATCATGGACACTTTTGGGTATGGATTAGTGGGGGGAGTTGACAGAAAGAGTGGGCTTGATTTGTACTCTTGTCTCCTCTGTCCAATTTTATGGTTAACCTTGTATCCTTGTCCCATGGGATCTCCTTTATTGGCCACTAGCTTTAGGGATGGCATTACATGGGAAACCCGATTTTGGTTGTGTGGTCCCGCTTTCTGATACCATATATATCACTCCCCTTTGCTCATTATAACCCGATTCACCATATTTCCCATTGTGAAAGTTTCAAGAAGAAAAATATTTCTGCAATACTTAGTTTATTTCTCCTACTTATGAGATAAGTTATTTACAGATGCTTCAGTAAATTTTGAAATAAACACATTTGCAGATTTTCACTATCATCAAGAGCATAAGAACAGAAAGATAAATTATACAAGTAGCACAAT
This sequence comes from Pinus albicaulis, assembly GCA_034641835.2. Taxonomy (NCBI): domain Eukaryota; kingdom Viridiplantae; phylum Streptophyta; class Pinopsida; order Pinales; family Pinaceae; genus Pinus; species Pinus albicaulis. The sequence goes on along the minus strand of CM076570.1, from coordinate 1,419,644,873 downwards.
AGAAACAATCATATGAACACTGTTATTTTTGGACAATTGTCCTCGAAAAAACCCAGTGTGGGAAAACCGGTGCAGCAAATGAGGGTTTTGTATTTATCTTCAGAAATGGAAAGTACATTTACAAGAGTCTGATGAGCAGATAAAATTAGCAAACACCTGGCTGAATTTTCTGAAACCTCTAGACAAATTTCAGACCCTCGGGGTGACCTCCTTCACCCTCTGCGTCATCCAGTGTGAGAGCTCTGCACAGTTTCTCCTTGGACTACGTGATTCTGCATGGAGGGGGTCTTGTTGCTACTCAACTCACCCTTCCCTTCATCCTCCTGTCTTCTATTTCTCGATGACTAACTCCTCCCTCCTCCTTCTGCTTCTGCAACCTTGCCTCTATAATCTCATCCACTGAAATCGAATTCTCTTGCTTCATAACCGATTTCCTTTGGGTACTGAGAGTGTCCCAGCTTTGATTTCCAAATGGCCCTCAAGTCTCTTCTTATAGTCTTCTTGTTGATGAATCAACGACCGAGATTATATCGTTAATCAAAGGCTCAGATTAAAATATGACTTGATCTTCGTTTTCTAGAATATTCACGCTCTGCTCTATTAATACCCTTTAATTATTTAACTTCCCTAAGTTTAAACTTAGGGTCTGCATTAAAATAATTAATTATTTTAATAAAGTCATATTTGAGTGGAATTTCCACAAACGATTTCTGGGTTCTCTCGAAGAATCGTTGTCCAAGCCTTCACTCAAAAGTGAGACTTTGAACACTTCTCGATGCTATAGAAATCAATACCCACACGGTTCCACATCCGTCCATTGATCCCAAAGAGTTAGCCTCCTCCTCCCCTTTTGTCCACACCTTGGGCTTCCGGCTCGGAACAATGCCCTAGAGGTTGATGCAAACAAAAGAGAAAAGGCACTTTCCCACGTGCTTTATTTCCACTAGGTGGTGGAAAAAAAAGGATCATCTAGGAGAAAAACTTTCTCCTATGGATACTACCCACAAGTGGTGGGTAATAGGCTCATGTTCAGCAAAAAGACTGTAGTGTTGCATGCCTCTGCCAAAAGGAACATATGCAGTTCTTGGTCATGCAACATGGCCTTAGCCGACCAAACAATTGTCCGGTTCTTGCACTCATCCACCTCATTTTGCTGAGGGTTATAAGGTGTGGTGAGCTCTCTCCTAATGCCCTCCATGGGACACAAGTCCTTGAAGACATTGGAGATGTACTCCCATCATTGTTTGACCTCGACGCCTTGATCTTCCTACCAATCTGGGTCTGCACCAAGCCTTTAAACTCCACAAACTTCAAGAAGAGCTCGTCTTTCTTCTTCATGAAGAAGATCCAAGTCATTCTCAAGTGGTCATCAATGAAGGTGACATAATATCTACATCTCATAAGCGATGGAGATGAAAATGGTTCACAAACATCCAAATGAACCAACTACAAGATGCTCTTGTCCTTGTTTGTCTCTACTAGGGAAGGATGTCTTGGCATACTTTCCAAGTGTGTGCCCCTTGCACACATCATGTTGGTCTACGTTGCATTGTGGTAGCCTTGTGGCAGTCTCTCTGAGAATCTTCAGCGCTCTATGGTGTAAGTGACCCATATGCATATGCCACAGCTCTCCAATTTCACGACTCTCCTCACTAACTCCTCTACTGCTCAAGGTTGCAGTTTTCTCAGACCGAAGCCTGTATTGGTTCTTCACCCTATCTCTAATCTTCTTAGTTTCTCTGGAGTTGAAAGGCTTGATAAAGGCCTTTTCTCTATTGAAGATAAACTCATAACCCTTTTTCTCCAAGGTTGAGATTGAAACAAGGATTTTCTTCAATCCTAGGATGTAGAGGACATCTCTGAGGTAGAGAGGGGTTCAAGGACTCCCTCTCAAACTTGAAAGTACCCACGCCCTTGGCTAGGACCTGCCATCATCTCCCAACTCTATGTGAAACTGCATGTCCTTTTTGGTCAACGGCTAAAATACTCATTGTTCTCAGTCATGTGACAAGAAGCTCCACTATCAACATACCACACGCTACTAGCCATTGTGCTTTCCATGCAAGATATGAGAGAGAACTCCCTCTCAAAGTGAGAAGTGAACTCCTCCACCTCTGCTAATGTTGCCACATGGTCATTTTTGGACCCTTTCTTCCTGCTTTGACACTTAGTGGAGTAGTGTCTAAATTGATGGCAAGAGAATCATTTTATCTTGCTGAGATCTTTCTTCTTCTCGCCTCTGGAGCTAGAGTCATCTCTTCTGGTGCCTTTATTTCCCTTGGCCTTGCCCCCTTTGCCAGCTAGGGCAAAGTTATCTTCCTTTGTCTTGACATGAGACCTAGATCTAGTCTGCTTCTGAATCTCCTCCTAGACGCAGTCATTCTATACTCGCTCCCAATCTGTAAGCTTGTCTTTGCCACTCACTACATCAATGAAGATTTCCCATGACTTGGATATAACCTAACAATGCAAAACTAACAAGGTCTTTATTCGAGACTTGTCTCCCCAACTCCAACTAGCTCATCCCTCACTTCGCTGAACTTGGTGAGATATGAAACCACAAACTCAGACTTCGCCATTCTGATGTTTCTAAGTTTGTCTCTGAGTACCAGCTTCCTGGCCTCACTCAAACCCTAGTACAACCCTATGATGGTTGCCCACATATCCTTAGCTGTCTTCTTGCCGAATAGGTGAGGTATGATATGATCCTTGAATCCTTCAATGATAATTCTTTTGGCCTTTGTGTCCTCCTTATTGTGCTAAGCCAGTTGCTGAGGGTCTACTGGTTGGGTTGGTGGACTGTCCACAAACTCCCAAACTCCTTGTTCCTCCAGCACTACAACAATCCTTTACCTCCAAGAACAAAAATTTGAGGCCCCATCAAGGTGTTCCTCAAATCTCATCCCCAAATATGCCATATTGCAGTTCAATATGCTCAAAAACCCTAGCACAGAGTTGCTTGGAGAAAACCCTTACGCAGAGCCCCTTTTGTAAAACCCTGGCAGAGGTACTCAGTTATAAACTGCATCTTCTCTTCCTTTAAACCTGCTCATGAGGAAGTAAACACACCTTCTAATCTTCAATCAGAGATTGAACTCTGATACCATATTAGATTTCAATACCCAGCTACTAATTTAATAAATATTTGAAATGAAAGAACTGAAAATTGAACTTCCAAATACATTTATTAAATATGTTGAGTATTCTAACTAAACAATAGTAGCGAAAATATGTGAAAATTCCTAGATCTGAACAAATCTAAGGAATCCTAATGCAACCAACTAGATTAATTCTATTATGTAATTTACTTCCGTTAATTTTGGATAACTAGGTCCAAACTCCATGTTGTGATGCTCAAATGATGATGCCGATATTTTTATTGGATTGCTCTTTAGGAGAGGTGCAAGATCGATCTAAATATCATCTTGATCGGATGAGTAGAACATGTATTTTGAATTTATTCCACATGTGCAAGGTCGGCCTGATTTATCCCATATGCATTAGAGATGTGTCACACACCCCCATAGATGCCTATATATTGGAGAGACTTGGAGTTCATTTTACACACACATTTTGTGGAGGCATTTTCTTCTCTCTTGGATGGCGATGGAGCAGCGTTCTTGGTTCTGCGTTTAGGGCTTCTTGGTGCAGCGTTTTTGTGGAGTATTCTTGATGAGACGTCTTGGAGTTGTGTGACACATTGGGTTGGTTGACCTTATGGAGACTTTGTTGGTTGAAGCATCCTACTGACTGCCGTAACGCCACCATTCTTTATCTCTGTTATTGGCTTGTCTTCCATCAACCTATTGGTATGTTCTATCTGCATCTTACTTTCATTAAGCCCTAGAAGTTTAAAGTATATTTGCATCTAGCATAGAACATCTTTCAGAATTTAACATGGTATCAGAGCTAGGAGAAGACAAAGCCCATCTAGTTGAAAATCTAGGGCAGCGAGATAAGGATTGTTTTCAGGTGACTGAATTGTTGGAAGAAGGCTTGTATTGCTGACTATATATTGGGTGGAGGGCTCAAACAACTGACTAAAAACTTCATCGTATGGAAGGAACCTATCATATGATGGAACCCACAGCTGAGAGGAGGGCTTAATTGTTGTAAACAGGGGTTGAATTAGGAATTGTTTCTTGCCCTAACTAGGTCGTGGTCAACAGCAGTGAAACCTACCTCAAACAGTGAGCAATACACTCAAGGAATACCTTTAAAATTTCGTGGAGAAGAAGCCACAGCAAGGGAGCATAAGACAACGTGGAGGAGCCTGGAAAATAGCGTGGGATATTCTGCGATTAAGCTGCAGTGCTGTAAGTGACCGCGTGGGATTTTGAAAGTTGTTTTGGCAAGTGTTAAGGGTTGTTCTTGGGTTCGGATTGCTGGGTTGGAAGACTGCAGCAAGGAGAAGAACATTGTTGTTTAAGGACAGAATTGTGGATTGTGTGGAGGAGACAGCAATCGCAGTCCACTGTTGGGCTAGGCTACAGGCCAAAGCCAGCAAGTAGAGCCTATAGGAGCTGCGTTCAGGCTGGAAAGTAGCCCTATAAGGCAAGAGGAGTCTCCCTAAGGTGGACCGCAGTTAGATTGGAGGCTTGTTGCTGAGTTGTGAGGAGGTTAAATGCAGCATGGTGTGCCCTAACCAATGGTGCAACAATACAGCAGTGCAGCTTGGTAACAACAGTGATGTTGTGATGTGTATTGGATCTAGGTGTGACCAGGATTGGATCAGATTCATATGCAGCCTGCATGGAAGTGTCGTGGGTGCAAGAAATGGCAGCATATGATGTTGTAGGTGGGCCGTTGTCCCTACCTCTTCTTTGGAGGGCAGCGTGGAGCTGTTTAGAGGCTGTCTACGCTCGGGACAACAGTCAAAGGTGCCAGCCCTTCTCCAAGTCATGACTGTAGCAAAGATGTTTTGAGTGCGGATTGGTGCAGAAAAGAGCTCACAGCTAGTGCAAGGAAGTTAAGAGGACATCGCAGCTGTTAAAGGTATTTGTTTGGGCCTGTTGAGGTGACCGAAAGGCTACAACAAGTTGCTGAGCTAGGCCACAGGACATAGCCAACAACTTGAGGTTGTTTCTAGGTTGCTTTGAAGTATTTAAAGAATTCAGATTTGTTGTAACAATGATTTGAGGAGATTGCAACTTGTTCCTGTGTGTAGAAGACTCGGATTACTAACTGTGGAGGTTGGGTTTTACATTGAATCTGCACCTACCTGTAGCTCAACCTATGAGATAGTCACAGTAAAGAGATTCAGAATTATTGTAACAGTCACCTGGGCAGTATACAAACGTGGTAGCTTGTACTTCTGTGGAGAGACTACTTTGCAAAGAATTGTGTCAACCTTGAACAGAGACAGAGGCAGTCTTGTGAAGCTTGGACTAGTTTCTATAACAATGTGAAGACTCTTGCCAAGCTCGAACTGCAGCCTCAAGACTCTGGTTCATTTGTCTTTGCAGCTATAAGACCTCAGACCTGTTTGGCAGCCTTAAACATGAGTAAAGGACTTTGTTGCATCCCTGGAGGTTCAAAATTCTGAATATAAGCAACAACTCTCTGTGGAAAGGATCCTGAAGGGACAGTCACTGTGGAAGATCTATCCTAAGCTTCTCAAGGATTAAATCTTCGTTATTCTAAAGCATAATGTTGATCATTTTATGAAGAGTTGAGACAAGCATCAAAAGTTCCAGAAGTCAGTATTGATATCCAGGGAATCATTGACACATTATTTCATCATTGTTTTGAAAGTTTCTAGAGGATCTCACTGTGACATCATTCAAAATCAGTGTGAGAATTTGTGAGGAATATGTACTGTTCAAGTCAAAGGAACAGTGGCTATCCTTAGCATGAAAAGGAGTACAATGGAGTGCCTGTGTTGAATTGAACATCCTCAAAAATTACTCCAGCGGTGATATCTTGCAGTATTACTACAGCAACATCAAAGATTTAATCAAGTCAACTACATCATCATCATCAGACATCTTGTATGCAGAATTTGTGAAGACCTGCTAGCTTGTGAATTTTGATATCTTCAATTCCATATAGCAGTGATGAATATGATAGTGATGTGTATGATAATATTATGGCAACATTGTAATCAATGATATATGATACCTATCAAGATGTAAGACAGATATATGGTAGCATATGGCTATGATTCTTGTATGGCCTTGACAGTGGGAGAATAAGATCCGGGGCCCATGAGTACAAAACTCCTTTCCGCGTTGGTGTCTGGGATGCCCACATTTAAAGTAAGCATAAAGGCATTTGAAAGCATAGGGGATTTTTTTTCCTCAAGTGTCACAAAGACATCTGAAGCACAGTGTCTTATCTGATATGCTTGAGAGGATGTTCTTATAGATGTCTTCTCTCACAAGAGGAGCTGGCATTAAGAAGGAGACTACAACTATATATGCTCTTGAACTAATATCATTGTTGGAAGAAAGAAGACCCTCATGGCTCAGAGACATATGGCTCCAAAGGGGGAAATTCCGGGAAAAACAAGAAGCCATATAAATACCAAAGGTATCTAGCTGCCATGAGTAAAATATGAGCCTGGATCATGTGAAGAAGCTGTAAAGCATCAAGTCTGGAAGGATGCGATACACTAAGAGTACAAGTCCATTATGAAGGATGATGTCTGGGATATGGTCCCCAAACCGCAGGACAAAACTATTGTCACCTCGATATGGCTCTATAAGATCAAGCATGGATCTGATGGGAGCGCTGAAAAGTACAAGGCAAGATGTGTTGCCTGAGACTTCTCTCTAGAAAGGCATTGATTATGATTGCACCTGTAATCTATTATTACCCTTGCTGCTACGCAAGGATGGAATCTTCATCAAATGGATGTGAAGACTGCCTTTCTGCATAGTGCAATAAAGGAAGAGGTGTATGTAGAGTAACCTCTGGGGTTCGAAGTCCAGGATCAAGACACCTATGTTTGCAGGTTGAAGAAAGCCCTCTATGGGTTGAAGCTAGCCCCTAGGGCTTGGTACGAGAGGATAGATAGCCACTTGATGAAGCTGGGATTCACTCGTAGTAATGTTGATTCAAACCTTTACTTCAAGGTTGATAGAGAAAAGCCTCTCATTCTGGTTCTCTATGTGGACGATCTCTTCCTGACAGATGTTGACCCTCTCATTCATCAGTGTAAGAGGGAGCTCGCTTCTGAGTTCGAGATGAAGGACCTAGGACTGATGTATTACTTCCTAGGCCTAGAGGTCCAGCAAAGGCCTAGAGGTCCAGCAAAGACCTAGCGAGATTTTCCTTTCTCAAGGAAAATATATTGTGAAGTTGCTGGAAAGATTTGGAATGGTGGACTGTAAGTCCGTGTCGACACCGATCGAACTCAACTTTAAGAAGTTGAGTGGCAGCGCTGCTGGGCCCGTGCTAGCAAATCCTACTAAGTATCGTTAACTCGTAGGGGCCCTGATGTTCTTAGGGAACATCCGTTCGGACGTATGTTGTGCAGTGAACACTTTGAGTCAACACATGGTTCATCCTCATAACATTCACTGGGTTGGTGCCAAGAAACTCTTGAGATATCTTTGGGGCATGATAGACCATGGGCTGAGATACACTGGCGGGAGTTTGAGACTCTGTGGATATATTGATGCCGATTGGGCTGGCAGTGTGGTGGATCGCAAGAGCACATCTGGATGTTGCGTCACACTTGGGTTTGCTTCGAGCAGGAAGCAGAAGTCAGTAACTTTGAGCACCACTGAGGCCGAATACATTGCAGCATGTATGGCCTGTTGTGAAGCCACTTTGTTGTGAAAGCTCTTCAATGAGTTGTTTAAGCATGTGCTAGATGCCACCATTATCCTTTGTGATAACCAGAGGGGGATTCGTTTGTCAGAGAATTCTGTGTTCCACGATCGATCCAAGCATGTTCATGTTCATGTTTTATCTGGGATATGGTATAGCGAGGCGTCGTAAGGCTCGATCATATAGGAACCGATGAGAAAGTCACGGATATTCTCACAAAGCCCTTGGGGAAGGTCATGTTCATAATCTTCCGTGAGAATCTTGGAATCGTGGAACGACCCTATTTAGAGGATCATGTTGGACGATGAGCTTTGGGAGCTCCAAGGGGGCTTTGGGGATAGTTTTTTTTGGAGCTATGAACAACCACAGGGCTAGGCTTGCCAAACCTTGTTGGTGTGCTTCTGCCCCACCGTGATGATCTTGAGTTGGTTTACCTCTCTTTGATCTGTTCCCCGTATGCATCCTACCCATGGAGTTTCAAACTCATGGGAAGTACCTCTCATTTGGCCAATGAGGTGGGAAATGTGAATAGAGACCATAGCAAGACCGATGGACGCGTCGAAGATTTCGTACTCTCTATGTCTAGGATGGCATGTGTCCAACCACTTGATCTGGGATCAAGTTTATCGAGGTTTCGGACCTCCAACTGACTTCGGGTCAGTGAAACTAACTTCAGGTTAGTATATGACTCTCTCAAGTCCAACAGAGGTTTTAGACCTCCAACTGACTTCGGGTCAGTGAAACTAACTTCGGGTTAGTATATGACTCTCTCGAGTCCAAGAGAGGTTTCGGACCTCCAACTGACTTTGGGTCAATGAAACCAACTTCGGGTTGGTGTGTGACCCCTTTGAGTCCTATAGAGGTTTCGGACCTCTGAGCTGACTTCGGGTTAGCTGTGAGTGATGTCTTTGTGACTCACCTTTTGTTTTGAAATAAAGAAGCTAGCGAAGCATGTTACGACGGGATGATGCATGATGTTTGGATGGCACTGGCGGATGGAGTTCTCCGTAGTTGAGAGGGAGTGTTAATTTTGGACAACTAGGTCCAAACTCCATCTTGTGATGCTCAGATGACGATGCCAATATTTTTATTGGATTCCTCTTTCAAAGAGGTGCAAGATCGATCTAAAGATCATCTTGATCGGATGAGCAGAACATGTATTTGAATTTATTCCACATGTGCAAGGTCGGCCTGATTTATACCACATGCATTAGAGATGTGTCACACACCCCCATAGATGCCTATATATTGGAGAGACTTGGAGTTCATTTTACACACACATTTTGTGGAGGCATTTTCTTCTCTCTTGGATGGCAATGGAGCAGCGTTCTTGGTTTTCGTGTTTAGGGCTTCTTGGTGCAGCGTTTTTGTGGAGTATTCTTGATGAGACGTCTTTGGGTTGTGTGACACATTGGGTTGGCTGACCTTATGGAGACTTTGCTGGTTGAAGCATCCTACTGACCGTCGTAATGCCACCATTCTTTATCTATGTTTTTGGCTTGTCTTCCATTGATCTATTGGTATGTTCTATCTGCATCTTACTTTCATTAAGCCCTAGAAGTTTAAAGTATATTTGCATCTAGCATAGAACATCTTCAGAATTTAACAACTTTACACAATTATTTCTTAATCATACATGAAATACTGAAGTAATCACTGAAGCAGCCTACACTATAATACTCGTGATTCTGAAACAAGGAAACTGAACAAGGAAAATCATTCACATATGACACCTTTATTTTGGACTGTGTCTCCGGAAAAAACCCAATGCGGGAAAACCGATGCAGCAGATCTGTCGGTTTTATTATTATGCAGTAGCAACGTCTGAATATATCTTTGAATACCCCTAGGGTAATTCAATTACAAAGAGAAATATTGGCAAGAGAATTTGTGAGGATTTATCTCCCTCAATCACTGAGTTCCCCACTGATCCGGATGAAGAAAACTCTGCCCTGGGGAGGCACTGCACAGTCCTAGTGCTAAAATTTCCAGCCACTGCATCACCCCCTTCCAAGCTTAGCGTTCAGCCTCAACAAATTCGTTTTGCTTACGTGGACCCTGAGGAACAGCTTCTCAGTGTCACTTTCCGAATCCCGGCCTCCGAAATTGATCTACAAGCAAAATTCCGGAAACCCTCCTCTGCCTCTGCACTGCCTCTGCGTCAGTCCTCCTTCTTTCAGCGTTGGCTGGTTTAGATCACTTCTGCCTCTCTCTGACTAATGCTCCACTAGCTAAGAAAATATTTCTCTCCGAATGTTGTCTCTGCCCTTCACTGCTCAAATCTCTAGCTCGAATTTCTCAACGAACCACGCCCCAGAAATTTCGAACTCTAGATCAATTCGGTGTATATTTCCAAATAGCCCTCAAGTCTTCCTTTATAGTCTTCTCGTTGAGACATCAACAACTGAGATTAGATCTCTAATCAACGGCTAGGATTACAATATGACTTGATCTCCACCTTCTAGGTCATTCTCACTCATGTTTTATTAATGTCATTTAATTATTTAATTTCCCGAAGTTTAACTTAGGGTCTCCATTAAAATAATTAATTATTTTAATAAAACATCAACCGAGTGGAACATTTACAAACGGTTTCTGGGTTCTTTGGAATACCAATGTCTAAGCCTCTCCACCAAATTTGGGGCTTAAAGCACTTTCTGATGCTACAAAAGTCAACACTCCCTCTTAGCGAGGAAAGTGCTCTATCAATTATGCCTGTTGCATATTGCTCTGACCCTAAAGCATCCTCCACATTGTTGAAGTCCATCAACCACTGCGTTGTTGCTGCCACTCTACTGATGCCCATGACACTGCCACTACCACTGCTGCATCTGTACTACAACTCTCTCTCAAGTGTTGCATCTGCTATGCTGCTAACATTGCATCTACACTGCAACTCAGCTGCTGAGAGAAACAACTGAACTCACCCATGACGGAACAAGTGTTCAGTGGATGCACCTTGGTGTTGAAGACTCTGACTGTTGATAACTACTGCGTTGTCCTTCTAATGCACTGCGTTGTTGCTGCTCTGCACTACGCTACACTCCTGTGCACTGCAATGCTGCTGCCTCCGCTGCTCTAGAAATAGACGCTGCTACCCACTACATTGTCGTCTCCATCACTCCTCGGCTCTCACTGAAACTCCTCCATCCCGCTACTGCAAATATGGGCTCCTTTAGCAAGGTAATGATCCATGAGGTGGGCTCCTCAAGGATTTTGCCCAACTGAAGTTCAAGGTGAAATATAGTTCAATATCGCCCCAATTCTCTCCTCGAGAAACGTGGGCACTCATCCTCCTCGATTTTCGTGGTTGCAACCTTCGGGTCATGCTTCTCATCTTTGTCCTTCTTCTTCAAGGGGCACTGAGATGCATAGTGGCCCATCTCGCCACATCTGAAGCACTTGACCTTAGAAACATCACACTTCGGTTTTTGTTACGCCTATTGTCCCTTCGATGCAAGGGTTGCGTTCTTCTCTTCCTCCACAGATTTCGATCTGCTTCCATTGTTTCCATCAACTTTGCACTTGACGAGGTCTCTCCTCAGCTCTTCCTCCTAAAAAGTTGACCACGACTACTCCCAACTAGGTAATGCTACCCAGCCCAGTATGCTCTGGACAAACACTTGCCACTCCTTCGTGACACCGTTAAGGGCCATCCGTACCATGGTTGCAGTTGTAGGTGTAGCACCTACTACTGACAGTTGATCTCGAATCTCCTAAAACCGCATGAGGTATGAAGCCACACGCTCCCCTTTCTGCATCTGGATCATACGGAGCTTCTGCTCTAAGTACAACTTCCATTTCTCGGAAGATCCCTCAAATAGGTCATGCAAAGCTACCCTCATATCTCTGCCAGTAAACTTGCCAGCCACACGCGAGATGATGTGATCCTTGACACCATCAAGGAGCAACCTCTTTTCCTTGGCCATATCTGCCTTGTACTTCTTAGCTGATCCGAATCTGTAGGAACAGCGACCACGTTCTCCACGAACGCCTTCAGATCATGTTCATCCAGAAGGAATTGAGTCTGTTCCTTCCAGATCATATTGAGCCTATTCCTTCCAGATCATTTAGTTGGAGGAGCCCTCCAACCGATCCTGATCATGAAATCCATGAGATGCCATCTCAGCCAAAATTTGTCGAATTTGCTCCCTCTTCCTCCTTACTGTGTAGCTCCTGGCAGGCTTACACACTCCCTAAGGGAGTTGTATGTTCTGTTGCTCCTCTACTGCTCAACAACTGAGAAATGTTGACTTCCTTGGCTAGGAAATCACCGAGGAAGAATTCCCTCAATATGTGCTCTTGTTTCCTTTTGACGCTTTTTTGCCCAGCAACAACTTCAGAAAATTGCGTTCCTCTGTATTCTGCATGGAGCCTCCACGCTGCTCCCTCTGCCACAGCAAGATCTCGAATCTGGAAGCCCTTTCTTTCTGTCGACTCACTCAGAAAGAGACTGCCACGAAACTATTAGCCCTCCTGGCTATAACTGCGCAATCCTTCAATGGATCATTCTGCTGCACTGCAACAAAAACGACCTTCACTTCCGAATTCAAATCTGTTCTTCCTGTTTCACATTAATGCTCTGATACCATGTGAAAATTCCTAGATCTGAACAAATCTAAGGAAGCTTACTGCAACCAACCAGATTACTTCTTCAATTATGTAATTTACTTTACACAATTATTTCTGAATCATACATGAAATACTGAAGCAATCACTGAAGCAGCCTCAATACTCATGATTCTGAAATAAGGAAACTGAACAAGGAAAATCATTCACACATATGACACCTTTATTTTAGACTAAGTCCCCAGAAAAACCCAATGCGAGAAAACCGGTGCAGCATATCTGAGGGTTTTATTATTATGCAGTAGCAATGTTTGAATACATCTCTGAATACCCCTAGGGTTATTTAGTTACAGAGAAACGTATTGGCAGAAGAATTTGTGAGGATTTACCTCACGTAATCACTGAGTTCTCGGCTGATCCGGATGAAGAAATCTCTGCCCTGGGGAGGCACTGCGCAGTCCCAGCGCTGGACATTCCAGCCACTGCATCACCCCCTTCCAGGCTCAGCATTCAGCCCTAACCAACTCATTTTTCCTTTGTGTATCCTGAGGAACAACCTCCCGATGTCACTTTCCAAATCCTGGCCTCCGAAACTGATCTACAAGAAAAATTCTGGAAACCATCCTCTGCCTCTGCGCTGGCTCTTTGTAAGCCCTACGCAGTCACTGCGTCAGCCCTCCTTCCTTCAGTGTTGGTTGGGTTAGATCACTTATGCCTTTCTCTGACTGAAGTTCCACCAGCAGAGAAAATATTTATCTCCGGATGTTGTCTCTGCCCCTCGTTGATTAAATCTCTAGATTGAATTTCTCAGCAAACCACACCCTAGAAATTTCGAACTCTTGATCAATTCGGTGTATATTTCCAAATGGCCCTCAAGTCTTCCTTTATAGTCTTCTCATTGAAACATCAACAATCGAGATTAGATCTGTAATCACAGCTAAGCTTATAACATGACTTGATCTCCGCCTTCTAGATCATTCTCACTCATGTTTTATTAATGTCCTTTAATTATTTAATTTCCCTAAGTTTAACTTAGGGTCTCCATTAAAATAATTAATTATTTTAATAAGACATCAACCGAGTGGAATTTTCACAACGGTTTCTGGGTTCTTTGGAATACCAGTGTTTAAGCCTCTCCACCAAATTTGGAGCTTAGAGCACTTTCTGATGCTACAAAAATTAACAAAATAAACTCTGAAGACAGAAGCACATTAACACAACATAGAAATTTACCCAGCAAACCCCAACTGGGGAAAATCTGCAAAGCGTGTGTATTTTTTTATTTTATTCAACAAATACTCTTTCAGAAAATTACAAGGAAGAGGGAAAACTTCCCTTTACTCTCAGCAACCACTGAAACGCTCTACACCTTCTTCACTTGCACGCAGGGTTGCAGGAGAGTGCTCATCCCCCCCCCCTCGAACCCGCTCTTGATTCGCGCTCCCCTCGGGAGCGCATAGGGAGCGACCTCTGAAGCGCGCTCTCGAAAACCCTCCCTGGTTTTCAAGGAGTAATCATTCCCTCCTTAAAAAAATCGCTCCAAGAGCAAAAATTTTAAGGAGGGAGAGATCGAGGAGCGGTCGCTTCCCCCTTAAAGTTTTCAAGCCAGGCCGATGATGGTTGTGCGGTCGGCGGGCATAGAAGGGCGGCCGACGGGGGGGAAAGGGAGGGAAAGAAGAAGGGGGGGGGGGAGGGGAAGGGGGGCGGGGAACATAAAAGGCCCTCCTCCCCATCATTATCCATCACTTAAGCATTTTAGCAAGAGAGAGTAAGGGAGAGGAGAGCTTAGAGCTTGGAGAGAGTAAGAGAGAGAGCTTGGAGCTTGAGTTGAGGGAGATTGAGGAGCTCGCAAGGGATATTGGAGCTTGGGATTGAAGGCCAAAGATGCAGGATCTACACTCTAATCTAGAATTTTTTTTTTAATATGTTAAATCTTTGCAAAATAAAAATGTTTTCTTCTTTCTTTCCCATTCCCATTTAGCATTCCTCTATTTTTTTGCAGGCTAAAAACTTGAAACATCATGGCTATATGGCTTGGCATTTTCTTGTTGTTGGTTCCTTTTCTTGCTATTATGTTGTTGGGGAGTAGAAGAAAGAGGATTGTTCAAGAAGAGGAGGATGAAGAAGTGGGTTATAGTGGATTTGATAAAAATCCTGGAGAGGAGTACCTTGGTGAGGAGGAAGGGGAGAGTGAAGATGATGAGGCCACACCAACTAAAATTGACCAAACACCATTGTGGAAATATGTTACTAGGCCTGAAGAAGCGAAAGGGGTGGAACCACTAAATTTTTCTGCCACCACTGCATTAAACAATACACAAGTTCATATACACGTGCCAGAAGACACGTTTGTGGGAAAAGGCCATGGGAGGGAAATAAACAAATGTTGATTTTTCTTGAGTGTTGGGGTAGCATCGGATGTGCTCTAGCTCCCAAAATTTGTGGAGGGACTAGAGTACATGAGATCTCCAAGACCCAGAAAGGGATTTGGGAAGTTTCATCCGATTTGGGAGATAATTAATTAACTAATAATTTTAATTAAGGAACTTAAGTCTAACTTAGGAAAATTAAATTATTAAAGGTAATTAATTAAAACATGTGATGGAATTGTCTTAAGTCACACAGATCAAGCTTTTATTTAATCTTAGCCATCGATTCAAGATCTGATCATCGTCGTTGGTTTCCCAACGAGAAAGCATAAAGGAAAGGCTCGGGGTCATTTGGAGAACACACACACGGAGGCAGAGCACTGAAGCTAAGCTAGAATTCTAGGGCGTGGTTTGCTAAG
The DNA here is from genome assembly GCA_034641835.2 of Pinus albicaulis. NCBI lineage: Eukaryota > Viridiplantae > Streptophyta > Pinopsida > Pinales > Pinaceae > Pinus > Pinus albicaulis. The sequence continues at coordinate 1,419,629,740 of CM076570.1, read as the reverse complement.
AATTTCCAGAAGTGTTTCAATTGCAGAGAGGGGTAGTTTAGGAAAAGGGGATGGTTTGATCCCAGTGCCTAGAATCAGCAAGAGGCAGAGAGCAGCTTCTAGAGGCAGTGCATAGACGTAGTGGCAGCAGCAATAGAGAGGGCAACAGTTGCGCAACGCAGAGGCAACTTCAGCTACGCAGGTGCTACGCAGTCCCTCCTAGGGCTGCGTTGGGCAATAGGAGACCCATTTGAGTTACGCAGAGATCTTCAAGGGCAGCATAGGGTATGCGTCACCCATTCTGGGGTTACGCAGCCCTCTCCAGGCAGCACAGAGGCACGCAGTGGCTGAAGAGACTGACATAGGGGCTTCAGGGGCAACGCTGGGGTTTCTAGGGCCAGAATTTGGCTGAGTCTTGTAAATCCTGTTTGAGGGTGTGGATCAGTCAACGTTTTGGCTTCAGAACAGCAAGTTAGTTGCATATCTATATTTTTCTCTGTTAGGTTAACAAGTGTGGTTCCTAGATTTGTTGTATTCAGAAAACTACTTAATAATAAACACCCTCTAGTAGCCAGAAGACCGGTTTTCCCGCATTCGGTTTTTCCGGGGACTATTCTCCAGAAAATCTTGTGTAACTTTGTCTATTGTGCATGTACTTTTCTATTTTAGATCTGAATCAGTGAAAGTCTATTATGTGTTTACTTCGATGTTAATCTGAAGATTTCAGCATTAATAACTTGCTTAAGTAGGAGAAGTATAACCAGATCTAACAGTAGATTTCTGCTAAAGTAACATTCATAAATTTTCATATGGTATCAGAGTGATTGCATATCTAGCAGGGTCACCAGCAAAAGACTGAAGAATCTTGTTGCAGAAAGCAGCAGAGAGAGCAGCAACAGTAGCAGAAAGCCATATCTGAAGGGACAACACAATTTCAGAGGGAGCAGAGCCACGCAAAGGTCAGGGTGACGCAGTCTTACACTGTCTCCACGTAGGCCCACGTACTTACCATGCAGAGGCAGCGCTGGGACTGTCTATTCACGCAGAGGCCAGCTAGTGTGACACAGATCTGAAATTGTCTAATACAGAAGTGCCGAAAGCAGAGCTGTAGAACTTCAAAAGTTGCTAGTGGGGTTAAATTTCTGAAGTTTTTAGAATTTAGCCTAACCATTGGGAGACAAAGAGAGGGAGGATATCAACTTCTCAGAGGGTTTCTAGGCAAAGAAAGATACAGATCGATCAGAGGATCGAAGAGAGTTGTTTCGTTGCTGATTTGGCAGATTTCCAAGAGAGGAAATCAGTTGTCAGAGGGAGCAGAGGGTGCATGTTTCGCCAAGGACCCTAGATCCAGATCCCTAGCATAGAGAGGAGGAGTTCCGAAAGATTTGCTGAGAAAACGACACCTCACGAACTAAGTGATCAGGATAGGTTGGACGGGCTATCCAACTTTGCAGTCTGGAAGGCCAAAATCCTGGTAGTCTTGGAGGCATACCATCTAAGAGACCATGCAGAACAGGTCCTGGCCACGCTGACCGATGCAGATCTCCTAAAGAAGCATGAGGACGTTGCGGCACATGCCAAGCAGCTCATAATGGATGGGGTTAAGGACCATATTGTTCCACATATAGCTGAGAAGAAAACAGCTAATGAGATGTGGAAGGCCTTAACAACCCTATATGAGGGGAAGTCTGTCTAGAGGAAGATGCTTCTGGAGAATCAGCTGCGGTCATTCATGTTGACCAAGAGGGAAGAGATGGAGCACTTCGTCTTAAGATTACAGACGATTAGAGATCAGTTGACTGCCATGAGAGCAAAGGTGGAGGATGACGTGATGGTAAGGACTGCACTCAATGCGGTCACGGAAGAGTGGGAAAACCTCTGTCCAAAGTGTCTTGGGCAGAGTGGACCATCTTGACTGGGACAACTTGTGGGCAATCTTATGTCAAGAACTCCACAGATTCACCAAGAAGCGGTACAGCATGGGATCCAGTAAGGTGAAGAAGGAAGATGAAGATGATGTAGCCTTGGCATCAAAGAGGCAGCAAGGGAAGAAGAAGTGTGATCTTTCCAAGATCAAATGTTTCCAGTGCGACGAACTAGGACATTTCGCCAGTAATTGTCCATAGAAGAAGAAGGACAACGAAGCTTCTACTTCCAAGGCTGCTATGGCGGACGATGGGTCAGAAGAAGATGCAGCCATGAGCGCTCATGAACCACGAAAGTGGGGCATCATGGATCTATAGAGCAGCTACAGAGTGGGGGGCGGGATCCTTGAGCAGCTCATCTCTTGGATCACATTCGAGCTACGGGAGCCTTAAGACAATAGCGGGACAAGTGGAGCAGTTGGTGCAGAGAATCACAGATGAAGCAGAGACGGATCTGAAGGCTGAAGGGAGCAGCGCAGTGCAGATGCAGCAGCAACAGCGTAGGGGCTGATGTGACTTCAGCAACGCAGAGCAGAGTTGCTTACACAGAGCAGAGCTGCAATAGCATGGAGGCTTCAGGAGGACAACGCAGCGCAGCAGTAGCATGACAGATTTTAGCACAAGGGGATGATGTGACATTAGCGGTGCAGAGGTAGTCTGCTTACGCAGTGCAGAGTTGTAGTTGTGCATCATCCTCCAGATGACAGCACAGATCAGCAGCCGATGGAGCTTCAGTGATGAGGATGCAGCGCAACTGACTTGTCTGTCAAAGATTGGGTAGGAGATTTAGTTGTTTCTCTCAGCAACTGAACATGCAATGCAGCAAATGGCAACACGGATGCAGCAGATTGAGAGGGAGTTGCAGTACAGACATAGCAGTGGTAGTGGCAGCTTCATGGGCAGCAATACAAAATGGCAGCAGCAACACAATGATGAAGGGCAACAGGTCCAACATTAGTGCAGAGACCCACACCAAAGATCAATGCAGAGATTTGGGGGGAAGCAGAGTTTGTACTAGAGCACATTCCTCGCTAAGAAGGAGTGTTGAGTTTTCTTGAGTGTTGGGGGATCATTGGATGTGCTCTAGCTCCCAAAACTTGTGGAGGGACTAGAGTATGTGAGACCTCCAAGACCCAGAAAGGGATTTGGGAAATTTCATCCGGTTTGGGAGATAATTAATTAATTAATAATTTTAGTTAAGGACCCTAAGTCTAACTTAGGAAAATTAAATTATTAAAGATAATTAATTAAAACATGTGATGGAATTGTCTTAAGTCACATGGATCAAGCTTTCTTTTAATCTTAGCCATCAATTCAAGATCTGATCATGGTCGTTGGTTTCCCAACGAGAAAGTACAAAGGAAAGGCTTGGGGTCATTTGGAGAACACACACACGGAGGCAGAGCACTAAAGCTAAGATGGAATTCTAGGGCGTGGTTTGCTAAGAATTTCCAGAAGTGTTTCAGCTGCAGAGAGGGGTAGCTTAGGCAAAGGGGATGGTCTGATCCCAATTTCTAGAATCAGCAAGAGGCAGAGAGAAACTTCCAGAGGCAGCGCAGAGAAGCAGAGGTAGTAGCAGTAGAGAGGGCAGCAACTGCACAACGCAGAGGCAGCTTCAACTACGCAGGTGCTATGCAGTCCCTCCTAGGGCAGCAAGAGACCCATATGGGTTACGCAGAGACCCTCAAGGGCAGCGTAGGGTTTGCATCACCCATTCTGGGGTTACGCATCCCTCTCCAGGCCAGCACAGAGGCACGCAGTGGCTAAACAGACTGACGCAGGGGCTTCAGGGGCAGCACTGGGGTTTCTAGAGCCAGAATTTGGCTGAGTCTTTTAAATCCCATTTGAGGGTGTGGATCAATCAACGTTTTCGCTTAAGAAGAACAGGTTAGCTACAGATCTATATTTTTCTTTGTCGGGTTAACCAATGAGGTGCCCAGATTTGTTGTATTCAGAAAACTACTTAATAATAAACACGCTCCAGTAGCCAGAAGACCAACTTTCCCGCATTGGGCTTTTCCGAGGACTATTGTCCAGAAAATCTTGTATCACTTTGTCTATTGTGCATGTACTTTTCTGTTTTAGATCTGAATCAGTGAAAGTCTGTTATGTGTTTACTTCGATGTTAATCTGAATATTTCAGCATTAATAACTTGCTTAAGTAGGATAAGTATAACCAAATCCAACAGTAGATTTTTGCGTAAGTAACATTCAGAAATTTTCACAACAAATAGGAATCAAAACTTGTGTAAGTGTGTCAGCAACAGATAGAGACATATACATAAGGGAAGAAGAGGAAACCCAATACAAATCTAAAAGATCAAAGGGTTTCTTTGAACCTAGTCCACCATCACACCATGCACAAAGAAGTCCATCAACTTCCACCCATGGTAGTGGATATGGAGCCACACCTAACACAAGAAAAAACATCTCTTTAAGGCATAGAATCATATCAAATTTCCTTGACGACGGGTGCAGTAATGATGTGGATTCAAAAATTTACTGCTTTCTCTATGCCTGTGGGGTACCATTCAATGTTCTTCACTCACCTTATTGGCATGAAATGATTTTTGTCATTAATGATGCCCCCAAAGGATACAAGAGCCCTAGGTATAACAAGGCTAGAACCATGGGACTTGATCATGAAAAAGCAAAAATAGCTCATTCTTTGAGTAGAATGACAAATTCTTGGAATGAGCATGGGGTGTCCATTGTATCTGATGGATGGACAAATGTAAAAGGAAAGCCATTGATAAGTGTTCTTGTTGTGTCTATTAGTGGTGAAATCTTCCTTTCATCATATGATTACTCAGAAAAGTTCAAGACCGGCATCAATATTGCAAAACCATTACTTGAAACAATTGAACATATTGGACCATACAATGTCGTCCGAGTCATCACTGATAATGTTGCTAATTGTAAGGTAGTGGGAGCAATTATTGAGGATACATACCCGAACATATTTTGGTTTGGGTGTTTGGTTCACACAATGAACCTTTTGATGCATGAAATAATTAAAAACAAACAACCTCAATACAAATGGATTGGTGATTTGTACAAGAGAGGCAAACAAATGGTCAAATTTATTACAAATCATAGCATTACCCATGGGATTTTCCGCAGTCACTCAAGATTGGAGTTGTTGAAGATTGCAAAGACTAGATTTGCTAGCTATTACCTCACCTTCAGGTACCTTTTGAAGGTAAGAGAGTCATTGGCTAGCATGGTATCAAATTCACACTAGCAGGCATTAACAGACACGGCAATAACAATAGTTGACAGGCAAGGTTCTGAACAAGTGGAGGAAACTGCTCTTGATGGTCTGTTTTGGGCACATGTGAGGGAAATTTTGAATTTCACGAAGCCCATTTATAGCATGATTCGCTTTGCAGATACAGATAAACCAATGATTGGCGAGGTGTATGAGCAGGTGGATAGCATGTTGGGGCAAATAAAAGATGTTGTTAAGGAAAATGATCCCAACTTGTATTCAATGATTCACAATTGTGTGTGTGCACGGTGGAATAAACTTAATGTTCCACTACATGCCTTAGCGTATATCCTTATGCCAAAATACTACTCTCCATCTTGGTTGGGCCAACCTGCACCTAGGGGTGGGATTAGGATCAAACCCCATACAGATCTAGAGGTACAAGAGGGATATATGAAAGCATTAGACAAGTTGGTCCCTGACAGGGAGGAGTGTGCTAATCTGTGTCTTGAATTAGACAGATACATCAATTAAACTAGTTTGTTTGGTTCTTTGCATGCAATGGAAGATAGAGACGAATTTGATGCTCTCACATGGTAGGAAGCATATGACGGCATGAGACATTTGCCAAAATTGGCAAAAAAAGTTCTCTCACAGATTGTAAATACTTCTTCTGCAGAGAGGTGTTGGAGCACCTACAACTTCATCCATAATGTGAGAAGAAACAGACTCAACGAAAACCGAGCAGAAATCTTGGTTTATGTGCATTACAACTTGAGGTTGTTGAGTCATTATTGTGATCGGGCTTATGAGGATCTATCATATAAAATTTGGGACAACAACCCAGAGGACAATAATTTGGAGGATGGCACTATACATCTAGAAGAATTGGAAGCAGAACTTTTGAGAGATGAGGATGAAGCAACAGCAGCCATGCTACTGCCACCCCCAGGGCCCCACCATCCAGTAGCAGTGCCAGTGTTTGAGTTCCAACTATTGTTCCTTTGCTGATGTTGCCTCCACCTACATCCTCACGTGGAGGGCATGTGCCTAATAGTTCTGGTTGTGCTACTATGCAGGAGGAGACTGCTAGAAGACCACCATTACCACGATCTGCTAAAAAAATAGACATTTCTCGTGGCGGCAAGAGGCCAAGCAATAGATAGAATAGATTTACTAGTATTTTATAGTTTCTAGTAGTTTTTATAACTGTCGACTCTTTCATATTTATTATGATATTTTTTGTAAACAATATATGACAATTTAAGTTGGACGTTTGAAATTGGCAATTATAAGTTTATAACTCATTGGTAATGAATGATGAATATGATGCTTCGTGAAAGTTGAAAGTAGTTTCATTTCATTTCATTTTATAACATTTCATTTCATGTTAGATATTCTTTGTTGTAATGGTTACACTTAGCTTACAAGTACAACTTTGGTGATCAATGATGATAAATGTTATAAATTGAATTTTGAAAGCTTGAAACTTTAAGATTGATGAATCATGAGACTCAATATGTTGTATGTTTCTAACTTGTGGACGTGGTTGATGAAGATTATAACTTCTAGATGATTGATGTTATATGGTTCAATCTATATTTTTATGTTTTTTATATCTAATTCATCATTTTACATGCTGGACCACACTTTGTCAACGACCCCATAGCAATACACCCCCATTTTTTCAAATGGGACTTATCATGTTCGAGGCTCGTGTCATCCATATTTCATTGCCGATCGACAGTTTTTATAATGATGTAAACCCATTCCGCATTTTATGATGTAAATGATCTAAGTAAGACCGTCCATGTATGTAACAACCTAGGTAAGCCTAGTATGTTGTTGATGACTTCCATCCTAGGAGGTTTTTTGTCTCACCGATTCACGAAAGTGATCGGCAGAGTTTTTCCCTCCAGCCTCACCCCAAAGCTAGGGTGGAATTTGTCATCAGCATGCTAAGTGAGTCCTAGTGTTTTTTATCGAGTCCTTGTAAAAGTAGTTTCAACTACTTGGTCTACTAGATCATGTTTTGAGTCGCAAAATTGGGTATTTATTTGAGGGTCTATACGAATGGGTATTCCCCCTTCATGTATGTAAATGTATTATCTCATGTAAAAGAGGGTTGGAAAAATAATTATAATCCCCTTAGTCAATTAATTAAATTTTCTAATCAATTAATTTAAAAAATCTTAAACCATAAATTTAATTAATTTAGGGTCCTAAGTTATGATTAAATCTTTAAAGACAAAATTTGTGGGTCCTTGGAAAATGATTTTTGAAAGCCCCAGGCCAAGGGAATATTGAGAATTTTAAGAAATTTTGGACCCTTGGGCCTTGGTGGTTAAGTCAAAGTCAAAATTTTGGGGTAATTAACTCAAAAATAATATTTTTGAGTTAATTAAAATTGAATTAAATGATAAATTCGTTTTTTCCCCCAAAATTTTAATTTCAGCGCTCCGGATTAAAAGATAATTAAATCTTTTGGACGGTTGAGATTATTTTGACGAGGATCATCCAAACTAGCCGTTAGAGATCTTGTCCTATAAATTTAGAGGTCTTTCTCATTCTTGAGTCATCCGATCTTAGGATCGTGCACTTGTTCTTAGAAGCTCTTGTAAATTTTTGAGGAATAAAGCATAAAGACTTTGGGGTTACAAATCTGGATGTTCCTTCTCAGATCTATGTGGTGAATTGTCTCTAAACTCTGCTACTTTGTTTCTTGTATTTTATGGTTGATGGCCTTCATGGATTAATCTGCATATAGGTATCTTATGCAGTTTTCTGGGTTTATAAAATAACATTTTGATTTTTCTGCAAAGGTCTCATGTTGTTTTCTTAAATCTCTATCGATCTAAGATTCAGATCTAAGTGTGCAGGGAAATTTTTTTTTTAATATTGGGCATCTGGGGAAGTCTTCGGTTGGACCAGCCGACTCTCAATAAACATAAATTTGATAGGCTCTTTATTTGTTAAATTCCAGGTCTATCTTACGATATTTGTGATTTTGGAGGGTTTCGAAGGCTTGTGATTCTCATTTAAAAATTTTAGTTTCTAAACTGTGCTAAAATGGATTTCAAATCTGACCATGAGAGTTTTTAATCTGTAAACTAGTTGTAAACTTGTAAATTTTATTTTAGAATTGTAAGGGTTTAATCATTGCTTGGTGTGTATCTTCAGATCCGGCTGATTTCTTACAGGTTCAGGGTTCAAATCGAATTTTTTTTTTAGATCGTAGGCTAATCTAGCTTCCAAAGGCCAGATCTGGCCTCAAATCACCATTGTGGACGAATCTGGACATTGTTTCGATTTAAGGGAGCATCAAATCTGAGCTTAAATGAAGAAATTTTAATATATCTGGGCAGAATTTGTGCGTATTGGGTTTTAATCACGCAGACATTTTCTTCTGCCCTCCATTCGACTTTCATTTCTCTGTAAATCGGATCCTCCTTTCCCTCCATTCCCACGCTGTCTCGACTTGCATCTTTCACTGCCCTCGAATTTCTGCATTGTCTCCACCATCGTCCAATCTCTTTCATCATTCGTTGTTGTCATTTTCCTTGCTTGCTGCTGCCAGCGTTCCTCAGTTTTCCATCTCTCTCCTACCCTCACGCTCCATTTTCTCTGCATAACCCTCTGCTCAAGCTCACAAACTGTTTCACGACTGTCCTCTCTGCTCTTCAATGCGTTGTCCCATCTCCCTGCTATCAATATTCCTCGCGTCCAATCCCAAGCTTCTCCAGCTATTCCGCCCTAGCGTCCATCTTCATTCCATCGAAGAAGCTCTGTCAACCTGCAGAACAAAACGAAAAAGCAGCAATCGAGTGCTCCCTCACGTGGTCGTTTTCTTTCACGTCGTCGACTGATCCAGCCTGCAAACTCAAACAAATAGCAAAAGCAAACATTAAAAAATCAAATACAAATATATGCGTTCAAAACTTTGGCTATTCGTTTAGATTTTCGTTGTTAATTTGATAGCGTTAGGACCCCTTTTTTATAGTTCAATGTAGTTTAGTTTCATTCGATTTGTTTTAGCAGTTAATTGATTTCGACTTTGGTTTAGCTGTAGTTTTAGAGTTTAGCGTTAATTTTAAATTTGATTTGTTTTTTTTATTTATTTGTTTGTGTGAATTTTCTTAGTTTAGATTTTATTTGATGTCGTAGGTTTAGTTAGGTTGTAATTTTAATTTTCGATTTAGTTTAGATTTTGATGTTTTAGTTTAGTTTTAATAATTGTTATTGTTTTATTTTAGTTTAAGCTTAGTTTTAAATTTTTGGTTTTAATTTAGATTTAGATTTAATTTTTAAAAAATTAAAAAAATAATAATAAAAAGATAAAAAATAAAAAAATTTCAAAATCCAAAAAATAATAAAAAATTTATAAAAATTCTCAAAAATATCTTTTATAGTCAAATGAGCTTTTGAAATTTTATCTTAAGAGTGACTATATAACATCTTTGATTTGTTTGGATCGAAATTAATTGGAACATTTTAAATCCTGACATTTTCATCTTATTGCTTCATGGTTGTGGCATTTTCAATTAAAAATCATTGTGATCAACTGTGTTTTAATAAGCAGCAGTTAATCGTCACTTACTTGTTTATAATTGCATAACGGGATTTTATTTGACTCCATAAGGCACTAGTCTTAAACGGCATCACCGATTTAGATCCTGGTGAATCTCAAACTCTTCATCAAGTATTTGATGTTTTAGCTGTGTCTCCCCGAATTTGTCATCCTCATTTCTAATAGGGTCTACCTCCCTTAGTCATATGAGATACGAAGAGAGAGATTGGGGATAAAGGCATGTACTTAACCGAGCCGTTGTCGCGGTGCCTTGACACTTGTGTACAATTTGTTGACATATATGCATCAAAATATAAAAATATATACATATTATATAAAAATTCACTCCCCAATTCGCTCCCAAACTGGGAGCTTTTGAAAATGTCACTCTCGCTCCCGCTCCACGTTCTCGCTCCCACTCCCAAGTAACCTTGCTTACATGCACCCTACATGGCCCTCTCTCTACCTACACGGCTGTAAGGAATCCATACGGATTCGTACGGCCTACTGCGCGGCCCCCTGCATAGACAAACTCGGCCTCCTGCTAGGAAATGGCAGATTGGAAAATCTGAGGGCTAAAATGGCCTCTTTCCTCTACTCCTCTGCGCTGGAAGTGAAACCCTAGCTTGGAACTCGCTAGCTGCAATTTGCTGAAGAGAACACACACTTTTCTGATGCCTTTTCGAACTAACTCCACCATTTGCCTTATCTCCCCTTTATAATTCGACTCGAGCCCCACAAAGCACTAACAAGGTTGTGAATTCTTTAAACCTAAGTTGCACGAAACGGGGAAACGTGTATGAGTTTTCGAAACGGTTACAGATACGAAACGTGACCCCCCCGAATTTTGGAAATGGGGAAACGCAATATATATATATATATATATATATATATATATATATATATATAGATATTAGGACATTTAAGAAATATGTGCAATCATAAAGCATACATGATACATTATAATTTATTACATTATGATTAAATTGTCCAATGTCAATGCATAAACTATAAGTCTCTATATTTACATCACATTTACTCATGAATGATCACATAATGAAAATAGCAATATCCAAAATCAACCACGAGAAATTTTTAATTTCTTGTTTTGTGCTTGATTGGGAGTCTCCTCCTACATAGTCGAACGGCCTTAGTGCTCTTGATTAAATACAAGTTCCATAACCTGGTACCCTAGGTTATCTTGATTATTGAGAGTCTCCCCTACATAGAGGGTTTGGTTCTCTTCATTAAATGCAAGTTCCATACCCTAGTACATGAAAAATCCAATGGAAACATTGCAATCCCCCCAATCCTGAAATCCTGAAAAAATGATAAGTCTGCTTGATTTTGAGTGAGATCCAAAATTCTACTTTCTCCATATGAAATCCAATGAGGGCGAAACCACTCTCTAACATCCTGAGTCATTTCATTTTCCTTTTACTTTAAGAATTTAACATTACCATGAACTGCGTATCAACACTAGGGCCATAGGCTTGAACATTTGGCTTCCCTAAAACAACAAAAAAAAAAAAACGCAATAAAAGAATGTTAAACGCCAGAAACGAGCCCGTACGGCCTGGAAATGTGTTTATGTCCGTATTGGACATGTTTCCATAACGCGAAACGACCCAGTACAGATGGAAACTCGTTTCCAGGCCGTACGGTACAAGGAAACAGGTTTTCGTTCATTACCAGGGGGAAACGGCCCTTTGCGCAACGTTTCGTGCAACTTAGCTTTAAAATGTTAGGCTGGCATCAAATTATAAATTTACTAAAAGAAAAATAAAATTTTCCTAAGTCAATATATAGTAAATAATTAAATCTACTAAAATGAAAATCTGTGGGTCCCCCTACTAAGTTTAGTGCACCTTTAAACTTGGCAGAAGCCTTCCTCTAACTCCATTCAACATTTGTTTCCTTCTCCTCTTGATCTTGGCAAAGAGTAACCTCTTCCAGGCAGTAGAGTACACCTAAATCTTCCAGTTCATCTAAATAGTCCTCCATAGGGGGTTTCTTCACTTCAGCCTTGGATGGTAGGAGAGATACACCTATTGCAAGTAAAGATTGAGAGATTAGCAACTTCTCATCCTTGTCATTAGTAGGCAATGACACCTCGAGACCTTGAGCACATTCTCCAGGCACCCTTAGCTAAGAGATTTTTCTAGGCTCTCAAGTTTTTGACAGGGATGCCTTCTCTAGGACTCCCATCTTTGAATCTTTTTAATATTTTGATGATTGAATTTAGATTATACGTAATTGGTCTGAGAGGTTAGATATGTTTTAACAAGAGCTACACTCACTCCCACTATGTATTGGTTCTGATGTACTTAGCAGTCCTTTTGACATATTCATGGTCATTTGTTGGACATTAATAAAATCACCTTATCTTTTCTTATCTATTTCCTATGCGCGAGTTACAAATCTAATTGAAAAAACTGGAGAACAAAAATTGTACTAGGACAACCTGCATGAAGGACACACTATCACTACATGATGAATTTGCAAATAAATACTTCGAATATTTTCAAAATATGATGAGAACAAGCAACTCCAAAGAGCTGTCATTTAGTTTGCTCTGAACTCCCAGTAAACTATTAGATTCAGTTAGTTTAGGCTTACTGCTTTTCCTGCTGGCCCATCTGGAGCGGCATCTAGCACAAGCACTCCAGTAACACCTAGTTGCTCCACTGATTGATCTGGTGCAAACCTGATGCCAAGTACAGGTCTCGTAATTTTTCCATACTTAACCAATTGATCGACAATGCTACTTACCTGCAAGAAGAGAATAAATCAAGGTCGTTATAGGCAATAGCAATGGATCCAACACTATAATATTTATGGCCAAGATGTGTCCAGGGTGAAATTTTGTATCATGTGATATTTTTTTTCTTTGTCTAAGATAATCTAAAAAATGAAGAGAAATGAAATTAGAAGGTAACTGACAGTATCTACAGGAATAGAAAAGCCAACTCCAGCCGATGCTCCTGAAGGAGAGTAGATGGCAGTGTTTATGCCTATCAAAAATCCAGAACTGTCAAGTAAAGGACCTCCACTGTTCCCAGGATTTATAGCTGCATCTGTTTGTATTACATCTAGTATTGGACGACCAGTTGCAGCTGAATTAATCTCCCGTCCAAGTCCACTGTAACAAACCATGTGCATTAGCGTTCATTGATATGGAAGAGGAGGACAAGGATACAGACAACACTCAGAAATGAGGAGTAAAACAAAGTAAGTTACTAGCAATGCTCAGAAATGAAAAGATCAGGAGTGTTACCTGATAACACCAGTTGTCAAAGTGTGGTCAAGGCCAAACTGCAAATAATCACATGAACAACTTGTTATCCCTCCACTATAAATCAAGTATATCAATGCAAATACGCACCCATATGCCTAAACGGACTACAAATCCCACCGAAAGAAAATAATTCCAAGTGCAGACAAATTTCAATTTAATGCCTCACTGGCATGCTAAATGTAAAGAATGAAAAATGATAAAGGCTTTTCATAGAAACCAAACAGAAAAAAAAAACGATCTGAAAACTCCTTAGGGACGTAGAAGAAGGGAGCAAGCTCATTAATTCTAGAAGAATTAATGATAAAGGCGAATAAATAACACTACAGTTTTGGTTTATTTCATGAGTCTTTTGGTAATAGACCTTGCTTACAAAGATATCTTCAGAATATTGGGAGGCAAGGCTGAAGGTATATGACTGAAATGATCATTAACTTTGTTAAATACTAAGTCTAATCATGTAACAATGAAGGAGTAATGTCACCCATAGGCTAGTCAATTATAGACAAATTAAAGTGAATGTTGACTACATTTGGTAGTTGGACATATCTGTACCATCTACATGGATTTGGGCTCCTCAATCTTACGCTCCCTAAGGCTTTGGGTCTTGTTACCCCTCTTTTAGCAAGGGTACCTACATATTCATTGCAGCATTCTTAAGCACCATTGTAAACCAAAGATCACAAATCAAGACTCAAAAGCCATGTAACAACCATGTGAGTGTTGATTTTTGGTAGCATCGGATGTGCTTATGTTTCAAATTTTGCAGGGAGGCTTAGACACATGTATTCCAAAATACCAAGAAAGTGTTTTCGGAAATTCCACCTGGATGGGGTTTTATTAAAATAATTTATTATTTTTAATGGGAGCATAAGTCTAAACTTAGGAAATTAAAATAATTAAAGTATATTAATAGAACTGGGTGTGAATCTTCTAGAAAAAGACGGAGATCAAATCAAGTTAATCTTAGCCCTTGATTATGTTTTAATCCGGGCCGTTGATTTCTCAACGAGAAGGTTATAAGAGAAGGCTTGATGGGCATTTGAAAAACACATCGGGAGAGAGTCTAGAGATTGATTTCTCAAGTGAGCAGCCGAAGAGATCATCAAATTGATTCTTGCAGAGAAGGGCAGAGATAGTTCCAATTGGAGATATTTCCTGAGCCGGGAATACATCGCACGAAGGTAGAGAGAGGACGTGGAAGAGGCACCGTAAGGGCTACGCTAGTCTGCATAGTGCCACGCAGAGGCAGCGCGCTAAGGTCTTGAAGAGATCCGCAATTTCGCTGAGGATCAGTAAGATTCAGTGGCAGAGCGCTGGGGCGTGAGACCGAAGGGGAAGAAGATCAGCATCTAGCCAGCAAAAATACCAGCTGAAGGGAGTGACGCAATCTCTAGCCAAAGTGAAGCAGATCTGCATAGAGGCAGCGTGGGGCTTGTCAGTTCAAAGTTGGGTCAATGCCAGATCTCCATTGTTAGTGTCAGGTCATTTTCTCACTAACTCTCGGTCAGTTATTTTCTCTGTATGGATGGCCAGTAAGGCATCCTAGATTGTATTCAGAACTACTACTTAATAATTCAAACCCTTAGTTGTTGCGCCAGCTTTCCCGCATTGAGTTTTTCCGAGGACATTAGTCCAAAAATAACGGTGTCATATGTGTGTTTGATTTCCTTCATGCTCAATTCTTGTTTCTACATTTTATTTATGTAGTGAAGGTTGCAGTGTGATGTATTCAGTGTTTGTCGTAGAACAATTGCAAATAAATTGTTAAGTAATGAATAACAATTAGGTGAATATTTTCCAGTTGCTACAATAGGATTCCGGATCTAGGAATTTTCACATGGTATCAGAGAAGTGCAGGTGAACCAAGAGAGCAAACCGGAAGAACTCAGTGTTGAAGAGAAAGAGGGAGATCGAATAGCTGTGTAGGCAGCAGATCAAATCCCTAAGGGATTGCGTACTCCAGACCAGAAAGGGCAAGATTTGCAAGGAAGAATCTCTCTGAGTGAATCGACAGAGAGGTAGGACTTTCCAGTTAGTGATTTGTCAGCAGCAGAGGGAGCAACGCAACAATAGATTCAACGAAGTGCAATTTTCTGTGGGACACAATTTTTCTGCAACATTTATTGGGGCATAAAAGCGTCAGAAGAAGGGAGAAGACACTTTTTGAGGGAATTTCTTCCTCGGTGAATTTCGAGCCAAGGAATTCTATTTCTCAGTTGAAGAGGAGTTGTAGCTGTTGATTTCTATAGCATCAGAAAGTGTCTAAGTCTCATTTTTGGTAGAGAGGCTTAGACATCAGTTATCCAGAGAACCCAGAAATCATTTGTGGAAATTCCACACAGATATGACTTTATTAAAATAATTAATTATTTTAATGCAGACCCTAAGTATAAACTTAGGGAAATTAAATAATTAAAGGGTATTAATAGAGCAGAGTGTGAATCTTCTAGAAGACGAAGATCAAGTCATCTTTTAATCTAAGCCATTGATTAATGATATAATCTTGGTCGTTGATTCATCAACGAGAGGACTATAAGAAGAGACTTGAGGGCCATTTGGAAATAAAGTCGGGGACACCCTCAGTACCCGACGGAAATCAATTATGAAGCAAGAGAATTCGATTTCCGTGGGTGACTTTGTAGAGGCTGGGTTGCAGAAGCAAAAGGAGGAGGGAGGAGTCAGTTATCGGGAAGCAGAAGTCAGGAGGGTGAAAGGAAGGGTGAGTTGATCAGCAGCAAGAGCCCCTCCACACAGTCCAGAGAGCGGTTGGGCAGAGCATCCACGCTGGATGACGTAGAAGGTGAAAGAGGTCACCCCAAGGGTCAGAAATTCGTTTGGAGAAGCTAGAAAATTGAGCCAAGTGTTTGCTAATTTTTTCTCTGCTCATCAGACTCCTGTAAATGTACTTTCCATTTCTGAAGATAAATACAAAACCCTCATCTGTTGCACCGGTTTTCCCACATTGGGTTTTCCCGGGGACAATTGTCCAAAAACATTTGTGTTCATGTGGTTATTTCTATTGTGCTAATGATGTAAATTATCTTTCTATTCTTATGCTCTTAACGATAGTGAAGATCTGAAAATGTGTCTAATTCAGAATTTACTGAAGCATTTGTAAATAACTTATCTCATAAGTAGGAGAAATAAACCAAATGTTGCAGAAATATTTTCCTCCTGAAAATTTCACATGGTATCAGAGCAAAGGGCTAAAACCAGGAAGGGAGGATTTGCCATGGACCAGAGGAAGGGTTCACGCAGTCAAAGGGACTCACGCAGTCCTCCAGAGCACGCAGAAATGCAGAGAGAACATGACATGAAGGTGCTGGCATCCAAACTAAAGGAGGATCTTGCCTGTGTGTCAAGCACAGCTCCTCCAAGTGTTTGGTACATTAACAGTGGAGCATCTGCTCATATGACAGGGGTTCGAGAATGTTTTTCGAGCTATCAAGAAGAACAGATGAATTTCCAAATACCTATCGGAAATAAGGCAAAATGTACCCCCATTGGGAGAGGTACCATAACATTTCAGACTAAGGATGGCAACAAGATTTGAGCCACGAACGTTCTGCATGTACCAGGGTTGGGGATGAATTTACTCTCGGTGTCTCAACTTCAAAACAAGGGCTATGACGTATACTTTATTCAAGATAAGGTGTATGTCAAACACCCAACTGGAGCAAAAAGGCACAAATCGGAGTAAGGAATCACACGTTGTATAAGCTCCAGCTTGAATCTCCAGTGGCCTTGATCGGCAATACAAACAACAGAGATCTGAATGAATTATGGCACAGATGGATGGGACATCTACATCATGGAACCTTGGGGACTCTCAAAAATACTGTCATAGGGGCTCCTAAACTCAGCACAAAGAAAGACGAAGTTTGCAGGGGATGTGTACTAGGGAAGTACGCTAAGGCAGCATTTCCAAGAAGAAGCAGCAGAGCCAAAGGTACATTAGAGTTAATACACTCTGACATTTGCAGTTCGATGTCCACAATAGCTCTCAGTGGGGCAAAGTATTTTGCCACCTTCATTCATGATTATTCCAGAAAAAACTTGGATCTATTTTCTGAAGACCAAAGATGAAGTCTTTAATCGGTTTAAAGATTTCAAAGAATTGGTGGAGAACTCTACAGGGAAGAAGATCAACAAGTTGTGGTCAGATAACAGTGGAGAATATATCGATAAAGACTTCACAAATTTATGTGCACAGGAAGGCATCAAGAGAGAATGGACAACTCCATACAATCCAGAGCAAAATGGAGTTGCAGAACGGAAGAATCAGACCATAATAGAAGCTACAAGGGCAATGTTGTACGACCAGGAGATGCCCAAATTCTTACAGGCAGAGGCCTACAACACAGCAGTTTATATTCAGAACAGATTTCCCAATAGAGCTCTAGGGAAGGTTACTCCCGAGAGTGTGTTCACGAGCAGCTAGCCAGAAGTGAGCCACATCAGGATATTCGATAGTATAGCATACTGCCACGTTCCAGAGGAAAAGAGGAAGAAGCTGGACCAAACTGCAGAAAAGGGTTTTCTAATGGGATATAGTGAGAATGCAAAGGCATACCGCATTTATTCCATAGAGCAGGAAAGTCATGGTAAGAAGGAATGTAAAATTCCTGGAGGAGAGAGCCTTTAGGAAATCTCGAGAGATGGCCACAGATACTCAAATTGAGGAAGATCCACGAGTACAACCTCAACGACCTATAGAGGAGAGGTCCAATGCCTCTCCAAGGCACAATATTTCTGAGGGAAGCTCCTCTAACGAAGAATAGGAGGAAGAATAGGTGAGACCGTCCACCACTGATGGGAGACCGAGCAGAGAATTCCAATAGATTCTTAGGGATGCAGAAGGATTTGTTGGAGCCCCTAGAGACGGAAAGAGGATAAGGAAACAACCTGACAGATATCAGGCGCTGGTGGCTCAGGTTGGAGAGCCTTCTACCTTTCGGGAAGAAGCTCAGCATCAGGTATGGGTGGATGCCATGGTGGAGGAATATAGCTCCATCATGACAAATGATGTCTGGGAAGTAGTCCCTAGACCACAGGACAGATCTGTTGTAGGATCCAGATGGATCTACAAGATCAAATATGCTGTAGATGGCAGCATAGAGAAGTTCAAGGCAAGGTTTGTAGCTAAGGGGTATGCATAGAAGGAAGGCATTGACTATGAAGAAACCTTTGCTCCAGTAGCGCGATACACTTCAATTAGATCCATCATCTCTCTGGCAGCGCAGATGGGATGGGAGATTCACCAGATGGATGTCAAGACTGCGTTATTGAATGGGGTGATAGAAGAGGAAGTGTACATAGAGCAGCCAAAGGGCTTCGAGACACATGAGCAGAAGACTCATGTTTGTAGACTTAAAGAAGCCTTGTATGGCTTAAAGCAAGCCCCCAGGGAATGGTATGGTCAGATTGATGGATACTTGCAGAAGATGGGATTCGTCAAGAGTGACGCAGATCCCAATTTATACTACTTAAGAGTAGGAGATGAGCCATTTATTCTTGTTCTTTATGTGGATGACCTGTTTTTTATTGGGTCATCCAAGCTCATCAAATACTGCAAGGAGAACCTAGCAACAGAATTCGACATGAAGGATCTGGGGCAGATGCACTATTTTCTTGGTTTAGAAGTCTGGCAGCAAAAAGGGGAAATCTTCCTAGGACAAGGAAGATACACGACATAAATTCTGAAGAGATTTTAGATGGAAGACTGTAGACCCATGGCCACGCCAATGATTACTAACTGGAAGAAGATAGACACATCATAGGATGATGAGGCTGATCCCACTATGTACAGACAGCTCATCGGATCATTGATGTATCTGGTCAACACGAGACCAAACATCTGTTATGTAGTGAATACCCTCAGTCAGTTCATGGTGGAACCAAGGAGGGCTCACTAGGCAGCAACCAAACATGTTCTCAGATACTTGAGAGGGAAAGTCGAGTATGGGTTGAAGTACACCAGGGGTAACGAGATCCAGTTGAGTGGGTTCACAGATGCAGACTAGGCTAGAAGCACATTAGATCGGAAAAGTACCAGTGGGTATTGTTTCAGTCTCGGATCAAGAATGACGTCCTAGTGCAGCAGGAAACAGAAGTCCGTAGCATTGAGCTCAGCCGGGGAAAAGTACATGAAAGCAAGCACAGCTTCGTGCAAGGCCATATAGCTCTGCAAATTGCTCTTGAACTTACTCAAGAAGCGGATAGAACCAACCGGGATTATGTGCGATAATCAGAGCTGCATTAAGCTCTATGAAAATCCTTGTTTCATGACCGGCCGAAACACATTGACATTCGGTGTCACTTTATCAGGGACTATGTCCAGAGGGGAGCAGTACAGTTGAGATACACTCCTACAGGAGAAAGGTGGCAGATATCCTCACAAAGGCTCTAAGTAAGATCAAGTTCACTTACTTCAGAGAGAAGATGGGGATGGTCAAGAACCCCTTCCACTAGAGGAAAGGGTAGTCTTCAGAAGAAGAGGGAGCTACAGTACGGATATTGTAGTCGCAAGGCAGTAGTATAGGAAGCAGCAGCACAGAAATGAGGGGCAGCAACCAGGATTTCATCAGCGCAGCAGATGATGTAGAGTCAGAGTAGTACAGCGATATCTTGCTTAAACACTCTCCTCGCTAAGAGGGAGTGTGGATTTCTATAGCATCAGAAAGTGTCTAAGCCTCATTTTTGATAGAGAGGCTTAGACGTCAGTTATCCAGAGAAAGCGGAAATCGTTTGTGGAAATCCCACTCGGATATAACTTTATTAAAATAATTAATTATTTTAATGCAGACCCTAAGTATAAACTTAGGAAAATTAAATAATTAAAGGATATTAATCTGAGCCATTGATTAATGATATAATCTTGGTCGTTGATTCATTAGCGAGAAGACTATAAGAAGAGACTTGAGGGCCATTTGGAAATCAAGCCAGGGACACTCTCAGTACCCGAAGGAAATCAATTCTAAAGCAAGAAAATTCTATTTCAGTGGGTGAGTTTGTAGAGGCTGGGTTGTAGATGCAGAAGGAGGAGGGAGGAGTCAATTATCGGGAAGTGAAAGTCAGGAGGGTGAAGGGCAGTGTGATTTCATCATCAGCAAGAGACCCTCCACATAGAATCACGCAGTCCAGAGAGGGATTGCGCAGAGCATCCATGTTGGATGACGCTGAGGGTGAAGGAGGTCACACCAAGGGTCAAAAATTCATCTTGAGAATCTAGAAAATTCAGCCAAGTGTTTGCTAATTTTTTCTCTGCTCATCAGACTCCTGTAAATGTACTTTCCATTTCTGAAGATAAATATAAAACCCTCATCTGCTGCACCGGTTTTCCCACATTGGGTTTTTCCGAGGACAATTGTCCAAAAACATCTGTGTTCATATGGTTATTTCTATTGTGCTACTGGTGTAAATTATCTTTTTGTTCTTATGCTCTTAATGATAGTGAAGATCTGCAAATGTGTCTATTTCAGAATTTACTGAAGCATCTGTCAATAACTTATCTCATAAGTAGGAGAAATAAACCAAGTGTTGCAGAAATATTTTCCTCTTGAAAATTTCACAGTAGCAAGGAGCATATCTACTAACTCCAACAGGGAGTGCATAGGCCAGTCAGCAGCTGCACAGAGGAGAGAGGGAGCAGTCTGACTGTTGTTGGCAGAGATGGAAGCTAATGGGCTGAGGGATCAAGATTAGTTGGAGGGTACATCCAACTACGTGATCTGGCAGGCAAGGATCACTCGTCTGTTAGATGAGCATGATCTCAAGGCCTTTATCGAGAATGTGGTAGTTGTTGTGAAAATTCTACTACAGTGATTTTGGTTTATTTCCTCCTACTTGATTTAATTAATACAAGTTATTTCCAGAAATTAGATTCAGAAAATACTGAAAATAAACACAACTACAACCTACACATGCAAATCATTTACTGAATAATTCACTCATGCAACAAAGTGACACATGGATTTTTGGACATAAGTCCCCGGAAAAACCCAAAGCGGAATACCGGTGCAACAGATATGAGGGTTTATTATTAAGTAGTTATGAGTACAACAAATTTGTGTTCCAAGCTTGGAAAACCCGATAGAGAATAAAAGATATCAAATCTGCAACTAACCTGAAGATCTAATGCCAAATATCTTACTGATCCACACCCTCAAACGGGATTTACAAGACTCAGCCCGGATCTGACGCTAGAAACCCTCAGCACTGCTTCTGAAGCCCCAGCGTTGCCTTAGAGGGATTGCGTCTGGGTGGCCCTAGGAGGGCCTGCGTCACCCCTGGAGGGTTTACGTTGGCCTTGCGCTACCTTTGCTAGGCCAGCGTCAGCCCTGCGTGGCCCTAACTTCCTCTGCGCTGCCTTTGAGCTGCCTCTGCGCTGCCCTTGCTGCTCTGCGTGTCTCTAAAGCCTCTCTACGTTGTCCTTGTTGTTGCTCCTCTTGCCTCTTGCTGTCTCTTGGCCCTGGAATCAGATCATTCCATTGGCCAATACTACCCCTCACTGCAGGAGATTCCTCCGGAAATTCTTAGCAAACCCGCCCTAGAATTCCAGATCTATTCCTCAGTTCTACCAAAATTGTGTGTGATCAACTAACCCTCAAGCCTTTCTCTTATACTTTTTCGTTGAGCCCTTCAACGGCCGAGATTAAATCATCCATCAATGGTTGAGATTAAAAGACTACTTGATCCATGTGACTTAAGCCAATTTCAACACGTGTTAATTAATTCACTTTAATTATTTTATTTTCCTAAGTTAGACTTAGGAAATCCATTAAAAATAATTAATTATTTGAATAACTTGAACACCAACTGAAATTTCTCAAATCCATTTATGGGTCTTGTAGATCAAGTGTACTCCAGTCCCTCCACAAAATGTGGGAACTAGAGCACAACTGATGTTACTCGAAATACACAAAATCTCAACACTCCCTCTTAGCATCAGGGGTGTGCTCTAGCAATACATCACACCATGCATCACAAGATCTTGAGTACTAGATCTGTGATGTTGATGCTTGGCCTGCTGCCCTCCATCTACTGCACTGCTGCTCTCTATACTGTTGCCCATGCCACTGCCACATCTGTACTGCAGCGCCCTCTCAAAACACTGCATCATGCTGCCCATAGCACTGCCACTGCTAACTGTTGCACTGCAACTCAGTTGCTGAGAAGTAAGCAACTGAAAGACTCTGCCCAACTGTTTGACAGACAAGTCAAGTTGCCCTCCACCACTGAAGCTCCCTAGATGTCGAATCACGTTGTCCCCCTCAAGACACTGTAATGCTGCAACACTGCACTACGTGAGCCCAACTTCTCTGTGCTGCTGAAGTCCCATCAGCCTCTCTGCATTGTTGCCTTCACGCTGCTCACTCTTCAGCTCTTCAGCTCCCTCTTGCTCTTCAATGTGGTCATCTGCAACCATCTCCCGACTCATCCTGCTACCATCTTAAGGCTCCCGTAGCTCGTATGTGATCCAAGAGTAGGGCTAACTCAAGTATCTCGCCATTCTATCTATGGATACTCTATATGTCCATGTCACCCCACCTCTTCTCTCGAGGTGCATGAGCACTCATGGCTGCATCATCATCAAAGCCATCATCATTCGCTGTTGCAGCCTTGGAATCAGAATCTCCTTTGTCCTTCTTCTTAGCACAATTGTTGGCGAAATGACCAAGATCACCACAGTTAAAGCATCGAACCTTGGAGATGTCCTTCTTCTTCTTCCCTTGCTTCTTTTCCCTTGATGCAAGGGCTGCATTCTCCTCCTCTTATTTCTTCACTCTGGCTGATTTGCTTCCTCCACTAATAGATTGCGTCTTGGTGATCCTCCTAATCTCCTCTTGGCGAAGAATAGCCCACATATCTGACCATGATGGTAACAATGCCCTTCCCAGAATGCTCTGGGCAAACGTTTCCCATTCTTCAAAGACAGCATTTAGGGTCGTCCTCACAAGGAGCCCTTGATATGGATTAGCACCCATGCCAATCAACTGGTCTCGAATAGCTTGAAGTCTGAAGAGGAATGGATCTATCTCTTCACCCTTCATCATTTGGAACATCCGCATCTGATTCTCAAGAAGCATTCTTCCTTGCACAGAGCCTCCTTGATACATCGTTTCCAAGGCTGACCACATCTCATTTGTTGTATTCTTACCAACAATATGAGGAATCACGTGGTCATTGACTCCGTCTATGATCAAACGCTTCGTTCATGCTTGATTTTCTTCATACTTCTTGAGTGGATCTGCACGGTTGGTACAACAAGTGTCTTCTCTGCATGATCTTTGAGACCATACTCATCCAGAACTGAATGAATTCTGGCCTTCCAAATAACATAGTTGGACATGCCATCCAATCTATCTTCATCCCTCAATCCATATCGAGCCATCTTTGCTCAGATCTGAAAGAAACAGTACTTCTCCCTCTGGATCTGGGTTCCTTGTTGACTAGAAACCCTCTAGTAGCTGCTTCTGCTGAAAACTGACTACCCTCCTGGAAATCTTCCACCATAACTCAAACGAACAGTATCCTCTGATCCTCCTGATCGAATCTCAAATCTGTTTGGCTCAGAACTGCCGAATGATTGTCTTCCTCCCACCTTTGTTGCCTTAGCTAGGCACAATTCTGCACCTGCAGAATCTCTACACCACCAGCACTGTTGAAGATCTGAAGCACTGCTTCCAGACCTTGGCAAAATTTTCTAAAACAAGAGAAGTGATTGGACAACGTCCTCTTCGCTGGCCCAGCACAGTCCCAACGCTGCTCAAAAGTGGATTGCATAACCCCAAACTGGGTGATGCAATCATTACGCTGCCCTGGGAAGGGTCTGCATAAGCCTAGAGGCCTTATGCAGCTTCAGCGTTGTCTCCTCGATCTGCTTTCCCTTGCTGTTAAGATGCCCTTTCCGGATCCGTTGCTTCTTCTGCCACTCTGCAGAAAAAATATTTCTTCAGCTGATTGCTAGAGATTCAGCTTGAACTGCTATCGCTCTGATACCATGTGAAAATTCTACTGCAATGTTTCTGGTTTATTTCCTCCTACTTGCTTTAATTAATACAAGTTATTTCGAGAAATTAAATTCAGAAAATACCGAAAATAAACACAACTACAGCCTACACATGCAGATCATTTACTGAATAATTCACTCATGCAACAAAGTGACACATGGATATTTGGACATAAGTCCCCGGAAAAACCCAAAGCGGGAAAACCGGTGCAGCAGATATGAGGGTTTATTATTAAGTAGTTCTGAGTACAGCAAATTTGGGTTCCAAGCTTGGAAAACCCGACAGAGAATAAAATATATCAAATCTGCAGCTAACCTAAAGATCTAGTGTCAAATATCTAACTGATCCACACCCTCAAACGGGATTTATAGGACTCAGCCTGGATCTGAACCTAGAAACCCTCAGCGCTGCTTCTGAAGCCCCAGCGTTGCCCTAGAGGGACTGTGTCAGCCTATGCATGGCCCTAGGAGGGCTTGCGTCACCCCTGGTGGGTTTATGTTGCCCCTGCGCTGCCTTTGCTAGGCCAGCGCCAGCCATGCGTGGCCCTAGCTACTTCTGCGCTGCCCCTACTGCTCTGCGTGGCTCTGAAGCCTCTCTGTGCTGTCCTTGTTGCTGCTCCTCTTGCCTCTTGTTGTCTCTTGGCCCTGGAATCAGATCATCCCCTTGGCCAATACTACCCCTCACTGCAGGAAATTCTTAGCAAACCCGCCCTAGAATTCTCAATCTATTCCTCAGTTCTACCAAAATTGTGTTTGATCAACTAACCCTCAAGCCATTCTCTTATAATTTTTCATTGAACCCTTCAACGGCCGAGATTAAATCATCCATCAGCGGCTAAGATTAAAAGACTGCTTGATTCATGTGACTTGAGACAATTTCAGCACATGTGTTAATTAATTCACTTTAATTATTTTATTTCCTAAGTTAGACTTGGAAAATCCATTAAAAATAATTAATTATTTGAATAACTTGAACACCAACTGAAATTTCTCAAATCCATTTCTGGGTCTTGTAGATCAAGTGTACTCTAGTCTCTTCACAAAATTTGGGAGCTAGAGCACAACTGATGCTACCCCAAATGCACAAAATCTCAACAGTTGTCCCCGTAGATGCAGATCTGTTGAAAGCCTACAAGAAGAATATGGCAAAGGCTAAGCGGCTCGTCCTCGATGGAGTGAGGGATCATGTAGTATGTCACATAGCTGGCAAAGGGACTACCAAGGAGATGTGGGATGCCTTAGTGACGTATCAAGGATCTTCATGAGCAGGGGAAGATGTACTTGCAGGAGAAGATGCGATCTATGAGGATGGAGAAGGGAGAACGCATTGATTCGTTCCTTGCAAACCTTCAGGAAACCCAAGATCAGTTGGCAGTTGTCGGATCAGCGCCTCAAGGGATCGAGATGGTTAGACTGGCCCTAAACTCAGTGTTCGAAGAATGGCAAGTCTTTGTCCAGAGCATCCTGGGCAGAGAAAGGTTGCCTGATTGGGAATTGATGTAGGCCACTCTATAGCAGGAAGTGATGAGGCGAGATATCATCAAGTGTAAACTTGATGGCAGCAGCAGCAATGGGTCGAAGCCCAAGGAGGAGGAAGAAAATGCAGCCCTTGCATACAAGGGGCAACAAGAGTAGCGGAGGCGAGAAAAGGACGTCTAAAAGATCAACTGTTTCCAGTGTGGTGAGATGGGTCACTATGCTACGCAATGTCCTCTCAAGAAGAAAGAAAAGGATGAGAAACATGATCCGCAGGCTGCAACTGCAAGGATCGAAAAGGAGTTCGCCATGATTGCCCACATATCTCCAGGGGAGAATTGGGGTGATCTAGAACTATAGTTTGAAAGAGCTGCAAATGGGCAAGATCCTTGAGAAGTCCACCTCTTGGATCAATACCTTGCTACGGGAGCCCATATCAAAAGTAGAAGGATGGACTAGTTTCAGTTGGTTCAGAGGAGTGTCAGAGTAACAGTGCAGTGGCTACAAAACGCCAGAGTCTGAGCAGGGCAGAGCAGAGTTGGCAGCAATGCAATTAGGCAGCGCAGAGTCAGCAGCAGCTGCAGAAGGTCAGTGTAGAGACTAGCAGCAGCTAAAGAGTCTACAGATCAATTTCTCAAGTGATCAGCGCAGAGCAGCCAGAGAGATCATCGAGTTGAATCATGTAGTGAGAGGCAGAGATAGTTCCAGTTGTGAAAGTTTCAAAACAGAAAACCTACAACATTGTCTTGATCTACTTCGCTGACTTGTTTAATTAACTTAACAAGTTATTTAACTGAAGTATTCAAAAAAACATTAAAGCAAATACAAACTGCAGACTACACATCTACAGATCATTTACTGAACAACACGCACATTTGACAAAATTACACAGATTTTTCGGACAAATGTCCCCGGAAAAATGCAATGCAGGAAAACCAGTGCAACAGCTCTAGAGGGTTTTATTATTATGCAGAATCTGAATACAACAATCTTAGCACCAAAAACGGTCTGCCCTATACAGAAATTACACAGCAGTTGTACCTTTCGTGAAATTTTGAAGAGGAAAATATTTCTGCCATACTTGGTTTATTTCTCCTACTTATGAGATAAGTTATTTACTAATGCTTCAGTAAATTCTGAAATAAACACATTTGCAGATCTTCACTATCATTAAGAGCATAAGAACAAAAAGATAATTTACAAAAGTAGCACAATAGAAACAACCACATGAACACAATTATTTTTGGACAATTGTCCCCGGAAAAACCCAATGTGGGAAAACCAGTGCAATAGATGAGGGTTTTCTATTTATCTTCAGAAATGGAAAGTACATTAACAAGAGTCTGATGAGCAGAGAAAAATTTGCAAACACCTTGCTAAATTTTCTGGACCTTCCAAACAAATTTTAGACCCTCGAGGTGACCTCCTTCACCCTCTGCGTCATCCAATGTGAGAGCTTTGTGCAGTCTTTCTTTGGACTGTGTGATTCTGTGTGGAGGGAGTCTTGCTGCTGATCAGCTCACCCTTCCCTTCATCCTCCTGACTTCTACTTCCCGATAACTGACTCCTCCCTCCTCCTTCTGCTTCTACAACCCTGCCTCTACAATCTTACCCACTGAAATCGAATTCTCTTGCTTTAGAATCGATTTCCTTCAGGTACTAAGAGTGTCCCCAGCTTAATTTCCAAATGGCCCTCAAGTCTCTTCTTATAGTCTTCTCGCTGATGAATCAACGACCGAGATTATATTGTTAATCAATGGCTCAGATTAAAAGATGAATTGATCTTCGTTTTCTAGAAGATTCTCACACTGCTCTATTAATACCCTTTAATTGTTTAATTTCCCTAAGTTTGAACTTAGGGTCTACATTAAAATAATTAATTATTTTAATAAAGTCATATCCGAGTGGAATTTCCACAAACGATTCTTGGGTTCTCTGGATAACTGATGCCCAACTCTCTCTACCAAAAATGAGACTTAGAACACTTTCCGATGCTATAGAAATCAACACTCCCTCTTAGCGAGGAACGTGTTTAAGCAAGATATCGTTGTACTTCTCTGACTCTACATCATCCACTGCGCTGATGATGTCCTGGCTGCTGCCCCTCATCTCTGCGCTATTGTTTCCTCTACTGCTGCCTTGCCACTACAGCTCCCTCTTCTTCTGAAGACCACTGTTTCCTCTAATGGAAGGGGTTCTCGACCATCCCCATCTTCTCTCTAAAGTAAGTGAACTTGGTCTTACTTAGAGCCCTTGTGAGGATATCTGCTACCTGTTCTCCTGTAGGAGTGTATCACAACTGTACCGCTCCCCTCTGGACATAGTCCCTGATAAAGTGACACCAAATGTCAATGTGTCTCGACCGGTCATGAAACACAGGATTTTCGGAGAGCTTAATGCAACTCTGATTATCACACAATCCCGATCTGTTCTATCCACTTCTTGAATAGGTTCAAGAGAAATTTGCGGAGCCATATGGCCTCGCACGAAGCTGTGCTTGCTACCATGTACTCTGCCTCGGTTGAGCTCAGTGCTATGGACTTTTGTTTCCTACTGCACCAGGAGGTCATTCCTGATCCGAGACTGAAATAGTACCCACTGGTACTTTTTCGATCTACTGTGCTTCCAACCCAGTCTACATCTGTGAACCCACTCAACTCGATCTCATTACCCTTGGTGTACCGTAGCCCATACTCGACTATCCCTCTCAAGTATCTGAGAACATGTTTGGTTGTTGCCCAGTGAGCCCTCCTTGGTTCCACCATGAACCAACTGAGAGTATTCACTGCATAACAGATGTCTGGTCTCGTGTTGACCAGATACATCAATGATCCGATGAGTTGTCTGTACAATCTAGGATCAGCCTCATCATCCTCCGATGTGTCTATCTTCTTCCAGTTAGTAATCATTGGCCTGGCCATGGGTCTACAGTCTTCCATCTGAAATCTCTTCAAAAAATTTGTCGTGTATCTTCCTTGTTCTAGGAAGATTTCCCCTTTCTGCTGCCAGAGTTCTAATCCAAGAAAAAAGTGCATCTGCCCCAAGTCCTTCATGTCGAATTATGTTGCCAGATTCTCCTTGCAGTCCTTGATGAGCTTGGATGATCCAGTCAAAAACAGGTCATCCACATAAAGAACAAGAATAAGCGGCTCATCTCCTACACTCAAGTAGTATAGGTTGAGATCTGCGTCACCCTTGACGAACCCCATCTTCTACAAGTAGCTATCAATCCATCCATACCATGCCCTGGGGGCTTGATTTAAGCCATAGAATGCTTTCTTAAGTCTGCAAACATGAGTCTTCTGCTCATGTGTCTCGAAGCCCTCTCGCTGCTCTATGTACACTTCCTCCTCTATCAGCCCGTTCAAGAACTTTGTCTTGACATCCATCTGGTTAATCTCCCATCCCATCTGCGCAGCCAGAGAGATGACGGATCTAAAAGAAGTGTATCGCGCTACTGGAGCGAAGATTTCTTCATAGTCAATGCCTTCATTCTGTGCATACCCCTTAGCTACAAACCTTGCCTTGAACTTCTCTATGCTGCCATCTGCAGTATATTTGATCTTGTAGATCCATCTAGATCCTACAACTAATCTGTCCTGAGATCTAGGGACTACTTCCCATACATCATTTGTCATGATGGAGCTATACTCCTCCACCATGGCATCCACCCATACTTGATGCTGAGTTGCTTCCTGAAAGGTAGATGGTTCACCAACTAGAGCTACCAGTGCCTGATATCTGTCTGGTTGTTTCCTTATCCTCTTTCCTTCTCTAGGGACTCCAAAAAATTCTTCTGCATCCTTAAGAATTTGTTGAAGTACTCTGCTCGGTCTCCCATCAGTTGTGGGCGGTCTCACCTGTTCTTCCTCCTGTTCTTCTTCGGAGGAGCTTTCCTCAGAATTATTGTGCCTTGGAGAGGCACCTGACCTCTCCTCTGTAGGTCGTTGAGGATGTACCAGTGGATCTTCCTCAATCTGCATATTTGTGGCCATTTCTCGAGATTTCCTGAAGGCTCTCCTCCAGGAATTTCACATCCCTTCTTACCATGACTTTCCTGCTCTCTGGAATATAGATGCGAAATACCTTTGCATTCTCACTATAGCCCATCACCCTTTTCTGCAGTTTAATCCAACTTCTTTCTCTTTTAATCTAGAACGTGGCAATACACCATGCTGTCAAATATCCTGATGTGGCTCACTTCTAACTTGCTGCCTGTGAACACAATCTCGGGAGTTACCTTCCCTAAAGCTCTATTGGGAACTCTGTTATGAATATATATTGTTGTATTGCAGGCTTCTGCCCATAAGAATTTGGGCATATCTATTATGGTCTGATTCTTCCGTTCTGCAACTCCATTTTGCTCTAGATTGTATGGAGTTGTCCATTCTCTCTTGACGCCTTCCTTTGCACAGAAATTTGTGAAGTCTTTATTGATATATTTTCCACCGTTATCTGACCACAACTTCTTGATATTCTTTCCTGTAGAGCTCTCCACCAATGCTTTGAAGTCTTTAAACCGATCAAAGACTTCATCTTTGGTTTTCAAAAAATAAATCCAAGTTTTTCTGGAATGATCATCAAAGAAGGTGGCAAAGTACTTTGCCCCACTGAGAGCAGTTGTGGACATTGGACCGCAAATGTTAGAGTGTATCAACTCTAATACACCTTTGGCTCTGTTGCTGCTTCTTGGAAACGCTGCCTTAGCATACTTCCCTAGTACGCTTCCCCTGCAAACTTCGTCTTTTTTTGTGTTGAGTTCAGGAGCCCCTATGACAGTATTTTTGAGAATCCCCAAGGCTCCATGATGTAGATGCCCCATCCTTCTGTGCCATAATTCATTCAGATCTCTGTCGTCTGTACTGCCAGTCAGGGCCACCGGAGATTCAAGCTAGAGCTTATACAGCGTGTGACTCCTTACTTCGATTTGTGCCTTTTTGCTCCAGCTAGGGTGTTTGACATACAACTTATCTCTAATAAAGTATACGTCATAGCCCTTGTTCTGAAGTTGAGACACTGAGAGTAAATTCATCCCCAACCCTGGTACATGCAGAAAATTCGTGGCTCGAATCTTGTTGCCATCCTCGGTCTGAAATGTTACGGTACCTCTCCCTATGGGGGTATATTTTGCCTTGTTTCCCATAGTTATCTGAAAATTCATCTGTTCTTTTTGGTAGCTCGAAAAACATTCTCAAACCCCCGTCATATGAGCAGATGCTTCACTGTCAATATACCAAACACTTGGAGGAGCTATGCTCGACACACAAGCAAGATCCTCCTCTAGTCTGGATGCCAACACTTTCATGTCATGTTCTCTCTGCATTTTTGCATGCTCTGGAGGACTGTGTGAGTCCATTTGATTGCGTGAACCGTTCCGAATGATGGATCTTTGGTCCATGGCAGATCCTCCCTTTCTGTTTTTAGCCTTTAGCTCCGATACCATGTGAAATTTTCAAGAGGAAAATATTTATGCAATACTTGGTTTATTTCTCCTACTCATGAGATAAGTTATTTACAGATGCTTCAGTAAATTATGAAATAAACACATTTGCAGATCTTCAATATCATTAAGAGCATAAGAACAGAAAGACAATTTACACAAGTAGCACAATAGAAACAACCACATGAACACAGTTATTTTTGGACAATTGTCCCTGGAAAAACCCAATGTGAGAAAACTGGTGCAGCAGATGAGGGTTTTATATTTATCTTCAGAAATGGAAAGTACATTTACAAGACTCTGATGAGCAGAGAAAAATTTGCAAACACTTGGCTGAATTTTTTGGACCCTTCAGACAAATTTCAGACCCTTGAGGTGACCTCCTTCACCCTCTACGTCATCGAGCGTGAGAGCTCTGCGCAATCTCTCCCTGGACTACGTGATTCTGCATGGAGGGGGTCTTGCTTCGCCGATCATCTCACCCTTCCCTTCACCCTCATGAGATCTGCTTCCCGATAACTGACTTCTCCCGTGGACCCACCTTTCCCAAGTTATACGCAAAATAATATTAACGTGTATACGATATACGCATTTGATAGCTACACATGCATATATCGCGCACATTGTACTAGTACACCTACCTACTAATATCAAGATTACCTAAGTTAGAGATTAATATTAAGATTAACTAAGTATAAATTATATGAAAAAGGACTAATAAAAGAAAATAATTTAAGTTAATTAAAAATATATATAAAGTTAATTAATTTAAGAATAAATATTCAAAGATAAGAATTAATCATAAAGATACTCAAATTAAAGTCATATGCTCTCTAAAAATTTGATAACCATAGATCACATCTCCTCATTAATATCAATCACATCTCCATAAATAACATTTGTTCCTACATTGATGGAAATCAAATCTCGATGAAGAAAAGGCAGTGGGGGGGATGTTATGGCGGTGGAGAGGAGTGTTATATAAACAATGAAACATGGAGGAGAAAGACACAGTTGTTCTGGCAAAAATTGGGTGTTCTGCTAAATTCTGCTGGAAAGAGATAAGCTGTTTTGAAAGGGAGTCTCCTGGATCTTGGAATTTTTGGCACGGGGGCAGAGGAGGCGTCCTCTGGGTTTAGGATTGTTTCCTAAATTGGCTGGGAGGAACCGATTGCTTCTGTAATTTGTCTGCTGCGTGGAAGAGAAGATCCACAACTCAAGAAATCAGCAGTTCGTTTCAGGTTTTGTTTCAAGTTTTTCAGGTATTTCTCTATGCATAACTAGTTATTTTTTTGAGTTAAGTTTAAATTGTGAATCTCTCATTAGATTTTATGCTTAAATCTCCTTTCACATGAAATCCTGCTTAAATTTAAATATCAGATCGTTGTGAGCGACTTCTATAATGAAGTTTGAGTTCCCACACCTCCCTCCTTCTACTTCAAGTAACCTGCCTCTACAATCTCACCCACTGAAATTTAATTTTCTTGCTTTAGAATCGATTTCATTTGGGTACCGAGAGTGTCCCCAAATGGACACCGATACCCTTGAATTGTTTAATTTCCCTAAGGTTGAACTTAGGGTCTACATTAAACTAATTAATTATTTTAACAAAGTCATATCTGAGTGGAATTTCCACAAACGATTTCTGGGTTCTCTGGATAACTGATGTCCAAGCCTCTCTACCAAAAATGACACTTAGAACACTTTCTGATGCTATAGAAATCAACACCTTTCACTCGAAGACAGAAAATATGGTTGAATCGCACTCTCAATCGGGATTTACAAATAACGAGCCCTTTCTGGCCCACTGGAACCCTCAGTGCAGTCTTCTCAAGCCTTTGCATCAGCCCTCCCGCCCAGTGCAGCCTTTGCGCAGAGCAAACTGCCCCTGCGTCACTCTGGAAGGCTCTACGTTGCCTCTGTGTCACCCAAACGGTTTTGCGTCACTCTCTGTGTGGCCTCTGCATCAGCTTGGCTAAGCTGCGTCTCTCCTGTTAGCCTCTACGCTGCCTTCGTACGATGGTACCTCTCTGTTGTTGTATTCTCAGCCTTAGATCAGATCATCCCTTGCCGATCTCTACCCCTCACTGCACTGCAAACCCTGCCCTAGAAATTTGACTTAGCTTCAATGCTCTGTAATGTGTGTGTGTGTTCTCCAACGGACGCCAAGCCCTTCCTTTATACTTTTCTTGTTGCAAACCAATGGTCATGATCTAATCTCTAATTGATGGCTCAGATTAAAAGAATGCTTGATCCACGTCACTTGGAACATTTCATCACATGTGTAATTTAATTCACATCAATTTTTTTAATTTCCCTAAGTTAGACCAATGTGGAAAAAGTCGAAGTCGGGATTAAATCGGCAAGGGTAAAAAAGTTGAAAAACTTGGCAAAGTCGGGGGTTTTTTGAAAAAGTCGGCAAAATTAAAAAAATACAAAATTATTCAATTTTTTTAAATTTTTTTAAATTTTTTTAGCATCTAAAGTATCCACAACATCAAATAAATGCATTTCCACATAAACATGTAAAGAAAGCTAATATATAACATGTCTATGAAGTCTAGTGCTACATCACATATCAAAATAGTGAATCGAGTCCTGAATCTTGAGTCCTAAGTCCTAACTCTTGTCTCAGTCTCAAGAGTCAAAATATCAACAGTATATCATGAGTCATCTCCATGTCATAAAGTAATCAGTCACTAAGATGAAGATCCCCTACCCCTTTTACGGGAATAGGGAATAGCTTTGCCTTTTCCTCAAGAGGAAGAAGGCCCTTCCCCTCGAGATACAAATGGACCCAATCGTCCTCTAGAAGCAAAAAAAAGAGGTGGCCTCTATCCTCTGTCGATGCCACTGCCGCTGCTACCGCCCATCCTAGATGGTGTCACCTCCTCCTTCACATCCTCCTCCTGCTCTGCCTCCTGACCCTGCTCCTCCTCCTCTACCCGTGGCTCCTCCTGCTCTACAACTGCTACCTCCTCCGACGCTAGTGCCTTTGGATCCACATCTAACCAATCAGGGATCGATTCCATGGCCGGCCTCTCAGTCTCGACCCTCCATGCAGCAGTGGTATCAATATTGTCCAATGAGATGGCATCCATATCAGGATTTTTCTGAATTTGTCTCATCCACAATCGAAGATTGTAGTAGACATACACCATGTTATTGAGGCATTGGGATTCCAATCTGTAAAAGGGTCATAGATTATAAATTAGTACTTAAAAAAATCATATAGTAAAAATAATCAAATTATTTCAAAAATTTAATTTGAAATTTTTTTACCAGTTGCGCTTTTTGCTATGTATTTTGTCAAATACACTCCAATTGCGCTCACACCCAGAGGAACTGCATGTCTGGCTGAGCACTTGAATGGCAAACTTTTGGAGATGGGGTACTCTACCACCATAGCTTGTCCACCAAGCATGTACAAGTTAAAATAAAAATGAGAAGAAAAAATTATGAAGAGACGATGAATTATTAAATTTGAAAGTTGAAACTTGAAACTTGAAACAAACTAAAGCTTACCTGGCATTTTGGTCGTCCTATTCTTAATAGCCATGGTAAAACCAAATGTGCCACCTGTCATCCTATATATTTCCATTTCTTTAGAAATATCTTCACGTTCTTGCTGAGATGCCACCATCCTTTCAACACATGTGAATAATCCATCCATCACCTCGGCATCAAATCTGAAACCACAGGAGTAAGCAAATGCGGGGTTGAAGTAGATACCTGCAGCATGAATGGGGCAATGGAGGGTATTGTTCCATCGGTCATCAATCACTCTCCATATGACCTGTTGTTTCTTTAACCCCTCATCTCCCTTATCTTCATAATAAGCATGAATGGCTTCTTTGGCCCTATCCATGGCCTCATACAAGTAGCCCATTGCGAGCTTCTCTCCATCAACCTACCGAAGAACCCTTACCAAAGGTTCTAAAAGGGCACACACCTCCTCTACTCCTACCCAAAAGTTCTGATCATATGAAACAAGTTTGCATATGCCCTCTCCCTCTGGTTTGCGACTAATAGATAACTCATGCCAATCCTGTGAAAGAAACATGCTCTTCACGTCACACAGAATTCAACAGAGACTGAAGAGATATGAAAATAGTGGCAAAGCGTGTTATCGCAGGATGCACCAACTCTTTGTTGTTGGTGAATCTTCTCATCAAGCTAAGCACAGATGCATGATTGTATATTAATTTTGTTATGCTCTTAGATGATTCAAGAAAATGCCTCACCATAGGAATCTTACCTATATCCTCCAACATCAAGTCAATACAATGAGCAGCACAAGGTGCCCAAAACAGGGTAGGATACCTCTCCGTAAGCAACCTGCCAGGTGCAACATAATTTGCAGCGTTGTCCGTTATGACTTGGACAACATTTTGTGGGCCTATTTCCTGAATGAAGATGTCCAACAACTCACATAATAAACGTGCATCTTTAATGTGTGCAGATGCATCAACATATTTCATAACATTTTCCCCTTAGGACAACTAACCAAAAAGTTAAGAAGGGTCCTACCCTTCTGGTCAGTCCAGCCATCTGACATGACTGTGCATCCAGTGTATTCCCATGATGCCCTAAACTCCTCCAATCTAGCAGTGCAATCATTCTTTTCATCTTGAAGAAGAGGCCCTCTCAACTCTGCAAAGGTAGGGGCTTTGTACCCCGAGCCAACGACAGCAACAACATCAAACATAGGTTGGTAGAATGGGTTTGTCTTGGCAATGTTGAAAGGAACATCACTCCATAGAAGACATCTACTCACCAACCTGTCAGCTTCTGCCTTTTCCTTTTTTTTAATTGTTGATTTGATGCCAAGTTGTGCACCAGGTGTGGTTCTAGGGACAAAAATGGATGAGAAAGCTGAGGGGTTGGGAGTGGAAGGTGATGTTAAAGCAGAAGAACCACTCTCACTTGCCCCCACTCTTGAGCTCCCTACAAGTTGGTTTTTTATTACTGCCCTAGTGTCTTTGCCATCCTCTTTATCCATCAACAATTTAATGGCCTCTCGAATGATTTCTGGAGATGGATTTAGGCAAAGTTCTATATTTTGCCCTGGAATTTGCCCCAAATGGAATTTTAATCTGTTGACACCCCTTGACATACGCTTGCCACACAACTTGCAAGACAAATACATTCTATTGACACCTCCAGTTTCGGGTATAGGATCAGGTTCACCATACTCCCACATAGGGTCCAAATTCCTTGTCATTTTGTTTGAAACTTTTTGAAGTTTGAACCTGGGCACAAAACAAAAATTGAAAAAAACTAAAAATTGCCAATCACATAAATTAAAATCACTAAATAGTAAATAGTAAACAAGGGTTTGAATTATTTTTTTTGAATTTTGATTCTTGAAAGTTGAACTGTTGAAATTTTAAAATTTAATTCAATCTAGGATTCTAGCTAGACTCTAGATTCTAATTTCTAAGCACAAATTTTGGGACTGCCATCGTGCATTTTGTATGCTGATCTATAACAGTGATATAGTGCAAACTTCAAAGGAGGAAAGGCACACTGTGATAACAGATCTGAGCCTCTGGATTCTGTGATAAAGAAGAAAGGAGAAAGGGTGATAACACTGAAGTTTGAACTTTGAACAATGATACTGTGCTTCTGGTTGGAGAAAAGGCATCAAATCCGAGCTCTCTGTAGTGGACATTTTCTAAGAAGAAGTTAGAACTTAGAAGTTTAGAACTTCTGACTGGGTTACAAGATGAATTTAATTAAATTAGTTTTAAATTTTAATATTTATTACGTTGGTTGCAGGTTGAAGGAAAGGAGCTGGAGAACCGAGTTAAGGAGTTGTAACATGTAACTTGTGAGTCTGAGGCATGCCAGCAACCATACAAATTACAATTTAGTAGGTTGTAGGTTGCAGCTTGCTAGATGCTACTGCTAGCCGACTTCTAAACTTCCAAAGTACCCCACAGCGACCAAACAAGGGGATTTTTTAACGTTTAAAATTTAACAAGACATTTAATATATATATTATAATTTATTTATGTAACAAAATGAGAAAAAATAAGGAAGAAACTTACCTGGCAGCAGCAGCAAACCCCGGCGGTCCGGCACCTCCCAATCTGCAAGCTTGAGCAGTGGAGAAATGATTAAATCTTCAACTCCCAATGCAAATCGCAAAGAAACCCTCTCCTCGACTCTCCACAGTCTTAAACGCAGCAAACCGACAAAACATTAACTCATAAAAATCGCATTTTCGGCCTTTTATTATCACTGCTGACGGGCATCACGACTTTTTCGATCGACTCGAAAAAAAGTCGGGATTTCAACGATTAAATCGCAACTTTTTCGGGTTTGAAAAAATCGTGAAAAAGTCAGCCGATTTTATCGGCGCCGGCAAAAAATCGGGATTTTTTGAAAAAGTCGCGACTTTTTTGCGACTTTTTCCACACTGAGTTAGACTTAGGGTCCCCATTAAAAAATTTAATTATTTTAATAACTATTACACCGGATGAAATTTCTCCAAACGCTTTCTAGGTCTTGGTGATCTCGTGTGTTCTAGCCCCTCCACAAAGTTTCGGAGCTAGAGCACACCCGATGCTACCCCAAAATCTCAACACTCCCTCTTAGCGAGGAATGTGCTCTAGCAATACTTCCACACTGAAGCATCACCAAATCTCGGCATCGGTCTCTGCATTGTTGATGCTTGGCCTGCTGCCGTCCATCCACTGCGTTGTTGCCACTGTATTGTAGCCCATGTCACTGCCACATCTGTACTGTAGCTCCCTCTCAATTTGCTGCATCATGCTGCCCATAACACTGCCACTACTAACTGCTACACAACAACTCAGTTGCTAAGAAGTAAGCAACAGAAGGACCATCACCCAATTACTGACAGACAAATCAGTTAGGTTGCATCTCATCACTGAAGCACCCTCTATCGCTGCTTTGCGTTGTCTCTCTGAAGCACTGCACTGCGTAAGCACTGCCTCTGTGCTATTGAAATCCCATCAGCCTTTGCGCTACTACTTCCACGTTGTTGTTGCCTCTCCTCTGCATTGCTCCAGACTTCAACATCCCAGTGTTGAGATTTTGTATAGTTGGTGTAGCATCGGGTGTTCTCTAGCATTGGAATTGTGTGGAGGGGCTAGGACACACTTGATCTCCAAAACCCAGAACGGGATTTGAGAAATTTCAGTTGGTGTTCAAGTTATTCAAATAATTAATTATTTTAATGGATTTCCTAAGTCTAAACCTAGGAAAATAAAATAATTAAAGTGAATTAATTAACACATGTGCCGAAATTGTCTTAAGTCACATGGATCAAGCAGTCTTTTAATCTCAGTCGTTAATGAATGATTTAATCTCAGTCGTTGATGAATGATTTAATCTCGGTTGTTGAAGGGTTCAACGAAAAGTATAACAGAAAGGCTTGAGGGTCAATTGGACAAGACACACAGTTGCAGAATCGAGGAATAGATTTGAAATTCTAGGGCGCGTTTCCTAAGAATTTCTAGAGGAATTTCCTACAGTGAGGGGTAGTATTGGCTGAGGGGATGATCTGATCCCAAGAGACAAGAGACAGCAAGAGGCAAAGGAGCAGCAACAAGGGTTGCGCAGAGAAACTTCAAAGCCACGCAGTCCAGCAGCTACAGCACAGAGGGACTTCAGAGCCACGCAGTCCAACAGGGGCAGCGTAGAGGTCACCTGGGGCCACGCAGGGCTGACGCAAGCCTAGCAAAGGTAGTGCAGGGGCAGCGTAGATCCTCCAAGGGTGACGCAGGTCCTCCCAGAGCCATGCAAAGGCTGACGCAAGCCTTCAGAGCTGACGCTGGGGCTTCAGGAGCAGCGCTGAGGGCTTCTAGGGTCAGATCTAGGCTGAGTCTTGTAAATCTCGTTTGAGGGTGTGGATCAGTCTGATATTTGGCACTAAAACATCAGGTTAGCTGCAGATTTGATTTCTTTTATTCTCTGTCGGGTTTTCTAGACTTTGAACCCAGATTTGTTGTAGTCAGAATCTACTTAATAAAATAACCCTCATATCTGTTGCACCGGTTTTCCCACTTTGGATTTTTCCGGGGACTTGTGTCCAAAAATCCATGTGTCACTTTGTTGCATGAGCGTATTATTCAGTAAATGATCTGCATGTGTAGGCTGTAGTTGTGTTTATTTCAGTATTTTCTGAATCTAATTTATGAAAATAACTTGTATTAATTTTAAATCAAGTAGGAGAAATAAACCAATACATTGCAGTAGAATTTTCACAACTGTACCTCTGCTTCTCCATGATCTTCTGCACCCACTACTCCAGACATCTTACTACTGTCTTAAGGCTCCCGTAGCTTGTATGTGATCCAAGAGTTTGGGCACCTCAAGGATCCCGCCACCATCTACAGCTACTCTACAGATCAATATCGCCCCACTTCGTTGGTTCATGAGCACTCATGGCTACGTCATCGTTACTGCCATTGTCCCCTTTCGCTGTTGCTGCCTTGGAATCAGAAGATTCGTTGTCCTTCCTCTTAGGACAAGAGCTGGCGAAGTGTCCAAGTTTGCCACATTTAAAGCATCGGACCTTTGATAGGTCCTTCTTCTTCTTCCCTTATTGCCTCTGTCCCTTAGATGCAATGGTTGCATCCTCCTCCTCCTCTTTCTTTATTTTGACTCCACCGTTGCTGCTTTGCTTCTTGGTTATTCTCCTGATTTCCTCCTAACGGAGGATTGCCCACATGTCCACCCAGGATGGTAACGTTGCTCTGCCCAAGATGCTTTGGATAAACATTTCCCATTCATCGGTGACTACATTCAGGGCAGTCCTCACCATGAGCCCTTCATCTGGAGTTGACCCCATAGCAATCAGCTGGTCCCGGATAGTCTGAAGTCTAAAGAGGAAGGGATCGATTTCCTCTCCCTTCTGCATTTGAAACAACCGCATCTAATTCTCCAGAAGCATCTTCCTCTGGACGGAGCTTCCCTGATACATCGTGTTCAATGTTGTCCACATCTCGTTTGTCGTATTCTTCTCGGCAATATGAGGGACCAAATGATCCTTTACTCCATCCATGATCAGGCGCTTAGCCCGCGCCTGATTCTCATTGAATTACTTCAAGGGATCCGCATCGGTTGGCACAGATAGGACGTTTTTTGCATGGTCCTTGATGTCGTACGCATCCAGGACTCTCAGGATTCTGGCCCTCTAGATAACAAAGTTGGACACACCGTCCAACCTATCCTGATCTCTCAACCCATGAGAAAACATCTCTGCTCAAACTGTCGAATCACAAACTATTCTCCCTTCCACTGCTGCTACGCTTAGCAAAAGACTAGATCTGGGCTTCTTGGCGAAAGAATCCCTCTAGAGAATGTGCTCCCTCTGACAAGTGATTTCCCTTCCA
The DNA here is from genome assembly GCA_034641835.2 of Pinus albicaulis. Classification (NCBI taxonomy): domain Eukaryota; kingdom Viridiplantae; phylum Streptophyta; class Pinopsida; order Pinales; family Pinaceae; genus Pinus; species Pinus albicaulis. The sequence continues at coordinate 1,419,589,465 of CM076570.1, read as the reverse complement.
TAAATCCTTCACCAATACTAATGAATCAGTCCTCTATGATCACTCCTCTTGATCAAACACAGATTCCTTGGCTAGAGAATCTGTCGAGCCACTGTTCTCCTCTCGCTTTTGTCACCTTTGCTAGGCACTCTTCTGCACCGACAGAACTTGTGCCATCCTAGCAACTTCTGAGGATCAGAAACACCACTTCCGATCTCGGCAAACTGCACAGCAACTTCCCGACTTGGACTGTGTCACCCTCTTGGTGTTGTGTTAGCCTCTGCGTGAGCAGACTGGCTCAGCGTCCCTCTTCTGCTGTTGTGTCAGCCTATGCGTGAGTAGACTGGCTCTGTGTCACCTCTCTGGAGCTGCGTCAGCCTCTGCGTGATCTGCGTCCCTCCTAGTGCTGCGCTACCTTCTTCCGGATCTCTGCTGCTTCAGCTGCCCTTCCTGCAGCGAATATCTTCAGCCGCTTTGTTGGTGGATCATCTTGATCTGCAATGCTCTGATACCATGTGAAAGTTTCAAAACATAAATCACTACTGCAGTGTCTTGATCTACTTTGCCTACTTGTTTAATTAACTTAATAAGTTATTTAACTAAAGTATTCATAAAAACATTAAAGCAAATACAAACTGCAACCTACACATCTACAGATCATTTACTGAATAGCACGCACATGTGACAAAATTACACAGATTTTTCGGACAAATGTCCTCGAAAAAACCCAATGCGGGAAAACCGATGCAGCAACTCCAGAGGCTTTTATTATTATGCAGAATCTGAATACAACAATCTGGGCACCAGAAACAGTCTGCCCTACAGAGAAATTACACGACAATTGTACCTTTCACTCGAAGACAAAAAATATGGCTGAATCACACCCTCAATCGGGATTTATAGATAACGAGCCCTTTTTGGCCCACTGGAACCCTCAACGCAGTCTTCTCCAGCCTCTGCATCAACCCTCTAGCCCAGTGTAGCCTCTGCGCAATGCATGCTACCCCTGCATCACTTTGGAAGGCTATGCGCTGCCTCTGCGTCACCCGGACGGTTCTACGTCACCATCTGCGTGGCCTCTGCATCAGCTTGGCTGCATTGTGTCCCTCTTGCTGGCCTCTGCGCTGCCCTAGTACGATGTTGCCTCTCTGCCGTTGTATTCTCGGCCTTGGATCAGATCATCCCTCGTCGATCTCTGCCCCTCACTACACTACAAACTCACTTCGAATTCCTCAGTAAACCCTGCCCCAGAAATTCGACTTAGCTCCAGTGCTCTGCAATGTGTGTGTGTGTTCTCCAACTGACCCCAAACCCTTCCTTTATACTTTTCTCGTTCGCAAACCAACGACCGTGATCTAATCTCTAATCGACAGCTCAGATTAAAAGAATGCTTGATCCACGTCACTTTGAACATTTCATCACATGTGTAATTTAATTCACTTTAATTTTTTAATTTCCCTAAGTTAGACTTAGGGTCCCCATTAAAAAATTTAATTATTTGAAAAACTAATACACCGGATGAAATTTCTCCAAACGCTTTCTGGGTCTTGGAGATCTCATGTGTTCCAACCCCTCCACAAAGTTTCGGAGCTAGAACACACTTGATGCTACCCCAAAATCTCAACACCAGTTGGAGATTTTTCCGAAGCCGGGAAAATATCGCAAGGAAAGCAGAGAGAGGATGCAGAAGAGGCAGTGTAAGGGCTATGCTAGGCAGCACAGTGCCACATAGAGGCAGTGCGCTAAGGCCTTGAAGAGATCCGCAATTTTGCTGAGGATCAGTCAGATCCAGTGCCGAAGAGCCGGGATGTGAGACTGGAGGGGAAGAAGATTAGCATCCAACCAGCAAAAAGACCAGCTGAATGGAGTGACACAGTCCCTAGCCAGAGTGACGGAGATCGACGTAGAGGCAGCGTGGGGCTTGTCAGTTCAGGGTTGGGTCAATGTCGAATCTCCAGTGTTAGTGTGAGGTCATTTTCTCACTAACTCTTTGTTAATTATTTCCTCTGTATGGATGGCCAGTAAGGCATCCTAGATTGTATTCAGAACTACTACATAATAATACAAACCCTTAGCTGTTGCACTGGTTTTTCCGGGGACATTAGTCCAAAAATAACGGTGTCATATGTGTGTTTGATTTCCTTCTTGCTCAATTCTTGTTTCCACATTTTATTTATGTAGTGAAGGTTGCAGTGTGATGTATTCAGTGTTTGCAAATAAATTGTCAAGTAAAGAATAACAATTAGGTGAATATTTTCCAATTGCTGCAATAGGATTTCGGATCTAGGAATTTTCACATGGTATCAGAGCAGTGCAGGTGAACCAAGAGAGCAGACCGAAAGAACTCAGCGTTGAAGAGAAAGAGGGATATCGAATAGCTGTGTAGGAAGCAGATCGAATCCCTAAGGGATTGCGTAGTCCAGGCCAAAAAGGGCAAGATTTGCAAGGAAGTCTCTCTCTGAGTGAGTTGACAGAGAGGTAGGACTTTCCAGTTCGTGATTTGTCAACGGCAGGGGGAGCAGCACCGCGATAGATTCAACGCAGTGTAATTTTCTGTGGGACGCAGTTCTTCTGCAGCATTTGTTGGGGCATAAAAGCGTTAGAGGAAGGGAGAAGACACTATTTGAGGGAATTTCTTCGTCAGTGAATTTCGAACCAAGGAATTCTATTTCTCAGTTGAAAAGGAGTTGTAGCAAGGAGCATATCTACTAACTCCAACGGGGAGTGCACAGGCCAGTCAACAACGACGCAGAGGAGAGAGGGAGCAGTCTGACTGTTGTTGGTAGAGATGAAAGCTAATGGGCTGAGAGATCAAGATTGGTTGGAGGGTTGCCTCCAACTACGTGATCTGGCAGGCAAGGATCACTTGTCTGCTAGATGAGCATGATCTCAAGGCCTTTATCGAGAATGTGCTAGTTGTCCCCGTAGATGCAGATTCGTTAAAAGCCTATAAGAAGAATATGGCGAAGGCTAAGCGGTTGGTCCTTGATGGAGTGAGGGATCATGTAGTATGTCACATAACTGGCAAAGGGACTACCAAGGAGATGTGGGATCCCTTAGCGACATTGTATCAAGGATATTCTGAGTAGCAGAAGATGTACTTGTAGGAGAAGATGCGATCTATGACGATGGAGAAGGGAGATCGCATTGATTCGTTCCTTGCAAAGCTTCAAGAAACTCGAGATCAGTTGGAAGTTGTCAGATCAGCGCCTCAAGGGACCGAAATGGTTAAACTGGCCCTAAAATCAGTCTCAGAAGAATGGCAAGTCTTTGTCCAGATCATCCTAGGTAGAGAAAGTTTTCCTGATTGGGAATTGATGTGGGCCGCTCTTCAACAGGAAGAGATGAGGCGAGATATCATCAAGTGTAAACTTGATGGCAGCAGCAGCAATGGGTTGAAGCCCAAGAAGGAGGAAGAGAATGCAGCCCTTGCATATAAGGGGTAGCAAGAGTAGCAGAGGCGGAAAAAGGACATCTCAAAGATGAAGTGTTTCCGGTGTGGTGAGATGGGTCACTACGCTATGGAATGTCCTCTCAAGAAGAAGGACAAGGATGAGAAACATGATCCGCAGGCTGCAACTGCAAGGACCGAAGAGAAGGAGTTCGCCATGATTGCCCACATATCTCCAGGGGAGAATTGGGGTGATCTAGAACTGTAGTTCGAAAGAGCTGCAGAGGGGCAGGATCCTTGAGGAGTCCACCTCTTGGATCAATACCTTGCTACGAGAGCCCATATCAGAATTAGCAGGATGAACCAGTGTCAATTGGTGCAAAGGAGTGCCGGAGTGACAATGCAGTGGCTAGAGAATGCCAAAGTCTTAGCAGGGCAGAGTAGAGTTGGCAGCAGTGCAGTTAGGCACAGCGCAGTGCAGCAGCTTCAAAGGGTCGGCGCACAGACTAGTAGCAGTCAAATCTTCAGTATCAGATGCATCATGCTGAACACTCAGTTCAGTATTTTGGATGTTTTTATGCTGCAACAGCAACAGAGTTTCAGTGCAGATGCAGTTTGCAGCAATATGCAGGGTCAGCAACAACATAGATGCAACAACATAGTAGCGGCTAGATAGCAGAGTCAGGCATCAACAACACAGAGGGAGATGTTACAAAATCAGTCTAATGCTTCAACAAGGTGCATTACTAGAGCACATTCCTCGCTAAGAGGGAGTGTTGATATCTGGAAGCATCGGATGTGCTCTAAGTCTCAAATTTTGTAGGGAGGTTTAGACACATGTATTCCAAAATACCGAAAAAGCGTTTTGGGAAATTCCTCCCGAATGAGATTTTATTAAAATAATTAATTAGTTTTAATGTGAACCTAAGTCTAAAATTAGGAAATTAAAATATTTAAAGTATATTAATAAAACTGGGTGTGAATCTTCTAGAAAAAAGACGAAGATCAAGTCAAGTTAATCTTAGCCCTTGATTATGTTTTAATCTGAGTCGTTGATTTCTCAATGAGAAGGTTGTAAGAGAAAGCTTTATTGGCATTTGGAAAACACATCGAGAGAGAGTCTAGAGATCGATTTCTCAAGTGAGCAGCAAAGCAACCGGAGAGATCATCGAGTTGATTCTTGCAGTGAGGGGCAGAGATAGTTTCGGTTGGAGATTTTTCCTGAGCTGGGAATACATCGCAGAGAAGGCAGAGAGAGGATGCAAAAGAGGCAGCGTAAGGGCTACGCTAGGCGGCACAGTGCCACGCAAAGGCAGCGCTGAAGCCTTGAAGAGATCCACAATTTTGCTGAGGATCCATCAGATCCAGTGCCGGAGAGCCGGGTTGTGAGACCGGAGGGGCAGAAAATGAGCATCCAACCAGCAGAAAGACCAGTCAAAGGGAGTGGCGTAGTCCCTAGCCAGAGTGACACAGATCTGCGTAGACGCAGTGCAGAGGCAGTGTGGGGCTTACCAGTGCAGGGTTGGGTCAGTGTCGGATCTCCAGTGTTAGTGTGAGGTCATTTTCTCACTAACTCTCTGTCAATTATTTTCTCTGTATGGATGGCCAATAAGGCATCCTAGATTGTATTCAGAACTACTACTTAATAATACAAACCCTCAGATGTTGCACCGGTTTTCCCGCATTGGGTTTTTCCAGGGACATTAGTCAAAAAATAACGGTGTCATCTGTGTGTTTGATTACCTTCTTGCTCAGTTCTTGTTTCCGAATTTTATTTATGTAGTGAAGCTTGCAGTGTGATGTATTCAGTGTTTGTTGTAGAACAACTGCAAATAAATTGTTAAGTAATGAATAACAATTAGGTGAATATTTTCCAGTTGTTGCAATAAGATTCTGGATCTGGGAATTTTGACAGTGAGGCCTTGTAGGCATCCTAGACCTTGTGTCATGGCGATTCAACCTTGTTATGGTCTGACCATGAGCAGCCCCTTTGAGTTCATCTCAGGTTCAATGGCCTTAGGTGACCTTATATGTGGGCTGATGGTTTTATGAGAGCCTTGTATTGTAGGGGTGATCACTAGTGTAGGGGCCAGTATAGCCCACATGAGGTGCACCTATGTCTTTCCACATGGTTATGAGTCTTTAGTGTTTATAGGTGGCCTTGTCTTTGGTATCGTATCCCTTAGATGTTTCTCATATATGGCAATCCCAATGACCAATGCCAATCAACCCAAAGAATGGCGATAAATAATAGGGAACAATGGAAAGTGGTAAGAATGGATTACCATGGACACGCTATATCAACTAGTGCCTCCTATTAGTGCCCCTCCTAAACCATAAGGCCTTATAGGAGGTCCCACTGGACTAGGGTCAAAGGATAACCTCCTTGGTGAAGCATGGGAACAAGGATACAATTAAGAGCGATCAACCATCCAATTTTCTTAGTGAATCATATTAATATGCCCATAACATTATATAAAAGCACATGATGGCTAAAATGATTAAAGTACCTATTGATAGATGACCCACCTTCCTTAAAGAAGAATACCTATTCATAGATGACCCACCTTCCTTAAAAAAGAATGCTAGATGGGAAAGAGCACTGACTAAAGAAATAGGTGGAGAGGTCTGGCAAAAAACTATCTAAACACCATCATAGGGTTGTTGGCTAGTTGGTAGTCAATTAAGGAAAAAAAAATTATCCTATGGGTTACCCTCTTATGGTGGGTAATAGGGCCTGTTGCACCTGTTTTTTCACAAGTCCAAGGAAGCAGTTGTACAAAAATTTTCAAAGTTCAGAATCATCAGCCATCCAGTTCTTATGTCATTATAAACCCAATTTCTGCAAGTTGTAATGTAAATGATGCTAGTGCGACCATTTAATTATGTAACAAGCTAGGTAAGCCTTTGGTTTTGGCAACGAAATTCATCCAAGGAGGTTTTTCTTGTCACCGTATTTTGTGTGCTTCTAAACACGAATAATTGGCATTGTTTTACCCTCTAGCTTAAACCCCAAAGCAAGGGTGGAATTTATTGACAAATTCTTGGGTGAGTCCTAGTGTTATATCGAGTCTTTGTAAAAGTGGTCCGAGAATAATTTAAGCTATTTGGCTAAATTATTTTACTACAGATCACTTGATATACTAGACCATATTGTGTCGCAGAATTGGGTAATTATTTTGAGGGTCTATAACAAGTGGGTATTCCCCCTTTGAGGGTTGAATTTCTAATATATTGATATAAAAATATTTTAGTGCATGGTCCCTCGCAATCAGACACCATGGCTAAGGTATTTGAGGGTGGAAAATCAATTAATGCCCTCTTGTGTCAATTAATCAATTTTTCTGGCATAAATAAAAATTAAATCCTAAGCCAAAAAATTAATTAATTTAGAGTAAAAAAAATTAAAATTAGAGAAATTAATTTATCCAAGTAGAAAATGACCAAAAATTCGTGGGTTAAAAAGAAGTTAATTTTTGGAGGTCCCCCACCAAGGCAGAAATAGATATTTTAGGAAAAATTGAGCCCTTGGACCTTGGTGGTTAAGTCAAAATCAAATTTTTGAGGAAATTAATCCAAAAAAAATATTTTTGGATTAATAAAAATTGGTTTTTATGACAAATTCGAAAACTCCTCAAAAATAAATATTTTCGACGGCAAATATTAAAGGATGATCAACTATTTATCAACAGTCGAGATTGCTTTGACGATGAACAAGCCAACTTGCCATTATTTTCCACTTGGAGGATTTATCTATAAATTTGAAGCCATTTTGCTTCTCAAGCCATCATGAAATTCCTAACTCCAGTCTATGTAATTTTGTAACGTTGGTGTTGATCCACTGATCTGCTGGAATCCTTTGAATTTCATAATAAAAAGACTTTAGGGTTCAGTTCATGGTGTTCTTTGTCCGATGATCTGTGGTATGTATTGGTTATGTGCTTTCCTATATTGTGCATGATTTTTTTATAAACTTGCTTATTCATTTGTCGCTGACAAGAACATTCTTTTGGTAGATTTTCGGTCTATCTTAGGTGATCTGATTCACCATATGCTTAACAAGCTTCCTTGGAGAAATATATAGAGTTTGCAGGTACACCGGACCTTGGGATCCAAGTTCACGGACTTTGGAAGAGAGTTGACCTTGTTTGGAATCAGGGAATTTTTGTTTGATTTTCTTGCTTCGCTAAGTTTGTGGGAAATACCATAACTTTTGAAACACATTTGATCCATTGTAATTATTATCTAAAAAAATATTTCTCAAAATATATTTTATTTTCATTAACATTGTATATTGTATATATTTTGTAAATTATTTTTGTAGAATAATTTTGTAAATAATTTTTTCTAACCCTTTTTTTGCAGTAATTGGGGTTTGGGGTTTATTTTTTAAATTTTGTATATATTGAGGTTTTCGGTATTTTTATTTTCATTTGTGCAGGTGAGATTCAAGATATTCAAAGGATATTGTCAGAATTTGAGATATATCTAGGACCTTGAGGGTAAGATCTCGTCTCTATTTTATTTGCAAAGCCAACATCAAGATTTTTTTTAGTTGGGCGATTTTTTTTGAAAATATGAAAAGGAAATCGATTATTGTAAGGGTTTCAATTTTTTTAGGGCCTCTAAGCCCAGCATATTCCTACTAGTCGTAGCCATAGGCCACAACCTGTCTTGGTTACCCTTTCCGCGAGCCAAGAGAGGCCTTGGCTTCCCTTAGCGTTGGACGACAACCTTTCCAGGGCCTGTCGTGGGCCTCCTTAGGCCTTGTAAGCCTGGCTGCAGGCCTTAGCGACCCTCCGTTCCTACTCGGCCTCCTCTTCTCCTTCTCGGCCAACCTTTTTTCCCTTCCGCTCAGCCTTCTCTCCCCTCTTCTTCCTCCTCTGTGGCCTTTATCCCTCTCAGTCAACTCCCCTTGCCTCTATCGTTGCCCTTTGTGGGCATTTCCCTTGGTCGTAGTCCCTAAGGGACTACCTTCCTTAGTCCACAGCCCTCTTAGGGCTTGCAGCAGGGCCTTATGGCCTCCTTCCCCTTGTCGTAGGCCTCATTAGGCCTTTGCAGCCTTAGCCGTGGGCCTTCCTGACCTTGATCCCTTACTAGTACCCTTCTTTTGCCTAGCGTTGGCCTTTTTAGCCCTCATTCTAGACCATTCCTTGCCATTTTTTTGCCTCTCCTCCTCACTCTTTGATTTTAAATCTAACAATTGGTGTGTTTTGCAGAGATTTTGTGTTAAAATTTTGTGGTTGCAGGTGGTCTAGCCATTGGAGGAGTTGTGGGACATATCCTAATCATCTTCTAGGCCTAGGGCCTATTGTCACTTAGATTGCATGTGCACGAGACCGATGTAATATCTCAATCTTAGAAATAAACAGTAATACACAGCAAAACAACAAGCACCTATATAGAACAAAATGCCGGAACTAGAATATGGAACAAATACACATAAAATACCAGAACGCTAAGCCATTTTATTAATCTGAGAATATAGATATATGGGTACAAGAGATAATCAAAATGAGTGCACCTATCCTTGCTCTAGGCAAGTGGAGACCCTCTCAGAATAAGAAATGGCTACAACAGAGACTGCGTCCTAGCTGCTGGAGAAACTGCCGTAGAAAAACTGCTGCTGCAATGGGCTGGAACTAGGGGCTGATCCCCACACCGGAATGGGCTGAAAATCGGAAGGCTAGTTGTACTCAACCCTCCGGACAAAACCCAGAAACCGTGAAGCAAGTGCTCCACCTCCGAAAATCCACCAAATAAACCCTCCTCAGTGAAAACGCTGTCTCTCCCAGGAACAGCGCAGAAGCTCAAGAAACACGCTGAGAAAAGGGGCTGAATCCTCTTGCCAAACCTCCGGATGAAATAGCAATCTCCTCAAGGCTGGAAAACGCTAAAACCACTGCCAAATCACCACACAACAACGCTGCTCAACAAAGACTGCGTCCTCCCTGCAGAAACTGCGTCCTCTCTCCTGGACTGCGCAGTCACTTCAAGTGGCCAACTCCTCTGCAACGTCCACCCAAAAATCCACTGCAAATCACCTACAGAAACTGAAGGAAATACCTTGCTCGAGCAGGCACTCGAAGTCCCCCGGAGCCAAGGGCGAGATCTCCGACCGGAGACACTCAGTTCGCACTAAACAGTGCTGCAGACCGACTAAACAACTGGCGTGCTGAAGTAGACAGAAGTTTAGCTCTCAATATCAATATCATATCAACAATATCAATAATGCCCAAATGAGATAGCTCTCCCTCCTTTTATAACGCTGGCCCTCCTCAAAACCCTACGTGGTCCCTCTCTCTCCCACGTGCTCCTCATGGGCCTGCGCAGAAGCTTCTAGAGGCTACGTGAGCCTACACTCATACATGGTGTGGACCCCCAAGGCTCCCCTTTAAGTTATAACGTTGCTCCTACTAGGGAAGCACTTTATTTTATTTAAGTGAGTTGACCCCTCTTTTCTCACTTTTATTTATTAATTAACTATAGGCGGCAAAATTATACAAAATCAAATATTCCAATTAGCGGTGCTAATTAGGAATATTACAGTCCCCCCTGGCAAAATGTTGCTTGTCCTCAAGCAACTGAAGTGATGGATGCTGTAATATCTTCTCATCCTCCCAAGTGGCATCCTCATCCGGCAAAAATTGCTTGTCCTCAAGCAACGCTTGAACAAGCCTCGTCTCTAACTGATGCTCCCTACCGATACTACAAAATGTGCCTGGGTCCCACTGAAACCTCTCTGACCTCTGCATCACCCTGATACGAAGGGATATCTCAATGCCAGGATCCCAAAGTGACCTCTCACAGTACCAGCCAACCAATAATCCTCCCGGATCCCATCGCCACCGTGGCCAATAATCGCCCAAGTCCCACGGCTCGGACTGTGCACTGCCTCTGGCTATGACTAATGCTCTAAGAGGTGAAGACCACCAATAAGCATCCATGCTCTCGGGCTCCTGCTGTGATGTACCTGTAACTGCATATGCTGCCTCTCCAACTGCATACCAACTCATCACCTCTCTCCAATCCATGTCCTGACTCAATCCCATGCTGATCCTGCTCCCTTGACATTGGGAAGGAGTCCTGAAGTAATGAGAATCGGTGCCCTCCTACCAACTGGGATCTGTAACATCTACTATGTCCAAGGGCCCCTGCTCCGCTGTGCTCCCTACGAAGAGTACCGTACCATCAAGAGGGTACCAACCCATGATCTCCCGCCAGTCCATCCTGGAGGAAGCATCTGATGTGGCAACAACAACTGCATGTGGAACATGCCTGGAAGGTTGCCGCCAACCCGTAATCATCTCCCACTGCCAAACTATCACATCTACCTCCAACATCTCCAGAGGATATGGATCTGTAGCTGCTGTCACGGTACTCGATGTCAATGCAACTGACTGCTCCTCCTCAATGACTGACCCTGCGGTTAGTTGCATCTCCACCACAGACTCGATGTGAGTGCCCATCTGGCTCTCTCTCAAAGGAATATCATGCTCGATGTGAGTAGTGCCCTCCTCTGTTGACTCAGGCTCCATCACCTGCTGCTCTAGCTGAATTGTCACAAGTGACTCTCCGCCCAGAGTATCTCTCGCAGAGTCCCATGACTGCTCACCCTGGACACTAGTATATAGCTCCGGTCTACTGTCACCATCCATGCATGACTGCCCTCGCTCCCCAGAAGCGACCTCAACTGATCCTACGGACTCATGTGAAAAGGAGTCCTCACCCTGGCATACAGAAGGAATGCCCTCCTGTTCTACCTCCGCCATCTCATCTGCATCGAACATGCCATCCACCCTCTCGACAAAGTGTCGATACAGTGTCTGGAGCCCAGACACATATTGGGATACTATCTCTACTGTACTCCGTATCCTCTGCTCATGCATGATCTCGACATGCCCCGAGGAAAAAATGATGCATGTCTCCCTCATGACCTGCTCCCCAAGCGTAGGCTCAGTGATGACTGATGCACCACCTCTACAAAGGATCATCTCATCCCCCAACCTGTGGCTGTCAACTAGCACACCAACCCAGTGCCACTGCTGAGAAGTCTCTCGCCTAGTGTACTGAGTGTCATCCAAATATCTTGGGTGAACCTCGCGTACCCTGTTGCTCACGCCCAAAGTGCCAAAGGTCAAAAACATAATCAACTGTACCTGTGAGTGATGTCGAAGCGAGTCAGGTGTGTGAGTCCCCACAGATACCGCCAAGTATCGCTCCTTTGTCTCTCCATCGATCCTGGGTGAACTACTACCAACGGTAGGCCCGATGTCCCTGTCCATGAGTCTCTCTAGAAGCAATGCTCTAAGACCCTGCTGTGTAGCACCGTGTGCCCTCGCATACCACTGATCATCCATATACTCCTCAACATGCCACTGCACACTGAGGCATACCTCGGTATGCTGCTGGATACCATGTGCTACTGCTGTAGCCCCCTGTACCGTCTCGTGCCCTGACTGTGTCCAGGCATCGGTCACTCTCCGCATGCTCTCAATGTGATGTAGGATACTCCTACTCCACAATGCAATCCCACACACTATGGTACACCACCATGCTACTCCATGTCCACCGGCAATCCACCGCTCAATGCTAGAGGCTCCCACACATCCCTGGATGTGATGACCTAGAGCTGCGCCCCTACATGTCGGACTACCACCAATTGGCAACATCGTCTCCACCGTCGTACCACTATACCTGCCGACGAAAGGATCATCACTCCAAATCCTCCTCAAGGGCTCCGAGAAGTGAATCTCCCTAAGTGTCAGTAGTGTTACCACCACTGCTCGGCTCTGCTGCGTCCTCTGTGCCCCACACAAAGGTGAAGAATCCTTGGCCCCATACAAGGCGCCATCTGGTGGCCTGCCAATGCCACCTCCTCCGACAAGCTCCTGCCAAGGTGTGTTGACCACCCCGTGATCCCATGTGTGAGTGTCATGCCAAGACAACCTAGGGAGCCTGCCCATAAACTGGTTGGCCACTGGAGCTGACCCAAACTCCCCTAGCGGATGCACATGCTCTACTGCTTGGCCAATTGTACCCTCCAAGACACAGGCAACCAACCTGCCTAGGAAATGATAGGTGATCCCACCTGGATCCCAATGCCAATCTGGGGTTCCTGTAATCCCCATGCATAGAAACTCCTGCTGAGCTACACTCGAATCCATCACCATCTCCATAGCCCGCTCCACCGAGTGCCAACTCAAAATCTCTCTTCATCCAACCTCAACATGTGGATGCTGTACCCTGTGCAACTCTGATCGTCTCATACTGCTATCAAAGTCAACACATGAGACCTGACTAGGTGGCTCTGCCTCTCTCTCTCCAACGGAAAGAGATGACCCAACAACACTGCTAGTCCCATCCATGCATGCCTGAAGGGGAATGATCTGACGCTGCAATGTGCCCTCGGGTTGTACCATCAGGGAATCCAGTTGTTTCCCAATGCGGACCAGCTTGGCCGCCGACTTGGCACAAGTCACTCTCATACCCTCCAGCTCCTGGTCCTGTAACAAAATGGCCTCCCGTACTGACGCGGCCTTCCCTCTCAAAGCTCGAAGGTCCGTCCGAAGTCGATGATACCGCTGCCTGCGACCATCATCCAATACCTCTGTATCTCCTAGTGCCTCATCGATAGTGGATACATCTCCTGGTACCTCACCCATCTGTCGTGTGCTGCTACCACCCGAAGACTCGGACATGGCTCCAGTCATCACCTCAGTGGATGGCTCTACCGGGGTAGGCTCTACCTCCTCCACTACGATATCAACCGACACGGTCAAGGAGGACTCTAATGATGGTGAGTCCTGTGTCACACTAGGTGTATCCTCGAACTCCCTGCAATCCTGTGTGTCCTCATCCTCCAAGTGCGAGGTAACCATTTTAATGGTTTTCCTCTCCGATACTCGGTCAAGCTGGAAAGAAGTATCCAACTTCTCCACCCAAGCTTTCTCTGAGCGCCTGGATGACCTGTCAAATGTCGGTAGATGGAATCTGCCCACTGCGCGCTGCAAGCCCCCGTCATGTGAGTGCCTATTCCTGCTGTGAGAGTTGCGGGGTCTGCTATCCCGCCGGAGCTGGACAAAGTCTCTGAACGAGAGAGCCTCCATGAACTCCTGCCCGTATGCCTGGTACTCTGCAAAATAGTCACCCATGTGGCCCAGCTTCGGCTCTCGCTGTGCCCCTGCCCCTATGTCTTCATCCAGAAAAGTGGGCATGGTAGGACGTGTGGGTGTATGTGATGCCATATGCTGAGTGGCATCATGCTCCGGCAAATGGTGGGATGTGCCTGATCCCTCACCAATCTGAAAACTAACCTCCAACGCAGTGAGTCTCTGTGACACTTCCTGTATGTGTTGGAGTGCCTTTCTAAATCTCCTCTCATCATCATCACTTGCCATCAGCTCTTTCTGCTATGTGTCTACAGGCTCCTCAGAAACTGCACGGCTGCTGCAAAACCATACTGCTGCTTAACTTCGACCTCCGATTTACCCACCGAAAACTACTCAGAAAATTCCAGGAATTTGGGAAGGTGATCCTTGCCCAAAACCCAGAAAAACCCAGAAAACGTTTCTTCTAATTCCAAACTTCAAAATTTGACCCTTTATATTTTGGCCCTTTTTTCAATTGCGTTTTTGGTACTGCAACTGCTATTGCTCTCCAAAATTCCAGCAAACCTCTGTATGATCTCTTTCCCGATGTCATAGACCACAGGCTGAGCCAGATCTATGCTCTGATACCACTGTAATATCCCCAACGGGAAATAGACAGTAATACACAGCAAAACAACAAGCAGCTATATAGAACAAAATGTCGGAACTAGAATATGGAGCAAATAGACATAAAATACCAGAACGCTAAGCCATTTTATTAATCTGAGAATGCATATATATGGGTACAAGAGATAATCAGAATGAGTGCACCTATCCTTGCTCTAGGCAAGTGGAGACCCTCTCAGAATAAGAAATGGCTACAACAGAGACTGCGTCCTAGCTGCTGGAGAAACTGCCGTAGAAA